>OZ007496.1:52502644-52880096 GCA_963931805.1 Microdon myrmicae
TCAGCTACGCGCCTTCGATGTGATGTCGACTGGGTTGGTTGGTTGGCGGCAGGTTGTAGCGCTCCGGGAACACCCGCGCGGGGAGGGAACTCTAGAGCCTTCCTCCTCTGCAACGGAACGAGTTTTGATGCAGGGATGTTGGCGCTGTCGGGAGATGAACCGGAAATTGGTGGGATCCGTCGGATTGTCTTGTGGAGCATGTTATGCTTGCACCGTGCTTCCTCTATGATTGAGGAAAGAGCGTAGCATTTGGAGTTTGTGTTTTGAATCAAAACAACTGTTTTTATTATTTAAAAAAAGATATTTTTAAATCAATTCATGAGTTCGTTCACATAGTGGTCGAGCGTCGATAGTGTTATGAGATGTTAATAATGATGAATTTCCCTTCTTATACTTGAACTCTGAAACACATGAAAGTTTGTTTGGCCAATCATATTTGAGCAGCTGCCACGGTTGCTCGATATTGATTTTGCTGATAGTATTCAATCAGCTGCCACGGTCTTTGGATTTTGAAATTAATGAGAGTTTTTTATTTTGAGCAGCTGCCATGATTGCTTGATAATGGTTTGGGAATCGTTTAGATTTATGGTTTCAATAAAGTAAGGATGATGGATAGGATATAATGGGAGTGAAAGTGGGGGGGGGGGGGGGGGGGGGGTTTAATGGTAGAGCTTTCTGGAGCACTACATCCTCCCCTCCTTTAAGAAAAGAAAATTTATCTGGGAGAGATTAATTTTCTGGGCGGTGTCCGACGAGAAAAAATGGCATATTTTGAGGGGAATTTTCCTTACATGTGATCAGAATACAATAACTAGATAACATTATTTTACAATTTTTGTATATATTTTATTTTTTTTATTTTGAAATTCCTGTTATTGGTTAACAAATATAGATTTTTGATTGTCGTAATATTTTATTTGGGGGAGATTAATTTTTTGGGCGGTGTCCGACAAGAAAAAAATGGACGGTGGCATATTTTGAGGGGAGTTTTTCCTACATGTGATCAGAATACAATAACTTGGTAACATTATTTTACTATTTTTGTATGTTTTTTTTTTTGTATTTTGAAATTTCTATTATTGGTTAACAAATATAGATTTTTATTGTCTTAATATTTTATTTCTGTAATGCAGTTTAAGGGTTTTTCGTATTTTATATCCCATAGCTTCAGAATGCATTCCGGATCGGTGATCAGATTACCCTCTTTATCCTTGCAGTAAGTGCAGCGTGGTGTGTACCGCGTCATCATCATCATCATCGGCACTACAACCGGGAACCGGTCTTGGCCTTATTTAGTAAGTCCTGAGGCTTGTTAAATGTTCTATAATGATTTATTTTTTCTGGGCAAGGTCATTAGTCTTGCGCCAGAGGCTCCCCGACGGGGAATCGAACCCCGGTGTCCCGGGTGACAGGCGGGTATACTAACCACTATACTATCGAGGAGCCCGTACCGCGTCATACCGCGGATTATTTGGCAGAACTTCCGCGCCTAGTACAGACCTCGCTCTCTACTTTTCTCTATTTCACAGACAAGGTTTTTTCCCAGGCACTTTTCTTTTGTCTGTGAAGCCTTTTTTCAGATCTTCTGAGCTCTTTGTATTGCTCCTCGCGCACCCGAGCCCTATGAGACTGCTGCATTGCCCGGTATGCAGCATTCTTACATTCAGTCGCTAGCTTGCACTCATCATCAAACCAGTCGTTCCAATCTCTATAACTACTGCCTAAGATGGAGTTGCCCTTTCGGAGTTTATTATACAAATACTTTGTTTTTTGAGAGGGTGCTTCCACCAGAACCGTTCCTCGAATTTCTTTTAATTTGATATGAATGATCTTATACAGGATAAATCCGGAGTTCAGCTCATCATCATCATCATCATGTAGGTAGATCTATGGCGGTTCTTTAATACATTCCCAAAGAACCGCCCATCCTCTTTAAACTAATCACTTCCTCTTACCATACAAAGCCATGGTACTTACCTGCAATTAGGGGCAGCGTAAGCTCCCCTGCAGCATCATACCTGAAAGGAAAACCTACCCGACGGCATCCATACATTTTGAATTTCCCTGGTTCATATTCCATGAACCAGTTCATCTCCTATCGGCTCAGTCTGTCTTCAATTACGATAAACAAACGCTGACCAGCGTATTGTTGACATAGCTGTAGCCGATATTCTTTCCACAGTTCACAATTGTATATCGCGCCTATACCCTTAGGTCCGCGACAGTTGCGACAACTCCCCGTTATCGGCTATCTACCGATCATAAATTTGAGCATGGATATGATCATTGTTTAGGTAACTTTACCCATGCCATGCCTATGATGACCCGCCTGAAATCTAAATTAAACATGCAGTATCTCACTGTGTTCGTTACTTACCCACATATTAATTCAAACATAGGGCCATCCAGCCTGACCCTTTGCCACCGTCGACGAGGTTTCTGCTGACTTATGCCGACAAAATAATTTGCCTCCTTGTGCACCGGAGCCATACGGCTAGATTAGGTATTGCCTACATCGGTGTTTCCAAGGAATCTTAGGCAAATACCATGACAACCCCTTTGTATCATAGGCACATCATGTACATCATGTGTGCCACCATTTGAACTGTGAAATAGCGTTTTTGTTTACTTTGAAACAAAAATCTATTTCGATCTCTGGCATACATCATCAACGATGTATGGGTACATCGCCCCTGATGATCGTACGTCTGTTCAATCAGGTGTCTACCGATCATCGTTTTCTTCGCAGGGCATCGTACTTGTCCTATACGGACACATAGAATCCTCCCTTATCGATGCAATTCGCGCGACGGATGTGAGTTGCATCGTTGAGTCAGATTTTATCACGCAAAGTGTGCACACGCACCGACCCGTGAGTCAAAATTCATCCTCCGTGGAGTTCGCTTGCTGTCCGTTAATCCTCAGTTAGAGTGCGCGATATAATAAGTACAAAAAAATCCTTTGATTGCCATTTCCGGTTTCTGGCGATAGCACGGCGAATCGAACGTTTTGTAATTAAATGAACAGTGTCGCGATTAGGATAATTCAATTAAACAAGTGCTTAGACTTTTCTTCAGATATTGAGATGTCTTTTTAACCGCAACTAACATTTGTGACTTTGTAACAGAGGAGGAATTAGTGTCAATAAAAAGCAGTGCTCAACACCAATACCAAGTGTTTTATTATTTACTTCTTTCTGGACAAAAGGCTGCTGCTAGCAGTGGGACGACCGTGCGCAGCTCGAATGAATATTGGACGTGTCGATAGTGGAGTATGGACAACAAAGGACTTCCAGCCGAGTTTACTGCTACCACCTTCACCAGTGCAGTTAGTGTTCTTGTGTTTTGCAACGGTGGAGTTTTTATTCAACCTGTATCCTTGATGGTACCAAATAAAAACCACCCACAGATCTTACGTAGATGGGTGGTTGTGCTACAATCGAGAAGTCATGCACACCGAGAAAGAGCATTTACGATTCAATAGAGCTATTTCCCATAGAGACCGGGAGGACATTATTAAACAGCACCAACAGTTTTGGTGGTTGAATGGCAAATAAAGACCTATGACATCAACCAGCTTACATATATTTAGCTGTTCAAGGATTAGGGTTGAATAAGATTTAAATTATATTTAATGAGGCTTTTAACCAATTACAAAAAAATTTATATATATATAGATGTAAGTTAAATTTAAGTTAAAAAAAGAATGGACAGTTTTTTTTATTGTTTTTCTTTGTTATAAAAATAAACATAATTATTTATGTATATTATTCAGTCGTCGAAAAAAAAATTGTACAATAGACATGAAAAGTTTAGCTAAGAGCGTCTGCGTAGGACCAGTAAGTTATAATATAAGATAATTAAGCTAGAATTTAAGCATTCAATCCTCGGATGGCAAAACGCAAAAAACGACGTTGCACGCTTTTGATTCTGCGAATTTGGGACGAGTAGTGAGGAGACCAAACCTGACTAGCATATTCAAGAAGGGGGCGGACAAAGGCTTGTGGCGGTTCCGTTGAACGCCACTACTTACCTTCCCACCAATCATTAAGAAACTGTTTCCTAGAGCACCAAAAACCCTGGAAAGCATTTACTTACCTTTCCATCGTTTGCGCAAATTATCACCTGAAACGCCTTGAATCTATAATTTTCGCACATGCAATTCCATCAGCACCAAACAGGTATTTTTCCTAAGGGCATGGCCGCATGAAACGCACGATGTTCCTTAAAAGCAATTTGGCTGCACCACCAGCAACCAACATGACGAACCATTTCGGTGCACTTATTCCCGAACGAATTCCGCCGCACACATGCAGGAGATATTCCTTCTTCTCCTTTTTCCTACAAGCACATCGGTCGCTAAACCCATCGACAAGCAACAGCTTAACTCGCACCTGGCTGCAAATGGGAATCGAGTTCTCGTTAGTGTAAATACACACATGAAAGTTCGACACTCTGAAGACGCCAGCGACGTGCCCCCCATCGGCATAGATGCCTTACGCAGTGCCGATCGGGTAAACATCCCATGTTCCTTGTCACGATAGCTTGCCCAGTGCAAATTCGTCGTTTAACATCTTCTTTTATGGAATTCTAATATCCACGGTTCGCATGCTCATGGACACAGCATGAGCGTGCGAGGTAACCGCATCTCTGTGCGGGCACATCCCCACCGTGACCAATGTATGGAAGATCATACCCTATTGGTCATCGAAACGATGGATGAAATTTAGTATTCTGTCGTTTCGGAGAGAATCTTCAGTCTTGATACAGATTCTGTGGAGGCAAGCCGGGTCCTCCACGTAAATGAACTACATGGTTCGTCTACCAACCATCGCGGCGTGTGCACGCATGCGCATACGCTACACGGAGTCAAGTTTCATCCACCGGTAAATATGCACGGGCCGAGTAATAAACGGAGTCGATGTCCGAAGTGTTGTTCAAGTTGTCATATATTTTATTTAAACATAAACGAACCCGAAGTGTTGTTCAAATTGTATTATATTTTATTTAAACATAAATGAACCCGAGGTGTGGTGTAAGCTGTAACCAATATTAATGAAATATATATGAATTCAGACTTTGTACGTGAGTCGTGAACTATTTTTATGTGTAACCACGGTGTCCCAAAGAGAAGCTGGAAAATAGAATTGGAGTCGTTTTTGTAAATTTAATTGAGACGTGCAGTGACCAACCACAGTGTCTTGGCTTCTGCGCGGGTGATCCATGACTAGAAAGCTAGGGAGTCTTAGTGAACCAGTGCACCTGCCTGCACATAACAAAGACCTGCCCACAGGCTATATAGAGCGATCTGGAAACGTAGTGATTAGAGAATTCTTTCGACCACCGCTTCACAATAACAAGGACAGAGTTGGCCTTGAGAATAATGTCAATATGTGGGATGATGTTAAGATCACGAATCGATTGTACAGATGATATCTGTTGGCTGAGTAAGAAATAGGAACGTAGAGGGGAGGAGGTGATTGAGTGACATTTGGCAATATTTTGAGGCAGTTATATTGGCACCAAGTTGAAAAGCTGTCGAGATCCATTTAGAGAAGTGAGAAGTCGACAGTAGAGCGGATCGTCTTGAAGAGTTTAGTGTTCGCCACGTATATATTATAGGGGTCCGTTGTAAACACAATGTCAAGTTGCCTCTTTATATGATTTGGCACATTACTTATTTGACGGAGGCTTGAGTCGGCGAGACTGTGGGGGTCCTCTATACCACATGGAGAACCAACCCGCAATGCCAACCAATCTTGAGCGCTAACAGCGCCTCACCTCAACCCAACTCCCCATCCCAAACCTGCAGTACACATATTCGCAACCATGCAAAACCTGCAAGCGCACCCATCCTAATATGCAACAGCATCCGTCCCCAATTCGCAATTGCTTACATTCCCCAATTTACCAGGAACCCATTTCCAAAGCTGAAAGAAATGCATATTCCAATTTACAACGGAATATTAATCATTTCCCTCAATTACATCACCCCACATACATTTTCCCAAAATTGCTTCGGTCAATTCCCTACTTAATCCATATTCCCTCTTTGCGACCAAGCAATCTTAATTTCCCCGAAATTCATATGCCGTATCAAAACGCACATTCAAATCCACAACGGAACATTAACAACTATACCCAGCGGCATACATTTCCCCGAAATGACTTCGGTTAACATTCTATCTAAACGATATTCCTTGCTTGCACTCAAGCAATTAAAATTTCCCGGTACGCACAACCAACGAATCCAACTTAGCTCCTACGGCAAGGATTCGCTGGAACTAAATTCCTATGCAGGCATAGCAACTCTTCCAAAATTCTTAGTAAGTGGCAGCGAGCTGACTTTAGCTATAACCCCATTGCCACAACGCAATGAATTTTCGATTTCATCAGTCAGTCGTCCTCCAACTACCACTACGCGCGTATCGAGCCTCCTATAACCGCCGCGACCACGCGCCAAATAAAGTCCGTTCTAACGTTTCCGAAAATAAATAGAAGAGAAAACATTCGGACGCAGTTCGTGAATAAAAACTAAACAACTTATGAAAAATCCTAAAATAAAATAAAAAGACCCTTATGGCCAACTCCCAGTAGCCTGATGGGTAACGCTTAGGTACAATTTTTGGTGATTCAAACTGTCATAGCGTCAGTTCGAATCACACGTTCTTCTTCACTATTATTTCAAATGCTATAAGGTATTTATCAACATATAATGTCTTGGGCGTTGGTCAATTTTTATTGCGAAATTTTTTTTTCCATAGACTTCTCTCGGGAGAGGCGAACCTATAGCGCCGAGTGGGCGCCCCGAGATGCCATCAAATAATTGTTGCAGTTCTTTTTGAACAGTTACAGGTTGTAGCGCTCCGGGAACACTCGCGTGGGAAGGGAGTTCCAGAGCTTCCCCGCTCTGTAGAGGAACGAGTTCTGATGCAGGGATGTTCGCGCCGTTGGGAGATGAACCACAAACGGGTGCGATCCGTCGGATTGTCTTGTGGAGCGCATATAAGCTGAATTGCGTGGAACAATATCACGAATCTCCGAAGATCAGTACCCGTGATAATATCTGTAAAACAGACAAAGGTCGTCTCTATATGCTGTCAAGTAGGTCGAGGGTATGTTTAGGAGCCGAGCTCCAACCATGAGAGCAATATTCGAGCGTGGGTCTAATTTGCGATTTATATAGGAGAAGAAGTTGGGCCGGAGTAAAATATTTCTTGGCTCTAAAAAGATAGCTCCGTTTTCCTGAGGCTGACCTGGCGATACTCGACACGTGTTTATGCCATGATACATTCCCACAGACCGTGACGCCGAGTAATTTCAAACTTTCCCAGCCTCGAGGGCCTGGCCATTCATCATCAGCTGTGGAACCGATGATCCACTTTTCTTTGTGAATGTTGTGTATTGTGCCTTCGCTGCATTGAAGTCGACGAGATTAGCCCTTCCCCACTGCAGGACCCTATCTAGATGCTGATTCAGAGAGTCAATCTGTCTACATCTCAGCTGATGCGACGTAGATGCACCAATCGGCCGAACACTCGAAATGGAGGAAACAAGCGTACTATCATCCGCAAAACTGAACACTTTGTTATCCGTTGTCTCCAACAAATCATTTATGTGAAGCAAGAACAAGGTTGGAGCCCAAATAGAACCCTGGTGCACCCCTGAATTAACAGGATACAGATCCGAACAGTCGCCGTCCACAACAACCCGGGACGATCGATTTTCGAGGAAGCTCTTCGTCCAGTCGCAAAGCTGTAGAGAAAGTCCATATGAACGAAGTTTGCTCAGCAATGCCCTGTGCCAGACGCGGTTAAAGGCTCTGGAGATATGCAATGCGACCGCCCTTGATTCACCATGCCGTTCAATCGCAGATGTCCATATATCGGTTACAAGTGTCAAAAGGTCTCCCGTGGACCGCCTGCCACGGAATCCGTATTGACGATCATTCAGAAGTCCATTGCACCCAAATACTTAAATAACTCTGTATTGATGACTTTCCATTACTCTGTATTGATGACTTTCCATTACCTTAGATAAAATAGACAGTAATGCTATCGGGCGGTAATTTTGTGGGAGACACTTTTTTCCCGTCTTTGGGATTGGCTGAACTCGAGCGATCTTCCAGCAGGCAAGAAAGGTCCTGCGTGCATAAGATAAGCCGAAGAGTCTGCCAAGAACCGGCGATAGTTCCGGAGCATAGTTCTTAAGAACTATTGTTGGTATTCCGTCCGGGCCGGTTACCTTCCTACAATCCAGTTCACGTAGAATGCGTTGAATAGTGCGCGGACGATAGCTCACATCCCGCATCGAAGACCGTACCGGCGAGATCACAGGTGGCTCCAAAAGGCCGGGGTCGAGGTTTGAATTCGCGGAAAATAAATTCGCGAACACATTAGCTTTGTCCTTTGAATTCGTGACAAGCGTCCCGCTGTCTGTCATCAACGGAGCGAATGAGGAGGATGCGAAACTACCGTTGACAGCCTTTGCCATTGACCAGAAGGAGCGCGAACCAGTTGGACACCGAAGGAGTTTATTGATCACCCTATCGCTGTGAGCAACAAGATTGGGAGAAGAAAAGATGGCAATAAGAGATGAGGCGAGCTTATTTTGGATGGCAAGCAGCAGACCACCGCAAGGTGAATCCGCACTTATACCATCGTGATCACGAAAAACGGTAAAGGTGGAGGGGAATAGTTCTTGACTGTGAATACTGGGGATAAGGTTGGTTTCGGTTAGTGCGTATATATCGAAAGGGAGGGTATGGAGGGTATGAGCATTTTGCAGAATCGATTACGTTTTAGAGCGGAGACCTCTAACATTTTGATAGTAGATGGTTAGGGGGAGAGTATTGGGAGTTTTAGGTGAGTACGTAGGGGTGTCAGGGGGGGGGGGGGGGTGATTAGGGTAAAAAAACTTGCCCTTATTGGAAGAGGTCATTTTCCGGTGAATATATAGACGAAAGGCCGATAGATCTTTCGATACTATTTGTAGGAGCATATTGAAATTTTTGTGGAATTTCATAAACATGTTGTGAAGGCTAGGAAAGTCGGTAGGTAGATTGGGAGATTTAAGGGTACTTCAAAATCCCATTTGGTGTGCGCGTTAGTGTAAAAAAAGTCGGCCATTCTTAAGGATACCAAAGTGCAAATAGTACGTTATAAGGGTTCGAAAAAGTGCATGTTTGCGAGACTACGGGAATTGGGTTTCTGATCAAAGGTAGAGACGTAGGAGCTTGGTTTGGATTGACAGGGGTTCGCTACACAGTCCTATTTCGTATTGGTAGCACATATAATAAATAATACAAACATATGCAACTAAATACATTTCTTTCAGCACTTAGTTTATACTGGATTGATGAAGATAAACGTTTAATTTATCTCAAGCAGATGGGCGTTTCACATTTTGAGTCCTTTAATGTGTCTCTTGGTACATTTATCAAACATCTTTGGTACTATAACCTAATGTATATCCACTTTATCTTAAATACAAAGACGACCTTAGATTTCTGCCTACCTTGGCTTACAAACACCAGAAGATGGTTGTAGTGAAAGATGCTCGAGCTCTGGAAGAAACTAATCCAGATATTTTGTTATCGCGTTTAGCTTCTAGTGTCGTATGCACACCAATCATGTCGCACAATGGTAAAGTTTTAGTAATTATGCAAGTACATCAATGTGGCGACACCCAATTTTCTGAGGAAAGTCTACAATTATGTTTTATACAATTTCCACCTAAAAATATCTAATAAACATGTTTTTTCGAACTACAGAAATCAATAGGCTACATTAAGGAATTCTCGAAATGGTTTTCCCTTTGGCTCATGCAACATTTTAAGTACAACCAGGAAACTGTTATAGCCAACATGCATGATGAACTTCTGGGATATTTTTTGGAGTATACTATTAAGCCGAGCAAATTTTTAGTATTTTTGGAACGTTTTTTTGTAAGTGATAATTAACTTTATCAAATAAATAACAACGTTTTTATTCTGTATTTTTAAAACAGGCTTCTGCGAAAAAGTACGTGGGAGTTGATAAGTGTTACATGTATGAAAGCACTGAAAATAATTTTTTCGATTTTTATGAAGAGATTGATAAAAAAATTGTGCTCACACATCCCAGGCTAAGGTATTAAATAATCCCTATATATGCTTTTCATCAGTTTTATTGTAAAATATTTGTATCATAATCGTATTTAAGGTTTTTGAGGTTAAACACTTTTTGCCAAAGTGTAAATGACGAGAAGTCAACCCTTACGGTGGATCTTTTTCAAGACGATGAGAGTATGCTGGATAGAGAGATTAGAGTGGATCAGAATAACCCATTGAGATATTTATACTTTTATCCACTTATGTTCGGAGAACATTTCGTGGGTATAATCGTATTTGCTCGATTAGACATCAGTCCTTCACTGGAACAAAGTAAGCCGTTTCAAGAAGAAGACGAGACCCAGGTAGAGAGAATTTGCTCCGTTCTCGCAAATACGATAATTTGCAAACGCAATTTCCGTGAAAAAGAAAGACAAGTAAGTTTAAAGTTAATTTTTTATGTTCAGTATTTTCTTTTCTATTTATCTCTTGGCTTTTGAGGTTGCTCTCATTCTGTGACAAATTGAGGTGGATTTGTGGCGTTTCTAGCAGATACACACGACCAATAGTGAAGAACAACACCACCAAAGCACATCCATTAAACCCGTATACTGATGCGTTGAGCTTTGGTTCTATCCTCTAGTGATTCTAACCGTGATAGCGTCGGTTCGAATCACACGCTTTTCACTATTGTCGCAATACGCGATAGATTCCCTTGTATTGATACAACATTTCAATTATTGAACATTCATTTAATATTCCATATCGAGACAATCTTGTTTTAATAAATAAGGGGAATAAGCCAATGTTTGGGAAATCGTTACCTGGGTAACAAGCAAACAAAGTGATATACTAGAGATATGTCAACATGATGATAAGCACTTAACATACACACAAAGTACTAGAGGCGTGTCGCCATACCAACCAAAAAAACCCATATAGCGGCATCATTATGTTGTATTGTCTCATATTGCATTACACCTGCGCAAGGAGCGGCACCGCTACATAGTAGCTGCACCACCTGATGAGCCACCATGCCGCGGTGCTAAGTGATATTTATGCCGTATAGCATTTGTTTTTTCACTGTGATGTGTTGTGCGGTCTAGTGGATTGGTTGGCTGATTCCCCGTAGCCAATTCGAGGGTTGCCTCTTATGTTTCGGGATTTGGCAACCCTAGTGTTGCAATCCGGCAATTGACAGCTCTGTCGTAAAGTTGGACATTTTTGAGGTTATACGCACTCAGAACGTTTTGACATACGAGCGCTATTTGTGTTGTTTACAGTAACTTAAAAGATTCATCTTGGCCCAAAAATGGAATTAAATCGTCAACATTTTCGTGCGATTATTTTTTACAACTTTCGGCGTGGATTAACTCAGCAACAGTGCATGGATGAACTTAATTCAATTTTTGGCGATGAAGCTCCATCAAGGACCAGTGTTTATCGATGGTATGGTGAATTCAATCGTGGTCGTAGTTCACTCCAAGATGAATTTCGTGAAGGTCGTCCAAAATCAGTTGTTGTTCCGAAAACCATTGATGCTGTGCGCGAACTGATATTGGAAGATCATCATGTGACCTATCGTGAGATTGAGACAACCTTAGGCGTTAGTGGGACCAGCATACATTCAATATTGCATAAACATTTGACGGTCAAAAAAATTTGTTCGCGTTGGATCCCACACAATTTGTCAATCGCCCAAAAAAAGGCTCGTGTCAATTGGTCGAAAGAAATGCTCAAAAAATACGGTCGCGGTGCTTCGAAACACGTCTATGACATCGTGACAGGTGATGAATCGTGGATTTACGCGTATGAGCCCGAAAGTAAACAGCAGTCGACTGTCTGGGTGTTTCAAGATGAGCCAAATCCAACAAAAGTTGTTCGCGCACGAAGCACTTCCAAGCAAATGGTCGCCTGTTTTTTCGGAAAAACTGGACATATCGCAACCGTACCACTAGAACAACACAGAACAGTCAATTCTGAGTGGTACACAACCATTTGTTTGCCAGTTGTCTTCCAAGAAATCAGGAAAACCAACCGCCGAAGACGGATCACTCTTCACCACGACAATGCGAGCTCTCACACATCGGCTGCGACAACTGCATTTTTGAGCACCCAAAACATCGATTTGATGGGTCATCCGCCGTATAGTCCTGACTTGGCACCGAATGACTTCTTTTTATTCCCGTACGTAAAAAACAAACTGAGAGGTGAACGTTTTTCGACACCTGAAGAAGCGGTTGCTGCATTCAGAATGCATGTGTTGGAGATACCTCAATCAGAGTGGCAAAAGTGCTTCGACAATTGGTTCAAACGCATGCAAAAGTGTATAGATCTTCATGGGGAATATTTTGAAAAACAATAAAGTGATTTTCGATGATCAATATTTGTTTTTGTTCTCTAATCCCGAAATATAAAAGGCAACCCTCGTACATTCTCGTTTAAAGAAATCGTAATATGTTCCCAATTCCAATGAATAACCTGCCTTAAAGTTCGCTTAAATTCAGTTTATTTATTGTACTTCAGATTGTACATAGGCACTATAAATATTACTCATATATCCCTAATTCAAGAAACAATGGGATTAAATACTACTCACTGTTTCCCTTTGCTGGGTATCCACACTACCTTTGTTATGAGTTCCATGTGTTATGTTGATTCACTGTTGCGATGAGATAAATTAATAAGTATGATTTGTCACTGTTACGTAGCGACACATTTGTCCCAGCGAGAACACATTAAACCTATTACTATCATTACCATTTATTGGCCTGTGGGAACCCGGAGGTTCATGACCTCACCGACTCCACTCTGCCATAGTTCCCTGACCTGTGCACTCTTCTTCCACCCTTGACCAGCCGATCCGATCTCCTCAAGGTAAAACCTAACATTGTCCTCCCATCTCCGTTGCGGCCGTTCTGTCGGTCTCTTTCCCGTTGGCCTACTGTCAAGAATTCTACGCACGGTCCTATCGTTGCCCATTCCTGCCACATGTCCGGCCCATCTTAATCTTTGCGACTTGATTACTCTCACTATTGTAGGTTTGCGGTATAGGTCTTGCAATTCGTGGTTGTGGAGTTTCCTCCATTGTCCTGCCTCCTCGTCATATTTACCATCAAAGACACTCTTTAAAACTTTATTCTCGAATACGCGGAATTTGTTTTCTTCCCGTTTTGTGAGAGCCCATGTTTCGCATCCATATAGAACAATCGGCATGATTATGGTTTTATAGGCACGGAGCTTTATGTTACGTGATAGTGTGGGGGTTGAAGTTCAGATGCCAGGGTATGGCACGTATTGACTTTTTCCCCAACGAAGTTGCTCGGTCGAATATCCACAAAAATCCAGGAAGAACAGGAATAATGAAAACACACTAATGTAGTTCCTTTTTTTTATTTGTTGATATAAGAGTTTCTTTTAATTTTGTTAAAATAAACTATCACTAGATTTACATTTGTATTTACGCACGAAGGGTTTGTTAATATAAGTGTTCCTTCTATTTCACGTTAAGATTTATTATCACTAGCTTTACATTTGTATTTACACACGAAGGGTTGGCTAATATAAGCGTTCCTTCTATTTAACGTTAAGATTTATTATCCCTAGATTTACATGGAATAGATTGTCTGCCCGCGATGGCGATTGAATTATAACTGGTTATAATAAACGAGAACTCCTGATGATCCTCGAGTGGCGTAACCTCCTGTGGCAGTGGTTGAGATGCGACTGGTGAATTAAGGGTGAAATTCTGTATTTCACTTTACACACAGGACAACCAAAAGAAACCACGCCTATCCTCTCTCAGCTTCGCCCGTTGAAGAGTGGTAACTTCACTCAATTGGGTAATTAACGGACATGGAGAATGAGAGCACAGAAACATGATGTGCTGTGATCTCGGGGTAGCTTTGGGTGTGTGTGTTGGTATCAAATGCAGCTACTGACATGACCTACTGACCCAGTGGTACGGCTATGGTGTAGTCAGAGCGCATTGAACCATGTAAAGACAGAATTTCAGAGGAGAGGAAAACCTAGCTGATGTTATTCACCTGCAAAAAGAGATCATTGATCCCAAGCGAATGGGTGATCTGGGAAAAGCCAATAGGACGCCGCGTCGGCTGCGGATATAATACCATGGGGAAAACTCTGTGGAATGTTGGTAAATACCCAAGCCAATGGATGATGATGCAACCGCGTCGCTTGGTTTGACTTGGTTGTTGCTAACCAATTCGAATGGAATTTCCGGTGGAAATCCCATGGTTAGAGCAATAGTGTTGCCGTATGGCGAAGATTGTAGCTAAACTCAATTATGCATTATCTGCATAGGATAATGAGTTTAGCTATGCGTCCTTGGGGAAATTATGTATTTCAGGTGAATAACATATGAGGGAAATTGATATGTATGACGCGCTGAAAGCGGTCGAAATAAGGTGGAAATAAGGTGGAAATTGTGGTTGAGATTGTGGGTTGATTCTCATGTAGAGTAGAGAAACCCCTACAATAGCAGTTTGGATTTCAGCAGTTCGCTGACTGCGTACCAACTGGCGTTACCGGAATGCAGTCTCTTGTTAATTTCCTACGAAATTTCGTTACTGGCCGTCAGAATCGTTCCCAGATATTTAAATTCTTTAACTTTTTCAAATATCTTGCCCCTGATGTTTATGTGTGTTCTCTGAGGTCCACCTGCTCTCGCCGTAATCATGTATTTTGTTTTGTCTTCATTTATTTCTAGGCCCACTTCTTCTGCCGCTTGCATGATGATTTCACAGTTGTACTAACAGTTTCTATATTATCGCCCAAAACGGTGATGTCATCCGCATATGCGACCACTTGTGTGACCCCGTTCAGGGGTGATCCGGCCATGTTGTCGTCTTGTACCTTTCTGATGACATACTCGAGCACAAGATTAAAAAGACATGGTGAGAGGTCACCCCCCCTGTTTTAGTCCATCCCGGATTTCAAATTGTTCTGAGAGGTGGTTTTCTATTCTAACTCGCCCTTTATTTTCGTTCATACAGATTTGAATGGGGGCGGCGTATTATTTTGGGATTCCCAGCTCAACTTCAATATGGTAGAGTCTTTGCCTTGCGAGTGAGTCGTAGGCTTTTTTGAAGTTAACGAACAGTTGATGAACCGACTCTACGTATTCCCACTTCTTTTCCAGCAGTTGCTTTATTGTGAACATTTGTTCGCTTGTTGACCGGTTCCTACGGAATCCGCATTGGTAGTCTCCCAGTATTTCTCCCGCGTGCGGTGTGATTCTCGCCAGTATGACATTTGTTAGTATTTTGTATGCGGTTGGGAGCAATGATATTCCTCTGTAGTTTTCACAGTCATATCTGTCGCCTTTTTGGAAAGTGGGGCGACTATTGAGGTTTTCCATTCTTCCGGAGTGACTTCCTTATCCCATATTGGTTTGCTGAGTTGGTGTATCTTTCAAGTGGTTGCCTCTCATCCATGCTTCACAAGCTCTGCCGGTATGCAGTCGACTCCGGCAGCCTTGTTGTTTTTCGTTCGATTTATTGCGTCTACAACTTCGTTGAAAGTGGGTTCTGGGATGTGAGGCTCGGCTGTATGTACGTCTGTTGCGTTTATTTGTGTTTGATGGGCGTGCATATTGAGCAGGTTTTCAAAGTACTGCCTCCATCATCTCCCTAGGTAGCCATTTCTAATTGAATTTATGGCGGAATACATACCTTTGATGTTCTTTGCTCTGGCATTATCTAAGATTTTTTCGATCCGAGTCCTCTCCCAATCGCATTTTTTTGCATTTGAAGAGTCTCATTGTCTTATTCCGAATTGTCGCGTATCTTTCTACGTTGACTTCGTCATATCTTCCTAAGTGGATCACCCTGATGCGTTTGCGTTGTTCGATCTTCGCCCTGCACTTGTGGCCAAACCAAGGTTTGGACTTAATTGTTTTTTTAAATCCTAATACCCTTTGGGCTGTTTGTTTGATTGTGTCTCTGACCGGTGCCCATTTAGTGTCCACATTATTGGCTTCATCTTCCTCACTACTCCCATTCTCAAGGATGCTAAATCTTTTCGTTAGTTCGTGTTGATATGCAGCCCTTTTGCGCATGTCTTTTAGTTTATCAATGTCGAACTTTTTGCTCGTCTCCCGTAACTGCCCATATGGGTTTGCTGCGAGACGACTCCTGATTTTGCCCATCACTAAAGATGATCGGAGTCGCAATCTGCTCCTCTATATGACCTTACGTCAAGGATATTCGATATTTGTTTCGGTGACAGCTAGGTCTTGGAATCGGTTTCCAGCCCCTGAGTACTGGGCACCATGGGCACCATGGCCGTTGTTTCGTCATTGCTGTTGAAACTCAACGTGTCTGTATCCTTATTTTCATTTGTTCTAAGGCGTTTAGCCTTTAGATTTGCGTCTGTATTTTGCCTTCCCCGAAGCACCATTTTGGCATCCATTTGATGTACGTCCATATTATGAACCACGTGTTCTCACGTTTTTTTATTGTTTTTTTTTTTTTTTTTTGCACGAGTAACAGATTAGATAATCACGGTCAGGAGTTTGTTTATTATATTGTGCACATACACAAACAGGAACACTTCGTACGTCGCCTATTGGCACTAATTGTTTTTTAATTATTTTGGGTGCAGAGAAGTCCCAATCGAACCCGTACTCATATATGATGTGCAAAGCGGTTTAATTTAAAAATAATAATTTAATAATAGTTTTACATACACTTCACTTTTTAGGCCGTTCCGTTGAACGGTTTGTTGCGGTTCCGCCAAACCCAACGGCACACTTACCTGAAAAACCCCCATAACTGTTACCCAACTTCCTTAAGTTCGCTAACGCAATCACATTAGCACCTTTAATGCTTTACACATTAAATAGACCAAGTTTATTTATCTAAAAGTCCCTGTAAAAGAATCCTTACTTTTCATGCATCTCTTCGCATACAAATTCCCTGTAAGAATTCTTCCGAAACTTTTCAGGAATCCCAAAACTAATTCGGCACCTTCGGTGCCAAGCAAATTTCCCTAGTCGAATTCCCGAAAACAAAATGATTTGGTTTACATACAATGTAACCATCATAACAGGGACCATAAACATTGCGTCGCCTATTTCCCGTCCTCACCAAGTGTATCATAAATCACCATACATACACATTGGCTGGCGACCTACACCCAAGGGACCAAAACAAATTTATGCATCTCGCGTTTCTTGGCACCAATTAAATCCTACAGCATAAGCAAATGCAAATAGGTATTCAATACCTACCCTTACTAGCGATGCGATAAACACCATTTCCCGGTAATCTAGCTAAAACCCATTAGCACATTTCCACATTGCATTGCCGCCTATTTATTTAGCCGCAATGCGCATCTCAGACAAAAATCCAAACGTCCCCTTTATCTTCTCATATTTCGGAATCTGCTTCTCATCAGTAGCGGCATAAGCAAACACAAACCCAATTAGCATACAATGAGATTCGGCGTGTTTGCTTAGCCGAACTCACATCTCATGGATGCACATTTTCCCTTTCTTTGTTTTAGATTCGTTCCCTTGGCTTTGTCCCATGAACGAACCAATGTACACACATACATGTGTAGCACCATGATCTTTATTACTAGATCTGGTTTTCTATTCCACCAAGAAAGACTTTACGTTTCTCTGGTGGTAAGTAAAAACGCATCCTTAGTGGAGAGGATATCTACCACAACACCACAAACTCACCCCATTAGCGAGTCGGCTCTGCATTTATCCAATTTCATCCGCCGGTCGTGGCCGCTCCCGCTCCCCCGTGCACACGGGGACGCGAAAGTCAACCGCGAGTCGCGTGAGTAAAGTTTTGATATACAAGTCGGCGGTCCATTACAGCGGACGTGTGCGCGTATTTTCATTGTCTAATTTACGACTTCAATCTGTAAAATTACGAATTATCCTTCACAATTTTAAATATAATAACGAAAGTGAAATAAAATAAAAATTAATTACGAACAACAGAATAACTTGCGTTTTAATTTCTATCTGGTGGAAGGTTTGTCGTGCAGTTTTCCACAAGTTGGTGGACAGTGTTTTCCTTTACTCCCAGTTGTGGACAGACGTGGCGGCGTTTCGTTCTTTTACTCGGCGAACAATTTCTTGGTGGAACATTATGATGGAGGAGGAAGATGAACGGAGTGTCCGTGTTTGGCACAATACTTCCTACCCACAGGTTCATCAACTATGGTTTGTCGACACGTCTACATCGGATGGTGATCAATTTGGTACTGGGTTTCCTGCTGGTCGGATGGGTAAGATGCACACTAGGATTTTTGGTGACTGTACAATAATCCAATTCTCACCACATCAATTATTCACCTTTGTGGTTTACTGACATGTAGAAATTTTTGATCTATTGTGCTTCGGGAGCTTTTAAGAACGCCAGTAATAAAAATAAAACAACAGTTGAATTTTGATTTTCTCTCCCTTCTAATGAGTACGGGTTTTGTTGTGTTTTCACATCAGTTACTTGTCAAATCAAGTTAAAAATAAAATTGTGCATAAACGTTCGATTCAAATAAACTCAAAATCAAGTTCAATTACTCGACAGTGGCTGTATGTTTGTCCATCAAATGGATTCTGTGTCGTGCAATAGCCGCATGGGCATGGTACATTGCTAGAAAAATGCAGCTTACGTGTCTGTGGACACTAGGGTGTATGGCTCCCTATTTCTTCGCGAAAATTTGGAGGACGCTCACGGAATCGCAACACCCTTCTAGAAACTGACCCATTAGACCTATGGCAGAATCTAGTTCACATCTGTTCGAATATGACACCACTGTCAGACCAAAAACCCAAGCATGATTAGAAATCTCAATAGAGGCAGAAAAAAAAAAACAGGTGGATCTTTTTCCCGCACTACTTCAGCCAATTGTCTTTGCGATAAAGTAGTAGATTATTCGATTATAAGAAGGGAAGGATTGATCTTTTTCCCGCACCACTTCAGACAATTGTCTTTGCGCTAAAGTAGCATCGATTATAATTTACAATTAAATTAAATTTACAATACAATTAAGTACTTAGAAGAGATGGAAACTTAGATACTATAGCATATCTTTACTTTTTACATCAAACATCTGAAATTCAACACAGGCATTTAGTGCAGTGTGGTGGATTAATATTAAATGCATGTTATTGTAGCGAGCTTAGGGTTCGCTGGATTAATTATTTTTAATAAATAAGAGCCGTTAAATCGATTTTGAATTAATGTAACACTTTATTAGTCCGTTAATAACAACCGTTAATTTTACCGTCCACTAAACAATTTCTTGACTTATCGCTTCCGTATTTATCGCGTCTTTGACTGCTTACATTTTACTTCTTACTTATCTCCTGATCTGCGTGCGACGTATTTATACCGTTTTTCCTCATTCTGATTTGGCGTTTTGTTTCCGTCCGTTCCATAGCCTCGAATTTTCTACTGTAGTCTCCAGTTTTCCAGTACTTTCTGGAATATTCTAGTACTTTGTTTTGGACTTTCTAGAATATTCTAGTACTGATTGTCAGTACTTTCTAGAATATTCTAGTACTTTGTTTTGGACTTTCTAGAATATTCTAGTACTGATTGTCATACGCGTCACAATACCCTCCGCCTAAATTAGTTCGTCCCGAACTAAGTTCTCTGATCTTCTGGGTTAACAAAAAGTCGCCAGTCGGTCACGATGTACCACTTTCATCTTGGCGCTCGGTCTTCACTGAATCCTATAGACAACGTCGTTAATTCTTGTGAGAAACCTATATGGTCCTTCCCAATGTTGCTGCAACTTCGGAGACCTTCCTTTTTGCCGATGAGGGTTATAAAGCCACACATTATCGCCTGCATTGAATCCGGATGCTTGTTTTCATCCTGTCACTTGATACCTTGATTTGCTTTCGATGCAAATGATGAATCTCATCGAAGCGATTCCTCCATTGGGCTACGTAGTCTTCAGTCTTATCTAAGGCGTCTGGAGGTATTCCGAATCGCAGATCGGCTGGTAATCGTAACTCTCGTCCAAATATAATTCTTGCTGGAGAATGGCCTGCCGTCTCGTGATTAGCCGATCTATAACTCATGAGAAAGGTTTGTATATATTTGTCCCAATCTCGTTGGTGATCACTAACGACCTGATAAATGCTATTTTATTGTTCGGTTGAACCTTTCGACCACTCCGTCTGACTGCGCATGTAAGGGTGTGGTCCTGGTATTCCTTACACCCAGTGCCGCACAGATGCCTTGAAATATCTGTGATTCGAAGTTTCGGCCTTGATTGGAATGAAGCTCACAGGGAACTCCATATCTGCTGATCCAATTATTGATAAGCTGCTCAATGATGGTTGTGGCTTCTTGGTTTGGAATTGGAAGGACTTCCACCCACTTGCTGAAGTAATCCACGATAACCAACATGTATTTGTTGTTGTCGTTTGTTTTTGGGAATGGTCCTGAGATATCAATCGCAATTCGCTCGAAAGGGGCACCCACATTGTACTGCTTCATAGCGCTCCTTGGTTTTGCTGTTGGTCCTTTGGTCGCAGTGCAAGTTGTGCACTTCCTACACCAAGACTCTACGTCATTTCTCACGTGAAACCATTCTCATGTCTTATTAACTCCCAGATGTCCACCGGAGGCCTCGTCATGCATTTCTGTTAGTGCATCCTTCACTTTTGATGGTGGCACTAGAATCTGCATTCAATGGGATTCTCCGTCCGCGGCTTCCCATTTACGCTTTAGAACTCCATCTTCCACCAGCAAGGAATTCCATTGTGCCCAATATACCTTAAATGTTCCACTCTTGTCGGAAATATTGTTCCAAGTTGGCCGCTCGTTCTTTTCTTTGTGTTCCAAGATTAGCGACATATCTTCATCCTGAAGTTGAGCTGCGCGTATACCATCACCCGTCCACCCATCTAGTACTTCTACTGGTACATTTCGAAGGTCGTACGTCTCTTGTTTTTCTTCCGCTCTATAACAATGTTTACAATCTGGCTTACATGGTCTTCTTGATAGAGAGGGCATCAGCGTTATTATGCACCTTCTCTTGCTGAATTGAGCTTATCATTGATACGGGTGCACATTCTGCGATTAACTCTCCTTTTCTTATTGCGGCCGGCTTATAGCGTTTGGGATAATAGTGAAGAACGTGTGATTCGAACTGACGCTATGACAGTTAGAATCAGCAAAAATTGAACCAAGGCGCAACCCATCAGGCCACCGACGTGTATACGAATTCGATTTCTAAACTCAAGTACATTCGACTGGTGTAGATTTTGTTATGTTGTCGCTATGGTATACGGCTCTGATGCATTTTCTTATTCGATTTTCGTTCGGTGTTCTTCACTATTTGCTTGTGTATTGTGTGTGTATCTGTTAGAAACGCCACATGCTCCTTGGACGCATTTAGTACTCTGATAGGTACAATGTGCTTCTTCACCTCAGGTTGGTCCGTTGATAGTCTCCTCTTATGATTAGCGCATGAACAACAATTCTTACTTGATGTTTCATTCCTTCGTTGACGTTTCATACAGTCAACAGAGATGTGGCCGACTTCGCCGCATGTCCAACACTTCATATCAGGTCTCGGGGGTTCTCCGCTGTACGTGCCCGATTCTTTGGGACATTCCTGGACGGACATTTCTCGGACTCTATATGTACTCCTGGTAGCCATCTTGCCATGACTGAAACTTTCACCTCAGGGCGTGCTCGCATCCAACGCATCATGTCCCCGAAGGCTAATTTGGCTACCTCATCAGGTAACCAGCATTGATTCATGCACATGCCAATGCTCTATGCGAAGAAGCATTTACTCTTACATGTGCATGACATGATTATCGTCATCGCCGCTGAACCATCGGTCGATTGTACAAACAACGACCTACAGCGCAACCATTGCTGGCCGCCTATAGGAAAGTAGACATCAGCCGACTTGAGAAAGAAGTTTTTTTTTTTTTTTTTATAGATATCATTTTTTATTTCTTCCTATTATTATAATTTACTTACTTGCTAGACAAAAATGATTAAACTCTAGCTTATGTTATCTTATTTCTTAACTTACTGGTCCCTTGCGGACTCTCTAAGTTACATGCATACGCTTAAAGCATGAAAATTTGTCTTTCGACATTATGGTTATTTTGTTTACATGAATTTTTAGGGAACTTAATTGGATACAAAGAAAATGAAGAAAAGAAAAAACTTTGTTCTTGTTATTGTTTTTACCTTATATCTAACTTATATACTAAACTATCTATAGAATTTTTTTTTTTTTTTTTTTTTTCTTTAACTTAACTCTATTCTAAACCTAACATCAAAACTAAATTTTCGAAATGCTAAATCTATGTAAGCTTTCCGTTGTTTGTCGGGGTTTTTTTTTTTTTTTTTTTTTTTAATTATTATTATTATTATTTCTTTACTTTTATAAGGAAACAGGGTTTTATTTGCCACTCAGCCACCAAAATCTCTGGTGTTGCTTATTCGCGTCTTTTCGGTCTCTCTGTGCTACTGCCGTACTGAACTGCAGTCTCTCTTCATTAGTGTGCGCAACCTCTCGATTAAAACATATTCGTTTATCTCTACCCGACCGACGCACGTGATAAATCAACGGTATAGCGGATTCATTTTGTATGAGGCCGTTCATGTCAAGACTAAGGAATGCTTCTGGTGGAATAAAGCCATTGCGACGTACCACCTCACAATACATATTGTTTGGGTTATATGCACCAAAAATCAAATCGTTCTGTGCGCTCATTGATCTCGCAATATGCCCTCGGATCAGCTTGATCATAAAGTTATCCACTCTGTTTATATTGGCCCCACTGTACAACGCTTCATTGGGATAATATTTTTTGTGATCGGATTCAGGAGTCCGATGTAACTTAAGGCACGTCCTGAGGCATTGCCTCTCAAAAATCCGAATCTTTTCCATTGAGCTAGGTCCCACATTAAACCACACTGGGCATCCATATATGATCATCGGTCTGATGAGAGCCATGTAGCATATAACTTTAACTCTGCTGTCAAGTTGACTACTATGAAACAGTCTTCTTGTCATAGCGTAAGCTTTCTTTGCCCTGGCTAGGGCAGCTTCCACATGTTTGTTAAAATATAGATACTGATCCAGCCAGATGCCTAAGTATTTGACTACGGTTTTGGTTTCCAGTGTTTGTTGGTGTGGTCCCATAATAGCTAGCTTTCGCCAGTTTATCCTGGTGTCTCTGGTAGCTTGAACCAGTGGTGTTCTAAAGAGGATGGTTTCACACTTCTGGATATTGATTTTGAGTTTCCAGTTGTTGCAGTATCGCTGAACATCATTGAAATCCCCTTGTAATAATCCGTTAATGATTTCAATTTTTGGTGCTGTTCTATATATTATCAGATCGTCTGCATACGCAATAGCCTGATGAAGAGACCTTACCAGGTCGCTAGTGTAAATATTAAAAAGGATCGGAGATAACACCGCTCCCTGTTGCAGCCCGTTTTCTATATTGTAAGTAATGTTAGAGGTCACATTGCCACTTTTGACGATGAATTTCCTTTCATTCAACATGTCGTATAGTATATACAGTAGTGGTCTATGAATGCCTAGTCTCATTAGCTTGTAATATAACCCTTCTAACCAAACGGTGTCGAAGGCCCTCTCCAAGTCAATCAAACAGGCACCTGTACACTGTTTCAGATTTTTATTCCACTGAATGTCTGAAACTAGTTTAGCTGCGGCATGTGTGGTTTCATGACCAGCTTTAAAACCAAAGTGGTTATTTGGAATAATATTATTGTCCTCAACCCATTTAAGTAGAGCCTTGTTTAGAACCTTTTCGAATACTTTACTGATACTCGGTAACAAACTGATCGATCGCAGATTTTTTGGGTTTGTTCTATCTTTCCCTTTTTTTGGTAACGGTTGGATGATGGCCGTTTTCCAACGTACTGGATAGTGTGCGTTGTTCAGAGCGTTGTTAAACAATACTGCATATATGTCCATTGCGATTGGAGGAAGATGTTTTAGTACGATATTGGGTACTCCATCGATTCCAACTGATTTTTTGTTTCTTAATGATGCAAAGACGCCATGGATGTCTTCACTAGTGATCAAAAGACTGTTGGCGCTTTCGACAGTAATCTCGGCGTTTGCTGTATTTTCATTACTGAATTCGTTAAAACCATGGTTTTCTGATCGCCACTGTGAAATATCATTTCGAAGATGACCATAATTCAGTAAAACTCTATCTTCCAAGCCATGGTTGCGACGAATTACTTCATTTGCCTTGTACAGTTCTTGAAAGACGGCCCCTACAACATTCACTTTTTCCAAGGGATCTTCAAACACAAAAACTTCGTCATTTAGGATGGCGTTGTTTGTGTCTATGCCTATATTTGCCAGCATTCGTTGGTTTTCGTCAGTTCGTGGTATTTGGAGACACTGAATCTCGTTTTCATTACTCCGTCTAAATATTTTATTAATTTGCAGAAACATACTAGGGTTGTTGGATTTTACCGCCCGAACTTTGTTGTTCCAATACAAATTTGCTGATAGCCTATAGTTGGGTTTTATCAGCTGTTGGAGATTTTTTAATCTGGACTTCAGTGATATTATCTCCTGGTCGTGCCTATCAATAAATCGTCTGTACCGTAGTTTTAGTTGCGACAGAAGTCTACTTTTTTTTCTGTGGAGTGCGTTGATTGTGGCGTTTCGGTACATGTTCATGTTGTCTGTAGGTGTGGTTTTTGGTATTGTTTTGTCCATAGTTTGTTTTATGGTTTCGTCCATTTTTTGTATGTATTTGTCGATGTCATCGTTGGGTATGTTTCTGTTGGTAGGAGGGTTAATGTCTTTTAAGCGAATTTCTCTTGTTAAGGTTCTCGTGAAACGCGTACATCGCATACCCCAATAGTTATAGGGTTGCGGTATCATACATTCACCGAGTTCCACAACTTCGCTTGGTGTTTTTATCAATATTGATAATGCACAATGGTCGCTGTCATACTCAATTGTGCGTAGGCAGTTTATATTTTGTCTGTTAGTATGTGTATGTTTAAGGCGTGTGTCAATAAGCATAATATCGAGGAACGAGCCCCCTCTGGGGAAAGAAGGATATTCTGTAGCTAGCAGGTCAACTTTATATTCAATGTGATGTTGATCTAGCCAACTAGCTAGTTGATTTTCTCTCGTGTTGGATATGCTATTTCCCCAATTTGGGTGTTTAGCATTCAAATCGCCACCCACGATGTAATAGTTCCCTTCCGAGTAAAGTTGTAAGCATTGGAAAAGAGTCTCTAGCTCCACTATAAATTGATTTTGTTGATGTGCTTCTGGTGCGTAGGCAGATATCACATACATCCCCCTACCTTGTCGGAGGGGTATGCGGATAATGCACGCTTCAAGCACCTGAAATCTGCGAATCTCACCACTATATATTACCTTATGTTGAAGTTGTTTTTTAATAAAGATTGCCACCCCTCCTCCTTGTGTGGAGTTGGGTCGGTCTCTTCGTATAATGTCGTAGTTTGTGTGACATAGTTTATGCCTCTGATTCAGCTTAGTTTCGCTAGCCAGAAGCACGTCAGGACTTTCGTCTTGCAACAGTTTAAAGAGAGCGGCTCTTCTCTCGATTCTGATAAGTGAATTTACATTCACGACTAAAGCCTTAATTGTCCTTTCTGTTGGGGGGTTTATATTGGCGGCTGGCTAGACAACTGCGAATAGACCCAGTCTAGTCTAGTGTCCTGTTCTTTTATTTGTTTTTGCATTTGTGTCATCTGCGTCTGAATAGCGACCAAGGTTGTGAGCACATCTGCTAGTGTTACTGTTTCTGGAGGCACAGTATGTAGCGGCGGTACCCGTGTGGTGGGTTGTGGCGTGTTTCTCCTGCCAGCTGTTACTTGAGCATACGAGAACTGGGGTGTTACATTTAGTGCTGGTCGGCCTTGAACTATCGGGCGTTCTGATTTTCGTTGCTGTGAAAACTGTTTTTCCTGTAGTTCGCGGAACTTAGGACAGCCTCGATAATTAGCGGGGTGTCCCTCACTCTTACAAACTGCACACTTTAGAAGAGATCTGTCGTCTACCCTTTCTATACCTAACGTGCATTGTTCTGCGCTCTGGTCCTGTCCGCATCTTACGCATCGATACTGCATTTCGCAGTTTGCTGCGGAGTGCCCGAACCTTTGGCAGCGAAGACATTGGATTATATCTCTGCTTTTTTTCAATTTGTCCCATGTGACAATTTGATGGTTCAGGATAGTGATTTTCCTAAGTCCACCAATTTTGCTCCCAGGGCCCAGCTGCACCAGGAAGAATGGTAATTTTCTATTCTCCCGTCTAGCCCTAGCTGTATTGAAAGGTTTTACTGCGATAAACTCAATATCATTACAGTTAAGCTCTCGCAGCGTTTGTAATAGAACTTCTGGTTCTGTTTCAGGGTCAACGCCTTTTAGTAGAACCGTTATATTCTTTATTTCTTTCGGGGTGTACGTGTAAAATTCCGCGGTGGCCCGTTTTAGCACATTTTTCATTTTTTCGAAATCCTTAACCGAATTTGTCTGTATGGCCAACCTGTTCCCTGTCAGTCTTTTAATTGAAAAATCTTCCCCAATAGAAAGCTTACATAGACTTACCAGTTCGTTACAGTCCATATCTGTAATGTTGATAGGTGGCATCTTCGTTTTCCTTTTTGCTGCCTGTTGCTCTTGTTGTGGTTGTTGTTGCGTCATCTGTTGTGGTGGACATTCTTTTTGTTGGCTTGGCTTCTGTTGTGCACATTGTTGCTGATTCTGCTGTTGTTTCGCTATAAGCTGCTCCTTTTCAGCAAATTCCATTTTCCTGCGACGCTTCTCTGCTAATTGCGCCCTTGCTCGGGCTAGCCCTGTTTCAAGATCGCTGATTTCATCTTCTTCGTCCTCAGTGTCGGTAGTCGCTAAACATGCAAACATGCTATTGGTGAGATGGCCGTCATTATATGGAACCGGGGGGAATAGATTGTCCTCTTCCATTTTGTGCGCCTTTTCGAGCAAGTCTGCTATTGCCTCGTTTGGCTTGTTTATTTTTGTTGCAGCTCGTGTTAGTGGGGAGCTCGCCGGGCGTTTTATTAACGCGGACTTCGGTTTTAATTTTTTAATATTTTGTTTTTTGTCTGCCATTCTGCATGCTGAGGGTCCATACACCGAGCTTGTTGCATCCAAGATAGCAGGCCAGTCTTTGTTTGAAACCAGTTCTTAGGTTGGCTTCACTTTGCAATTTCACTGTATATTTTAGTTCCTTTTGTTTTTTTTTTATTTATATTTATTGTTTTTGTTTTGTTTTTCTCTTACTTCAATTTTTTTTTTTCGCTAAACATGTGCTCACATACACTCTCACAGTTAATTAGTATTAAACGGTGTTGGTTTTGACTGTCAAACCACGTGGCTTCGTTCTCTTTTATTAGTTTATATTTATGTATAATAACTTTGTTTTGACTGTTCTTGTCACTAGAATTGATTTATTTATAAATAGTCTTATTATTTCAAATTTCACTCGCGACTCATAAAAGTAACTTTTACATTTATCTCGATCGGCGAATTTAAAACACGTCCGCACTCGGTCAGTGTGTATCGTTGTGTGACGCTTGAGAAAGAAATCAATTGTTGACCGTGCCGAGTTGGTGACACGAGTTGGCTGCAGTGGACTGTCGATATACGTATATGGGTAAGATGAGAGGAGGTCCAAAAGTTGGCACCCGTATATGTTATTCTTTATGTCGTTGAATGCTGTATGTCGAGCGTTCCAGTCTCCACCGATTATGAATGGTGCGGGGAGAGACTGTCTGATTATTTGAGATATGTCAGAGTCAGGGAAGTCTGGTTCTCGTGTTGGGTGGATGTAAACGGATGTTATTATGATTACTTTTTTGTTTTCACAAAAAAGTTTAACTGCTGTGTATTCAATATTGAAAACATTGGCGAACCTGATTTCGGTGAATTGAAGTTTATTATTTAGTAGGATGCCGGTACCTCCATGGGATCCAGTAGTTCTGGGGTTGGAATTAAATGTATAATTGGGGATGTGTTTTACATTTCGAACTTAACTCTAATCATATTTTTCGAATCTATTAATATCTTAAATCTATTAGGCAAAACAGGTTTTGAAGTACCTGTGTTTCTATTATTAAAATACAGTGGTTCAGGTTTTCTTTTGTTCGTGTTTTGGGAATGACATTAAGTTGAACAGATTTTGAAGTATCTGTGTTTTATGTTTTGTTTGTTACCTATCTTAAGCTTTCAGGAATGTTAGCTATCTTATATTTTAAGGGTGTTAACTGGCGCACCACGAAGGAAGTTCGGACGTGTCGATAGTGGAGTATCGTCAACAAAGGACTTCCACCCGTGTTTACTGCTACCATCTTCACCAGTGCAGTTAGTGTTCTTGTGTTTTGTGACTGTGGAGTTTTTATTGAACCCGTATCCTTGACGATACCAAATAAAAACCCCCACAGACCTGCTGCATGTGGTTACCTCCATACCTAGCTTTAAGGCCGTCTCTTACCGCTTGGAAATCTGTTTGCTTCTCTGCTGGAATGGTTTGTAGCAATTCTGCAGCCGCCCCGCGGAGTGACAAGATTAGTGATGTTGATTTTTGCTCATCCGACCACTTATTATAATTGGCCGCGACGTCAAACTGACGTATAAATACGGAGAAGGGTCCCGTTCCATCGAAGGTTGGCGGTTGCATCCATGTATCTTTGTAGTCATGTTGATTGCTAGGCGATGTCTTATTTCTCTCAACACACTGAAGTCTCTTTTCGATTCGCGTTATTTCATCGGTGACTTTCTTAAATTCAGCTTCGTTTTTTAGATTCCGATTTTCTATTTCGTTTCGAATTTTGGATTCAATTTCTTCCTCAAAGTGTTGAAAATTACATTTCATCCACTGCGTTTGGGCATCCAGTTTCGCGTTCAGATTGGCAGCTTGTGCGTCGAATTTTGAATTTTGGGCGTCCATTTTTGTCATCATCATCCTGAACATCTCCGAAATGTCCAACTGTGGCGAACTCTTCTCCGTTACATTGGCACTTGACTCGCTGTTTCTTCTCCATCCGGACAGTCTGGCCCAATCGTAAAAAACATATATGTCGACATCAATACCCTCTTCCTCCATTGCTGCTTGCAGACGCTGTCGAAGGATTTGCTTTTGTCCTCTGCTATCCAGATTCCTCTGCTGAAGTTCCTTCTTCAACTCAGGAACGCGAAGATCCTCCAAATGTCGATCTGACATCGCCACAACACGCTTTCGCAGACTTATTTACTTCACCAATAATTAATCCCACTTCTGACACCAATTGTAGCGAGCTTAGGGTTCACTGGATTAATTATTGTAATAAATAAGAGCCGTTAAATCGTTTTTGAATTAATGTAACTCTTTATTAGTCCGTTAATAACAACCGTTACTTTTACCGTACACTTAACAATTTCTTGACTTATCGTTTCCGTACTTATCGCGTATTTACTGCTTACTTCGTACTTACCTTCCCGATCTGCGTGTGACGTATTTATGTTATACCGTTTTTCCTCATTCTGATTTGGTGTTTCGTTTCCGTCCGTTCCATAGCCTCGAATTTTCTACTGCTCATAATCTCCAGTTTTCCAGTTCTTTCTAGAATAGTCTAGTACTTTGTTTTGGACTTTCTAGAATATTCTAGTACTGATTGTCATATGCGTCACATTATATTTGTTTGTAATATTAAAAAAACTCATGTTATTCGTTCTTATTCCGAACAATATTGTTCTATTTCTAGGAGGCTCAAATTAAAGTTCTACAGGAAACTCTGATGGATATGCTTCGAGCTAGAATAAAGCCACAACTTGAGATCGATGAAAATATTACACCTCCTGCTGATCTACACAAGTAAATGATATTCAAAAAAAATATCTGATAGTAATTTTACTAATAACCAAAACATTGCAGCTTCTTATGGGAGTTGGATAACCCCAAAGATCCCAATTTACTAGGGTACATTTGTCATATGTTTCAAGAAGTCTACGATTTCAAAAAGGAGGAATTACATAATTTTCTTTATTGTGCACAAATCTCTCATAACGATTTCCTTTATCACAATATCAGGGCAACCTTCGTCATCTGCCGCACTATTTACTGCATTCTCAAGAAGCTTGACGAAAATCTTTTGAGACCTTATGAACGAGCTGCACTTATGATAGCTGGAGTTGCATACTACTGTGGTCATAATGGCCTTGATAACCATGCCATGCTACAAAGCGATCATCCTCTGACGAAGATGTATAAGACTTATATGAAAGAGAACCACAAAATTTGGCTGTTGAATGCAATTTTAAGGGAATCTGGCTTCCTGAAGAAGATCAGTGATTCCAATCTGATTTCGAAAACGACTGATGCGATACTTCTGCGGTCAAAGAGATACTCTTCTGTGGATTTTCGTAAAAAAATCGTCAATTTAATTGACAAGAAACAATTTAATATGCAAAATGAAACTCATCGACTCTATTTTTTGATGCTAATATTGCGAATTGGTGTATTGGGGAGACACATGCAGTCGTTTAATGTAGCGAAGTATCTACGTGACCTGTATTATGAGGAGGTTATGGATTTGGGCGATTTCGAAAAGGCCCACGGACTACATTTCGAGGCCCGGAAGGATCGTACTAGGAAATCCGAAATATCACATTTTGAAATAAAATTCATCAACGAATCAGTGTTGACAACATTGCAACTATTAGCACGTTTACAACCAGAAATGGAATTCGCTATAAGTATTCCTACGTAAGTAGATATCGATTTTTTGCTACTTGAGAAGTTTTAGATACATTGTTATTGTTGTTTTTGCAGGGATATTGTTAGAGCTCATCAAATTCTGATAACTTCGGCAAATAGGCGTGTATGGGATCCCAATGCATGTAAGGCTACAATTCGGCAGTGAACCCAAATTGGGGAGTTTGTTGCGGTGTTAGAAATTGCACACAATTGGTTTTTTCTTTCTTTTTTTGAAAAAAAATTATTTCGGAATAACAAATTAATCTTTTAAACTTGAGTTTTTATTTTATTATTATAATTATTATGCACTGATAGAGTGCGTAAGATTCAAGACCACACCGGGGACATCGGAAGGATATATAAGACGGCGTTTGAGTACGGGAGAGGTGAGATTGAAGTCAAAGAACGCCGGGTGAGAGCCCACCCCTGCATCCGCGAAATCGGTTCATTAGAACCGTAAGACGTGTTTCGCAGATTTCGGGGATGAGTGGAAAATGTGGTGGAGGAGAGCAGGCTTGGGGAGTTGATTGAACCTGAGAGCAGACGGTGGATGAAGAGGACGTTGACCTGAATTCTGCACTTGTGGGGGTGGTTTAGTCTGTGCGCCGGCACGGACGCGGGGTTCACTAAACTCCCACTACTTCACAACTGCGGTCCTCTGGAATCAACTACAACGAAGACGGCGTCCCAAGCGGAAAGAGAAATGAAACACTCTGATTTTCTGATTGATTAATGTTCTTTTTTATTTATAATCATCGAGGCTCACTTGTTCGTCTGAACGAACTCAATACAAATTAGCACTCCTAACTGTCTTTATTCTAAATGGGATTTAAAGTATGTGGTAATGTTACAGGATTGAATAATGTTTTTTTTATTAATAACCGTCGATGCTCCACTTGTTCATCTGAAGGAACTAAACACAGGTTAGCACTCTTAACTGCCTTTATTCTAAACTGAATTTAACGTATGTGGTAATGTTACAGGATTGGATAATGTTTTTTTTATTTATAACCATCAAGGCTCCACTTGTTCGTCTGAATGAACTAAGCACAAATTAGCACTCTTAACTGTCTTTGTTCTAAGTTGAATTGAACGTATGTGGTAACGTTCTTTCACTCGGGATACAATTGCTCTCGACCCCTGACTCGCGCTTCAACGATTGGCTTATTACCCGCTTGATGGATGAGTATCGACCCTTCTCGTATTGGTAGTTTCAAACTCGACCCCGCGTGCGTGCGCGTTGATGGCGATTTCTCGACTGATTAAATGAATGCAAGAATCCATTCGGGGTGTCGTGGCAGTGGAGTCATTGCTAAGTAAACTCATTGCCACTTACTAGGAACATGGGGAAGGATTGCTATGCGTACATAGAATTTTGTTTCGGGGAATTTCTGCCATACAAGCTGAATTAGATTCCTCTGTTGCTGTGTGAACGGAGAAATCGGTTTCGGAGACATAACCAAGTATGGGCATGGGTTGTCGGTTAGACAAAGGAACATGGGCCTTGATCGTTGCGATGGTTGTTTCGTGGAAGTGTAACGCATCGTGCTGGTGACTTACCACTAAGGAGAATTGGTATTATTTCAATTGGTTTAGGTAGGATGGGAGCCGGAACGGTTTTCGGGGAAAAATAGATGCGGTTTGGTGTAGATGAGGCAGATGATTTAAAATGTAATCTGGTGCAGGATTTGGGGTGTATTCTGTTGTAAGTTTTAAAAATGCATTCTATTACAGATTGGGAAATATATGCGATTGCAGATTGGAAGATGAATTCGTGCAAGTTTGGGAATGTATGCTATTGCAGATTTGGGAATGGGTTCTGTTGCGGATTGGGAAGTGTATGCTTGGCAAGTTTTGAATGGGGAAGTTGGGTTAGGGTGACGCGCTGTTAGCTATCAAAATTGGTTGGAATTGTGGGTTGGTTCTCCATGGGATATAGAGAACCCCCACACACTGTTCAAGTGTGTTAAAGTTAATTAGGTGAAGACGGCTGGTATATGGGGGTAGAATCAGAGGATTTTCCCAATTCAATCCTCGGGGGTAAAACGCAAAAACGGCATTCGACCCTGCCAATTCGGAACGAGTAGTGAGGAGACCAAACCTGATTAGCATTTCAAGAAGACAGCGGACAAAGCCTATATAGAGCAATCTAGAAACGTAAGGATTAGAGAATTCTTTCGATCAGCGTTTCACAAAACCAAGGACAGAGTTGGCCTTGAGAATAATGTCAATATGTGGGATGAAGTTAAGGTCTCTATCACATAAGATACCAAGGTCACGAATCGATTGTACAGATGTTATCTGTTGGTTGAGTAAGACATAGGAACGTAGTGCGGAGGGGGATCGTTTACGGGAGAAGGTGATTGATTGACATTTGTCAATATCTAGTTCGAGGCATTTGTTTTGGCACGAAGTTGAAGAGCTCTCGAGATACATTTGGAGAAGTCGACAGAAGAGCGGATCGTCTTGAAGAGTTTAGTGTCGCCTGCCTGTAGAGAGATGGAGAAGTGCTTGATACTGGAGTCTATACCATTAATAGTAAGAATGAATAGGAGGGGTCCGAGATGACCGCCCTGAGGAACCCCTGTCGTGGGAAGAAAAGGGTTGGAGAGGGTGGATCTAAATCTGACACGGCACGTTCGATCGTTAAGATAGGAAGAAATCCACTTAATTAGTAGGGATTCGAAGCCAAGGGGGGATACCTTAAAAAGGATGAGGTTGTTTGAAATTTGGTCGAAGGCCTTATTGAAATCGGTTCTAATTACATCGACTTCGTTGCCGTTCTCTAAGGCACGGAGAGCGGGGGATGAGAATCCAATTAGATTGGGGTGGTCGACCTACCCCGTGAGGAAACCGTGCTGGTTGGGTGAGATGATGGATTTGAAGCGAAAACATAACGCGTTGTAAAGAAAGCCATCGAACAGTTTTGGAATATGTGAAGATTTGGCGATGGGACGGTAGTTACTAATATCCTTTTTTGGCCCCTTCTTATGTATAGGGGTGACAAGAGAGGATTTCCAAATATTTGGGAAGACACCTTGTGTAAGGAATAGATTGAATATCTTTGATAGCGGGAGAGAAAGAGAAGAGGAACATTTTTTAAAAGGACACCCGGAAGTCCAGGGCTGCGCTTGTTTTTAAGCAAGTTTAATTTTTCTTCAACTAGGTGATGCTGAATAATTTGAGAGATGAAGGGGCCAAGGGAAAACCCGGGCAGGTCTTTGAAGTAAGAGCGTTTAGGGTCGAAAGAGTTGTCCGTGAAGGACTTTTTAAAGAAAGAAGCGAAAAGATTGGCAGTAGTTTGTGGGTCGGTTGAAGTAATCGTGTCATAGAAAAGGGAGTTGGGATGGGCGTCAGATTTACATTTATAGTTAATAAAGTGGAAAAAAGATTTGGGGTTGTTACAGAAGCAACAGCCTAACATTTAGTTGAATTAAATATAACTCGGCGAAAAATTAACATAAAGCCCCTGAGAGTATGCAAGAGTATATTCGAAACTTAGTCCTGTCACTGAATGCGTTTCAGAGTGCGCGCTGACTATGGAGAGGGTTCAGCTGGCTGATAGAATGCCCCGTTGTTAGGATCGTTGAAGTAAGTGAGAGAAAGGCAAACCGTAGCTGGAGGAAGATTTTTTAGTTGAGCTGTTAATAGGACTGACGGTTTTTGTTTTTTGCGCTCGAGAAGCAAAAGTCGTTAGTTACTGCAAAAAGGTTAATAGAAGTAGTGTAAGTTGAAATTGAGAATCGGTGACGGCTCCAAAAAATAAACTAGGATTTCAATATAATTAAATCTTCATTGTTTTCTTACTTGCATGTCGACATTCTTTTGGAATACCAACAACATTGGTTTTTTATTCTGTCTCGTCGAGGGGAACCTTGACGCAGATTACAGGGGTCATTTATCAGGTTGTTTTGTGTTTTTGTGAGATAATTGTAGTAAAGACAGTTGCAAAGCTCGATGAATTTATAAAAGGAACCGAGAAAGTTGGAGTAGTCCAGGGAAGAGCGTGTTCGTAGGAAAATGTTCCACAAATTATTCCTCTTGTTCCGAAGAGTACGGAGTTTGCGTTTGTACCATGGAGGCGACGATACCGATGTCCTATGTCGAGAATAAGGGACATATAGGGAAATGGCATTGTATATTTCCTTATAGAGAACGACAGTAGCTTCTTCTACCCCTAGGCGATCAAAGCGAAATGCGATACTGCTGAGATGCTCATTTAATAGGCGAAAGTTAGCTTTGCGGAAGTTGTGGGAAAAGTTGGCGTGGGTTGGTGAGGTTTGGGCTAAGCTGTCACGATCAAGGGATAAGAGAAGCGCGCGGGGGGGGGGGGGGGGTGGTGGTGGTAATTGTCGATGGTGGAGAGAGCATGAGTACCAAGGGAACTGAGGAATTATAGGGGTCCGTTGTAAACACAATGCCAAGTTGCCTCTTTATATGATTTGGCACATTACTTATTTGATGGAGGCTTAAGTCGGTGAGACCGTCTATAAAAAGACATTCCTTGCTACTAGTGGGGTTTGAGGTTTAAAAGGATTGATCGTCTGACAGGGTCCATTGGAGATGGGGAACGTTAAATCGCCAATAACAACGATATCGTCAAGGGAAGTACTTAATTCGGTTAGGTGATCAACGGCTGCTATTGCCAGTTCGTATAACACGATTGGTTGCGAAAGAGGTATATAGAAACACATAATATATAAAAACTTTGAGCGTTGGTCAATTTCGATTGCGGCATAGTCAAGATTGGGAGAGGAGGAGATGGCAATAAGAGATGAGGCGAGCTTATTTTGGATGGCAACAGCACACCACGGCAAGGTAAATCCACTCATATACCATCGTCATCACGAAAAATGGTAAAGGTGAAGGGGAATTGTTCTTGACTGTGAATACTGGGGATAAGGTTGGTTTCGGTTAGTGCGTATATATCGACAGGGAGGGTATGAGCATTTTGCAGAATCGATTACGCTTTAGAGCGGTAGCCTCTGACATTTTGATAGTAGATGGTTAGGGGGAGAGGTATTGAGAGTCTTAGGGGAGTGTGCGGGGGGGGGGGGGACTAGTTTACCTCCGGAATTCTTTATATCAGAAGGTACCATCATGACTTATCTCCGTGTCAGTCCGGGCCATCAGCCACACATCCGAAACTCCGTCGAAGATTTCTATCGGCGATATCGCATTTTATTTATAATTTATTTATTTTTATATTTAAGCAGCAACAGTCTGTTGCATTAATTTTGTATTAATTTTCTTAAACTTTATTTTAATTTTGGTTATTATGTTGTTCAATTCCGACCCTTTTTTGTTGAATAGCAGTTGCAAAGTGTTGCAATGGCAGTGCGATTATGTTTTATTAAAATTAGCTAAAAGTTCTGTGTTGTGTAATTTTAGTTGTTACAGGTGGGCGCACCCTTAAGAGAACATTTTTTCTCTCTCTTCTCTTGTTTTCTTAACCCTAACCTAGGATGGAATTCATGTCAGAGTTCTATCCTCGGTGAGTCCTATTACAACCGCCGTTCACGACGGTCGGTTCACTCCCGCTCTCCGCCGGCTGCGGAGATGCGTTTATACACGGGTCGTTTTGTGAAATGCTGGTTGACTTGATAGCTCGTCTCACATTTAAAGCTATAGTGAAGACTAAAGTATTCGGAATTAAATAAACTGCAAGCGAACTTTTCTTTTAATAATTGAATAAATTGCCTGTCAAATGTAAATGAATAAACCTGTTCAACATGTAACCGAAAACAATAAAGATTAATTTATTAATAAGCCATGTGTTTCATTTGACTCTTCTCCTGAGCGTGTTTCTGTGTTACATTTGTGGACATAGTGTTGTGGAGTCCTTTTTGTGTTTTTTTTTTCTAGTGACGATTCGGTTTGACGAAACCTTGATCGGACAGTGAAGAGTTATGGGGAAGAAGTGAATCAGCGCCGTACGCAGGTGCAACCCCCCCCCCCCCCCCCAACTCCACCAAGAACCACTTGAATTGAAGGGCCAGAAAGATAGTCTCTTATTCATTGGATCAGGGAATTGTCCACTCCATATGAATGTAATTTTGACAAAAGGGCTGGATGCCAAGCTCTGTCGAAGGCTGTTGAAAGATTCAATGCGACTACCTTGCTTTCACCGAGGTAGTGGATGGAATGGCTCCACTTTACGGTAAAGTACGCCATCAGATCTCCTGTGGGCCTGTTGCTACGAAAGCCGTATTGGCGGTTATTGAGAAGGTCATTTGATTTCAGATATTTCGAAAGTTAACGGTTGATAAGAGATTTCATTACCTTGGAGAGAATAAAAGTTGTGCTATGGGTCGATAAGAAGAAAGGGATGATTTGTCACCCTTTTTGGGAATTGGCTGAATGTTCGCTGACTTCCATCTATTTGGGAAACGACCAGTAGAATAAGATAAATGGAAGAGTTTCTGCAGTGGTTTGGTGAGTGAAGAGGAATATCTCCAAGAGGATTGGGGGATTTTTATTCCAGTTTGTTGGTCGAACGTTTATGGCCGATGATCTTGTAATGTTCCGCCGAACAGTGTTTACGGCAGAGGGAAATACACAAGCGGAGCAAAACACGGTGGCAAATTAAGCGACGAACTACTTTTAGGTGAACCAGGTCTGTTTATTTAAATAAATTGAACAACGAACTATTTTTAGTGTATACTTTTTGTTTATTAACATTTTTTCTTTCCGAGTTTACATTAGTTCACAGATTCGCATTAAGTACTCCTGACGCTTTCACTGTATGTTAAGTTAAGAACTTTGGACACACGTTAAACTCGCCTTTCTCTTTATTTTTAAATTTTAAGTCGCGGTTACTCCTGATACCGTATTCGTCTCGCGGTTCGACCTCCTCGGTGGGGTTCGCTGTCCGTTGCTCGAAGTAAACTAATCTTCCTTTTTTAATTAATTTTTCTGTCATCTACCATTATCTGCCCCTATCTGAAAAAGAAATTTTCCATCATAGTTTTCATTCTCTTATCTGAAAAAGAAATTTCCCATCTCGATTCTCATTTTCTTATTTGTAACTTTGTTCGAAGGATCGAGCGTACCGCCACTTCTTTCTCGATCCTATCATGGGGTTTGTTTGCGTTACTCATCTGGCGTACGACAACAGAGTTTTTGTGTGCTTCCGATGGGTAACAAAGTCACCGTGGGATTTGGTTCGTAGATCGCATTTCCCAGTCATAAACATCTAGCGTGGGATAGGCGTTTACGGTGTTTATGATCGCAAGAATTGTTGGTCGGCGGGCGAATCGCTAGGCCTTTGTTTGCGCATGTGCGCTTGTCGGTTTGGGATCTTGCGAGGAATTTGGGGTGCTAATTGCTATTAGCTACATGAGGAGATTATTCTGTTTGTTTTCAGAACAATGCGTCTAATGGATGAATCGAATGGATGCATTGGATGGATGCATTGGATTCTGTTGCTGCAATGAAAAGAGAAAACCGAAACAACAACGGCGCTTGCTCTAGCGACGCCTCAGTCTCTCCTTTAGTGGACTGTATTCCGACTCTGGCCGGCCAAACGATGTTTTCTTAATTCGAGGGATTGTACCTCCAGAGCCGGACTCTTCTCTGGATTGGCGGGCGTTTGAGTCTTGCCCAGTACAAATCCTTAATCTACGTGACCAACGAAGAAGACAAGCCAACTGACCAAGGAAAATTTCAACGAAGCGAAAAAACAGGTTGCAATAATATCTAGGGAATACTTTGCTTATTTCCTATAGTTTATTTGCTGAATATTTTATTATTTATTATTCTGTATATTTCTGATCTCTTTAACTGGTCTTGAGCAAGACCGATTGGGTAGGAGTTCCTTCGACGACTCCTGCCGCTCCAAAAAAAAAAAAATTGTGGCGAGAAGGCCGAATTTGGCGAGACAGGACATATGTGTCCTTCATCTTGTCTCTGACTTCTGGTCATCTTGCGATAACCAGAATCACCCACATCCGTGAGGATGTTGGGCTCGGTCTCGCGGCATCTGAAAAGAGAAGAAAAAAGGGGGGGTATCCAAGGATAGTGTGGACAGTATTAGTCCAAGTGTTCTCTAACTACTTTTATAGAGGGATGGTGGGAAAGAAATCATACAAGACCGGTAGGTCTTGGGTGCGGTAGTAAACGCAGATCACGTCTTTGGCGTCTGATAATCTGCTCTTTGGTCGGTGTGTATGTTTGTGTATGTGCCGTCTTGTACTGTGCGTTCGTGTGTTTGGTTTGTTAATAGTAGACCCTATGGGATGGGTCCAGGAATCCTCTATTATAGAGGGGAATGTTGTTGGGAAGGGTACTTTCTTCAGTTTTGTACTGAAGAAGAAATTGTGGGGGTTTGATCCGAAGAGATCGAGAGAGAGAAGGGTCAAGAACGCAAGAGTCCCGTACAAGTAGGTTCTCGCTGTTCTGAATGTTTTCGAGGTACTTATATGCTAATTGAAGCAAGTACTCGTCGATAGGGGTAATGGAGGCCCCTTCGTATAGGTGAGAGTTGGGGTAATGACGACCGTCAGGCCTTCTAGAATGATTGGTGCATCTTCTGAGGAGTTTCCTTTCGAAAACCCGAAGTCTTTCCATTTGAGCCGAAGATATGCAGGACCATATGGGAAAGGCGTACGATATTCCAGATCGGATTAGCTGCTTATAGCAGAGAAGCTTAACTTTGGTGTCAACTTTGTTCCTCCACTTCAGGATGTTGTGCAGTTGCTTAGACCGACCAAGGCCCCTTTGGAGAATGTGGGTCACATGTTTGATGAAATTCATTTTTGGGGTATAAGTGACCCCGAAATATTTCATCTTGTCATGTGGTCTAATCGTAGTATCTCCCATTTTTATTCGAATATTCTGTGAATATCGAGAAGTAGGTTGAGAGTGTTTACTACTCAGAATTATGGCTACTGCTTTGGATGGATTTAGTCGGATTTTCCATCGACTGTAATACTGATACAGTTCGTCCAAGTGACGGTTGAGTCGATTTGTTGCGAGGTTAGGGCCTTTGGTTGACGTGTACACCAGGACGTCATCCGCATAGCATATTTGGTTTACTCTCCCGTCCACAGGGCGGGGAATATCGGAGGTGTAAATATTGAATAAGATGGGGCCTAGAATGGAGCCCTGTGGTACGCCTGCAGCGGCGTGAAAAGTTCGGGAAAGCTTTCCATTCATTCTAACTTGGAAGGTTCTGTTGCGAACGAACTGGTAAATGATGCTACATAGCGTTCTACTGAGGCCAGTATTCAGTAGTTTAAAAGCGAGACCTTCGATCCAAGTCGTATCAAAAGCTTTTTCAATGTCTAGGCTTACCGCAACGGTGGGTTCCTTATTAAAGAGCCGCACGCAGACGTGGTTATGAAATAAATTGAGAGCCATTGTGGTGCTGTGCGCTCTTCGAAATCCGAATTGGAAATCAGGTATTAGGTGCCTGGCACTGACAAAGTTATTTAGCTTCTCGTATATGAATTTTTCATATATTTTGCTGATGCAAGTGAGAAGCGAGATAGGGCGAAAGCTTGAGGGGTGATACGTTGGTTTCCCAACTTTTGCTATTGGACAAATAATAGCGTGCCTCCAAGCTTGGGGAAAGTACCCCATGTTGTAAGCATGGTTGAACAGAATGGAGAGCTTTATAAAGAATAAGGCAGAAAGCCTTCGCAACGAGTGGTATGACATGTTGTCGATACCAGGTGACTTCTTAGGGTGTCGAAATTTAACCAGACTCTGTAGGGTATTTGGTGTGATGAAACCGTGACCATTATCACGTGTGTCATCGAAGTATGCACTGTTAGTTGGGTTAAAGACAACAATTGGCTCGTTGAAGTCGTCCAACTTACTGTGGACCTCTGAACTAACGATTGCATTAGTTTCCGGGTCGCCATCTTGGAGAGTGAGTTTGTGATTGTTTTCGAAGGTCTCTCCGATGATATTTGCTTTATTGGTGTCGTTATTGACAACAACACCATTGTGCATAATTGGCCCAGTGATGCGGGAATTGCCACATATCTTTTTAATATTTTTATAAACGTTCTGGTCCATCTGAACACCCTTCAGCTTGTCTTCCAATTGTCGGGTACGATTGTTTTGGATTCTCTGTTTTATCAGTGTACCAATATTGTGAATAATGGATCGCAATAATGGCTCCCTTTGCGTAAAGCGGTGACGATATCTCATTCTGCAGAGCTTTTTACGCTCCCGGATGAGACGAAGAGTGATGTCGTCATGGGGAATCTGATAGGTCTTTTCAAGTTTATACTTCGGGACATGAGTCTCCGAAGTTTCAACTAGAATCTCGTGAAGTCGTTTTGCAACGTTGTTTATCTCAACCGTCGTTAGATTCCTGTCAGTGGGAAGAGAGAAGTGGTGGAGTTTATCGTTCAATGTAATATTGAAGTTGTCCCAATTTGTCCGCCCATAATCGGGTATGTATCTGATATGAGCCCGGGATGCTCGATAGCCGCGAATGAATGTGGTCACAGCATTGTGGTCAGATACACCCGCTGAAACTTGAGGAGGAGTGATTTGTGGAAGTAAGTCTTTGGACACAATAAATATGTCCAGAATTGAGTTACCTCGAGTACCAACCGTAGGTGCGACTATTTCGCAGTTGAGGGCATACATGTTTGCGGTGTACCATTGGTACAGTTTTGTGCCATTTGGGCAAGAGACAGAGTTGTTCCAGTGGGGATGTCTGGAGTTAAAATCGCCGCCTATGATGAAGGGTGTATGCCCCGAGGTCCTTATTAATTTGCCGATATCTTCGGGATTAATGGGACTTTATTGATTTTATGCGAGTGGTATACGGAGTATATATTCACTCTACCATTACTAGCCAGATGCAGTTCAACTCCAGATACCTCTATGGACTCTAGGTGTGGGAGGTCAATAGCTTCATGGCGAAGTCCGCTTTTAACCAGTATACAAGTTCCACCTCCGTTGATGGTGGGACCGCCAGTGAGGGTTCGATCTCTTCGAATCATGGAGAAGTTTGGGAATACGGGACGGTGACATGGATGCAACCTAGTTTCGGTTACAAGTACCACGTCCGCCCGGCTTTCCTTTATGAAGTCAGAGACTATCATACGCTTGGAATGCGAAACAAGGGAGTTGACATTTAAGAGGATAACTTTAATTTTGGAATCCATTGTGGAGGGTATGTCTTGCATATGCTGGGAAAAGGAGGGCCTCCCTCTCTGCCTCGGTTGATAGTTTCTCATATCGGGGTCGGATATCCTCAATTAAGCGGGAGAAACTAAGTAGTTTCTCGAGCATTGAAGTTTGCCCCCTCGGAGGCTTTTGCACCACCGCTTGAATTTGAGGCGTCGTGTTGGCCTTTACCGGGGCTCGCTTAGGGTCTTGAATATGTTTTTGAGGGGGAGGAGTTGAAAGGGTTTTTGTATTCCTTGCCTGCTGACCCCTAAGCATGTCGGCAAATGTGAATCCATTTTGGATGAGGTTTTGTGTGGCCTGTTTTCCGAAGTCTGACTTGGCTGTTTGCTTAGCTCGAGTCTCCTTGGATCTTTGTTTAATTTCCTTATATTTAGGACAATTTCTATAACTGGCCGGATGCCCTTTGTTGCCGCAGTTGCAGCAAGTTGGCAGTGTTATTTCATCCTGCACATTTGTTGCGGGATCGTATTTCGCCAGCGGTAGTTCGCACTTGCCAACATCGTGGGATTTTCCGCAACGAACGCAACGGCGACTCATGTTGCAGTTTCGGGAGACATGCCCGAAACGTTGGCAACGTCTGCATTGAGGTATTTCTCTGTTATGAAATACCTCGAAGACAACTTGCTGATGCAAAGTTGGAAGCGACTTTGTCCGTATTATGGAATCTATGTCGGTTCCTGGGGCAAGGAGAAGCTGCCATATGTTCAGCTTGGTGTATCTTTGCGGTCTGATGTTCACAAACCGCTGTGGGGGAGAGAATTTTTTGACGTCAATGAATTTGACGTTAGGAAATGTTGCCTCAAGAGCAGTTACGATGTCGTCCTTTTCCCAAGAGGCAGCGACTCGTTTTAAGAGGATTGTCCTCGACTTTTCGTCGGCCGGAGTGAAGGTGTAATAATTCACCTCCTTGGCCTTGAGGTTGTCGTTAACTTTGCGATAGGTTTCCCTATCGTAGGCTATGATTTTATTTAGGGATGGACTTAAGGTCTTTGCCTTGAAGTTAGAAATCCCTAGCCGGTTCATATCACCGACGAAATTTTTTAAATTGAGGTCTCGTGCAAAGACCCCGGGTTGCTGTTTCTTCTTAGAAGCAGGTGGGCGTTCCCCGACCTCTGGCTGAACAGTGTTGGGAACACAAGCAGCCTTTGGTTTTGGGTTAATTAGTGGAGTTGGCCGTGGTGGGCAAGGCTCCTGCGGAGGTACGACCCTCACATGAGTTGGTGTTATCGCGGGGTTCAACAACAGTTTGGGGTGCGGCGTTGGCGGGGAGCCGGTGGCCACACGCTTATTGGAGGGTCCTCCTTCGCAGTTTATTGTTGGAAGCGGTGTTTTCCGCTTAGGGGCTCTAGACGAGTTTGGGGTGGGGGTGCGCGAGTCACCGTCGTCCATTGTTTCGTCGGAACTCTCAGCGAGACCTTCCAACTCGGGCTCGAGCTCCGATTGCGAATCAGAAGCCTCCGAACTGGCACCGGACGGGGATGCGGGTGGTGCGGCTTCCAGTCGCGACAATTTATCTCTCAGGAGAGCGTTCTCTGCCTTGAGAGCCTCGAGGTCCTCCCTTAATCTCTTTATGAGAGCCATCATGCCCTGATCGAGCTGATGGCCCACACCACGAGAAGAGCAGGTGTCCATCTATTTCGATGTTGCAACCATCGAGCACAAAAAGAGACAAGAAACGCGTGGGGCGCAAAGAAAAGAAAAGAGGAACAAACAAAAACCAAGAAGAAAAACAAGCAGACCTAAAAACAAATGCTTCTAAATTAAAACAAATATAAATTTGAAAATATAGGTGAAATTAAATAAACGAACCTAAAGATGTTTCCTGTTCACTAAGAATTTTTTTTTTCAGAACTTTTTTTTTCCCACTTTTTTTTTTTTTTAATTTATTATTATTTTTTTTTTTTTTTAAATTTAAATTATAAATTTTTTATTTATTTATTTTGTTTTAAATAACTTTAAATTGTATGTATCACTGTCCAGGATGTGTCTTCTCTCAGCTCTCACTGTGAAGTCGTGACTGATGTCGTCGGTGGTTAGAACTCGACGCAATGTCCAATAATGATTGTGAATAATGAATGCTCCTGCCGCTCCATCGAAAGTGCCCGCCTTATATAGGCCCGCAGTCGTCCCCTACTTTGCTCGTTTCCTGGGATCTGCTTTTCTTAGTGGCTTCCCGGAATCGGTGCGCCGCTGATCGTCGTTTCCCTAGAAGTGGTATGTTAGCGCTTGCCTTGCCTTTCCTGGGAATCCGTGATCCATCGCCAACAGATTCAATTTTAGGAAATTTTGAACGTTTAGTTTGATTGGTTTTTATTATTGACGTCAATGTTGGGTATTTGGAATGTTACCTTTTGTTTCAGGCGGACGAAAGGACTTTTAGGAAACGTGTCTGTGGGTAGGTGTAATGGATATAGGTGAGTATGTTCCTTGGTGGAACGACGATATCTCAACCTATAGTGGATTGTGTGGTTCGTAGAACCGCCACATGCCCTCCGGACCAGGGGATTTGTGTGCGTTTAGCTCTTTGAGTGCACGGGCAACAGTACGCGTCGGAAGTGAATCTGGCCATGGTGTGCTGCTTATGCTCAAGTTGAGGTGGAACTGATGTGGTATCAGGCAGCGTTGAGTTGGCTGCAAAATGTTTCGCCGTCTCTATTGCACTCGTGACTGGTCTGTCATCGACTATAGGCGATGGAATGGATGAAGAGACTGAGTTTTGAATGTTTTTCACGAATGCTCAGAAGTTTCTACTACCTGTGGGAGAGTGTAATATTTTTTGTGTCACTTTATGGTCACGCAAGAACTTGGCGCGTTGAATATGCGCATTGCAGTCATTTCTAACTCTATTAAATCTTTTCCGATTTTCCTCAGTATTGTTTGATTTATACAACCGGAAGCTTAACACTTTGGTCTTAATGGCTTCTTTGCACCCGGAATCGAACCACATATTTCTTTTTGGTTTGATATTCTTGACCCTGTGTGGAATAAAGGTTCGCATGCCAAACAGAATCGTGTCCGTCAATGTGTCAAATGTTTTCCTATTGAGAGTGTAAACGAATTTAAATATCTAGGAATTACACTCGCCTCTAGGATGAGCTTTTCATGTCACGCTTATACACTGAGAAAATATTTCCGAAAAGTGAAAAAGTGAAGTCGAAAAGGTCCCATAAGTTGGTCAAATTTGACAGGATGATGTGGTATACTTATTGTCCATCCTACAAGAATGTAGCCAGAAGATTAAGGCAGTCATAGGCAAGGTCGTTTTCAACTTAACGGATAATCTCAATTCACACTAGTCATGTATTCCCTCGACCCATGAATGGACTATTTAAACTACCCTGCAGCAAAACGGTTTTGGTGTTTTTTTACTACATTTTTATCAAAACATATCTTGTGAACCTCCCATCATCAATTGCCTCTTCTGTTTGGTACCTTAATCCATCGAATAATCCATGTAAACACATCGAAAACATCGGAATAAAATCAGTATAAAGATGTGAACAAATTTTACTTAAGAGGAAGTCATAAATATTTCAGCTATGACAATCGGAAAAAAGTTGTTAAGTGGAACCGTTCAGCTTTGATCAAATAGCAGCATTCTCTCTGTTTTAAAAACCTGTTGCTGCCCACGCGCCTGAGCGTAATTTAATTGCTAATTCACGCAGTTGTATAATATATTTTCTAATTAATCTGACGCAGTTCAAATGTGTCCAAACTTTGTTCAGTACGCGCGACATCATTTACACAATTCACAATCTCAATTATTGTAAAAACACAGGCGCTTATCTCCCATAATAAATACATGTGTACTAAAGTTGTACAGACGACTATATTGTTACAGTGTAATGCCCCCAATCACCTAAATACTAGTCAAACACGGTGGGGCAGAAGTCACTACCGGCTTGCTATGAGTTCGTGTAGACACACAGTAACAAGCCCCCAAGTTGTTTGTTATCACAAGCAAAAGAAATAAAAATAACGTCCCAGACTTATGACGTTGTTGTTTGTACTTATCAACGTTAGTATGATAAACTGTTAAGAGCGTTCATTGCAAATGAGCTAAATGCTCCCTAGATATCTGAGCATATAAGAGTACCTAAAGACAGAAGAGGCTAAGGTTGAAGAGCCACGGACGACGAACTTGGACTGTTCTATAATAAATTAATTATAATTCTAGGATGACTATTGTGGGTGCATTTCATTAAATTTGAATTTGAAACCAACGTAATAGTATTTCTGGTTTTTCCCATTGTAAAGCTCGTTTACGAATATGTCGTAACATATTGCAGTTGTTGTAAATGTAGATGGAAGTTATAGCTAAGTGTTTAAATTCTAGTAAATACAATAGCTCTAGATACATCCACCGACAAAAGCATAATCCACTAGCTAAATATTGATTTCCGAGGCGGTCATAGCCTTTTATGAATGCCATATTTGGTAATTTATTATGGACAGATAATGTTTACAATAACTTGGGTAAACAAGTTAAAGCAGCTACTGGCTGAGTAATACGAGGCAGTTTGATAAGTCAGTGACTTTTTAAATATCTCGCACAGTATCTTTAAATGCAACATGGTTCCCATCAACTGCTATCTATAAATAGACTATTGTTTGGAGTAAGGTGGGTCATATAGTGCGTGTTTTTGACAGCCACTGAAAGCGGACAACGTCGTGAATTTTAACGAAAATGGAAAACAGGAATTTCCTGTTCGGATTAAGCATAACAAAGCGAAATCCATAAATTGGGCTAGGAACTGCTTCCCCATCCAGCGTATTCTCCAGATTTAACCCCTGCGAGTATTTCTTGTTGCCATGTTTCCAAAGCTGAAGAAATTACTAGGCGGTGAGAGATTTGGGTCGAATGTAGAGGTCATCCCAGAAACTAACGCCTACTTTGAGGACCTTGAGGAAACCCATTATTTAGAAGGAAAAAAAAATGGAAAATCACTAGCCTAAATGTATCGAGCTAAAAGAACACTAGGCTGAGAAATAAAATGATTATCGGCCGAAAAAATATCTTTTATTCAGAAAGTCATTGACAAACTCGAACGTTTGTAACATATTTCTACAACTGCTGCTCACATTATTTGCTATATATTAAAATGTTAAATAAAACGGAATTTAATAATAAATTTATTTTTTGTGCGAATAAATTTTCCATTCTTCATCATCATCTTCATCGGTACTACAACCGCGAACCGGTCTTGGCCTTATTTAGCAAGTCCTGAGGCTTGTTAAATTTTCCATGATAATTTGTTTTTTCCGGCCAAGGTCATTAGTTTTGCGCCAGAGGCTCCTCGACGGGGAATCGAACCCCGGCCTCCCACGTAACAGGCGAGTATACTAACCAATATACTATCCAGGAGCCCCATTCTTCATATTTCCGTGTATTTCCTTATATCTTGCGTAATGTGTGTACATCTCCATAATCTGGTTGGTGTCGCTCCGCCTCAGATGGGCCGAATGTGTTATATAATTAACTTGAGTTAATTATCACCCCCCCATAAATCCACCTGAAATTTTTACTATTTCATATCCTCTACACAGCACATTTTAAGACCGAAAAAACACTCCCACCATGAAATAGACACATTTTAGAAAATTATTACCCCTTAAAATACAAAATCCCATTCCAAATACTTGATATTGTAGCGAGCTTAGGGTTCGCTGGATTAAATATTTTTTAATAAATAAGACCCGTTAAATCGATTTTTAATTAATATAAAACTTTATTAGTCCATTAATAACAACCCTTACTTTTACCGTACACTTAACGATTTCTTGACTTATCGTCTCCGCACTTATCGCGTCTTTTACTGCTTACTTCTTACTTCTTGATCTGCGTGTGACGTATGTATACCGTTTCCTCATTCTAATTCGGCGTTTCGTTTCCGCCCGTTCCATAGTCTCGGATTTTCTACTGCCCGTTGTCTCCAGTTTTCCAATACTTTCTAGTACTTTGTTTTGGACTTTCTAGAATATTCTAGTACTGATTGTCATATGCGTCACAATCTTTTGTGGCCAAAACTTCCAATGCAGGACGATGCAAAAAGCTTCTCAATTTCCCAAATTAAATCGCACCTGTTCAACAACCCTAATAGGTACGATTTGCCCAAATACCATTTACAACAACAATACTTCCCCCAATTTGTTTTTGGTTTCCCGTTAGCATTGACCCTAACATAGGATGAAAAATGGTAAATGGGGTTGATTTCCACACGCATGCAGGTAGTCAATTAACGGCGAATTTGGAACAAATTGGAATCGAAAAAGGATTATGAGTTGGTAAGGGGTTGAAAAAGTAGTACGAAAAATAAGTGATGTAGGGGCAGTCGTCGTCGTCGGTGGTCGCTGGCAAAAATATAAAAAGGTGTTTTAAATTATATTAAATACAATTTTTGCCGTGAATGTATAAAAATACACATATGCCAATAAATACGTGTTTTAAGTTGTATAAAAATACACATTGTTTTAAGTGTTATTAAATACAATTCTTGCCGTGAATGTATAAAAATACACATAAGCCAACACAAAAGTGTTTTAAGTTTTATTAAATAAAATTCTAATTCTGTTAGTATCATCAAAAGAGTTTCAATCATACTTGTGGTTATATTCCTAAAATATTGAATGAGTCCTTGGACTTTGGGAGACCGTTCAGGGGTAAGTAAGGTATAACAACAATTGTTGTTATAATAATAACATTTATATATATAACAATGGCTCCTCGATAGTATAGTGGCTAGTATCCCCGTCTGTCACGCGAGAGACTGGGGTTCGATTCCTCGTCGGGGGGCCTCTGGCACAAGACTAATGACCTTGCCCGGAAAAACAAATTATCATGGAAAATTTAACAAGCCTCAGGACTTGCTAAATAAGGCCAAGACCGGCTGCCGGTTGTAGTGCCGATGATGATGATGATATATATAACAAATGCCAACTGCTGTTGATCCAGTTCGAAGGACCAAAAATTGTTCGTGACTGTAGTGGACTTTTTTCTTTCCACGTCGCTTGCGCCAACTAGTTGAGGATACCCTGTAAGAAAAGACGAAACCCACCGATACTCAAAAGTATGGGAAAAGAACGCCTTCCCTCTAATCCCGAACACGATTGCTACCGATTGCCTCTGGCGCGATGTGCCGTGCTATTTGTTCTGATATTTCTTACCCTAGAGAGGTGTCCGTTGCCAGCGGTGGTAGGAACACACCTTTCGCAACCCAAAACGATGGCGAATATGCGTCGAGCACCCCTTACCGCTACTGGGGCGAAGTGCTCTGAGGGTACCTGTAAACCATAAGATCTGGCTGAACGCCCCTTACCACTGGTGGGGAGAAGCGTTCGCGGGTACCTGTAAAAGAGTAAGAAGGTAACGGAGCGAAAGCACCGAACAACTTCCCTCTAAACAAACAGTATATTTATTTTAGCATACATATTGTGACGCATATGACAATCAGTACTAGAATATTCGAGAAAGTTGGAAACAAAGTACTAGAATATTCTATAAAGTACTGGAAAACTGTAGACTGTGAACAATAGAACATTCAAGGCAATGGAACGGACGGAAATGAAACGCTGAATCAAAATGAGGAAACGGTATAAATACGTCGCACACAGATCATGGAGATGAGTGAGAAGTAGAAAGTGAAGCAAGCCACAAGTAGTAAGTAAGAAGTAAGCAGAAAAAGACGCGATAAGTACGGAAGCGATAAGTTAAGAAATCGCTAAGTGTACGTTAAAAGTAACGGTTGTTATTAACGGACTAATAAAGTGTTACAGTAATTCAAAATCGATTTAACGGCCCTTATTTATTAAAAATAATTAATCCAGTGAACCCTAAGCTCGCCACAATATTTTATTTTCTTTACAATATTGTAAGGCCTACGCGTCCCTTGAGCTCTCAAGTTAGAGCTCGAGCTATTTAAAAATTGCATGTTGCTTATATACTACTTGTAGTGCTTTGCAAAGCCCTACTATTTCCCCAACCATACATACATACACCAAATATAACCCTTATCCACAAACCCAAATTATTTTAATTATACACCTAATATAACCCTTATCCACAAACCCAACCAAATATACATCAAATATAACCCTTATCTACAAACCTAAATTAAAAATCGCTAATTGAATAAATGCGCGATGCTTTCAACATTTCGTTCCTTACCGCACATTTAAAGCTCCAAACTAACATTGAATCCAATGTTACACAAATTGAACCAAATGTTCAATTATCAATTCCCAGAAATCGCCTATAATCCAAACATCGCAACGCATATCTTCATATGCATTTATCATAATAATTATCACAATTTAATTATCATTATCTTGTTTTCTTTGCCTCGTTTTCCGCATACATAAAATTTGAACAAGTGTTAAAACCGTTAAGTTATGGCCCCTGGGCCACGTGTGTTAAACAAAATTAAGCGTAAACGGTTGCGTTACGACCCCGGTATTGGAGGCCAAACTCCTCCCGATAAACTTTCAAAAGTGAATAAAGTGCTAGAGAAATCTAAAATGTGTTCAAACACTAACTTTTTCCAGCCACTTCAAAGTCTGATGGAAGACTCACCTGAAATGGATTCGACCAATGCCGATTCGACGAGTGCGCAGAAGTTACTAAAGAAACAGTTCCGCCAATGTGGTGTTAAAATCAACTAGTGCTAAAGTGTGTGATATTTTGAGTAACATTAAGATAGACAACTACTTAATTAAAAACATATCGCTTGGACAAAAAATATGTGCCCCAACAATGGACATATATAACAAAATCAGAACCGAACTCTTACGGTTAAAATGTGAGTTTTTTACCGACTCACGTAAGGAAAATCGTCCATTAAAGGTAGTGTTAACAGGATTAGACTTGATTAGCAACGATATTGTGAAAAATGAACTAATTGCACTCGGGATTAAGTGCCTAGATGTTAAAACCATCACATTAAACTCGTCAACAAAAGCCCTGTACAAACACTACTTGTACATCGTCTACATTCAACGCGGTACTCTTAAATTAAACGAACTAAAACGGAACTACTCTACCTTGTTCAAAACCATTGTTCGCTGGGACTTTAAAAAATATCATCCAGGTAAGGTCACACAATGTCACAATTGCCAGCTTTACGGTCACGGCTCGATGCATTGTCACATAAATAGCTTCTGTGCAATCTGTTCGGGAAACCATAAAACATCCGACTGCAAAACGAATGAGGTCATCAAGTGTGCAAATTGTAGTGGGCCACATAAATCCACCGATCCAGAATGGATAAGCCGAAAGCAGTACATAGACATTTGCCGCAAATTATCACCACGTTGACGTGGTACAGGAAATACAACGTTCCTACATCCTCCGAGTGACAAACAGCAGCCACTGCCCGACCGATTATCCATTGATAATTTTCCTCCACTACCGCGATCTGTGCGTCAACCTTCACTTCCTTCATCCACCTGGGATTCTGGCCTCCATCAAACCCAGCAACCTTCCAACAGTGATACGACACACTAAGAAAAATCCGTCTGAAACTATAACTGATGATAACTTGTTCTCATTTAGCGAGATAAACTGTCTTCTTAATGAACTTGTAACCAAGCTTAGTGTTTGGCAAACTAAAGCTGACCAATTAAACGTCATTATCTCATTAGCTATTAAGTATATATATTCGGAAAAAAACATGTTAAGAAACTCTCAAACATCATAACTTGGAATGCGAGAAGTACATGCTAGTGGTGGAGGTATAGCGTTTGAAATGATAGTGAAGAACGTGTGATTCGAACTGACGCTATGACAGTTAGAATCACCAAAAATTGAACCTACGCGTTACCCATCAGGCTACTGGCTGGGTTTAGAATTCGATTTTTAAAGTTAAGTATATTCCACTGATGTGAATTATTTTGTTATCGTTATGGTATACGGCTCTGATGTATTTTCTTATTCGATTTCCGTTCGGTGTTCTTCACTATTGTATTGCGTGTGTATCTGTTAGAGACGTCACAGAGGTGTCGCCATGTTGTAAAAAAATGTATAGAACATACCTTGCGTACTTCATTGCACCTTAAGTTAATTGAGGAAATTAGTATAGATGTAACATTAAGTGATAACTCCAAGGTGAGTATTTTTTCCGTCTATTTCTCTGGAGGAAATGGAAACATTGAGAAATCTACTTACTTTAAGCGGGATCTGCAAAAATTGTATAGAGTCAACACTCGAAGCAAGGTAATTATTGGTGGTGATCTAAACTGCAGACATCAGTCGTGGAATTGTCTTAGGGCAAACTGCTGGGGTAACATTTTACTAGATGTTACTGAATCCAGCCTAAGTTTTTCCATACTTTATCCACTTCCCCCACCTATATCCCAGCGAGTGCTAACAAGAACCCCTCAACTCATACAGTAGCTGTAAATCGTACCAGTTTATACCACAACTATTCCGCCGCCAACTGGAATTGTTATAAATCATATATAAACACGAACGTGGTTCTAGGTGACTCCAGCCTAAATTCTATACCCTGCAGCGAGCACATTGATATCCTGTAGCGATTCTAACAGATACACACACAATTCACTAGCAAAATAGTGAAGAAGCACCGAACGAAAAAATCGAATAAGAAAATACATCAGAACCGTATACCAAGCGATAAATAAAAATAATTCACATCAGTGGAATATAGTCGAGTTTGGAAATCAAATTCTAAACTCGGTCAGTAGCGTGATGAGTAACGCTTAGGTAAAAAAATTTTCGTGATTCGAGCTGTCATGGCGTCAGTTCGAATCACACGATCTTCTTCACTATTATTTCAAACGCTATAATCCTATGTAACAATTTTGTTTCTGTTATCAATAGAGCGGCCGATCTTGCGATACCTAAATGTTCCACTGCTCCAGTTGATAAGGCACCGCTTCCTGAAAATATCTTACATCTGATTAGGCTACGAAACTCTGAAAGAAGAAAATGGCTGCGTTATAGAATCGTTATAAAGTCTTAAATAATATCATTAAAAAAGAAATCTCAGCATATAGGAACAAGTGTTGGAATAAACACCTTTCCTCTTTTGACAAAGCAAGCAAACCGTTCTGGAAAATATCAAAAATTATGAAAAAGAGAGAGTCAAGTATTCCTTCGTTTAAAGTTCACGACAAGTTGTTTATTTCTTCAGTGGAGAAATCGAACCTACTTGCAAACGCGTTTAGTAAGAACCACTCCATATCTATGCATCTAAGCGCCGCGTATACTGAGGCTGAAGTTGCTAACACTATCCATGTACATTCTCAAACACTATCTGAAGGTACTTACGCAACTAATATTAGCAAAGTTAAAGAATTGATAAAAAAATCGAAATCTAAAAAGGCTGCTGGTCTTGATAATATTAACAACAAATTAATTAAAGCACTTCCACCTGCTGCAAGTAACTATTTAACGTTCATTTTCAACGCTTGTCTTAGGAACTGTTATTTTCCGGACTGTTGGAAAACAGCAAAAGTAATATCTATCCCGAAACCCGGCAAACCGAAGAACAGGCACGAAAGCTACAGACCTATTAGTCTACTTAGCTGTCTAAGTAAGCTCTTAGAAAAAATCATTAAGGAAAGGATTGATCGTTTTGTGGAAGACAATAACATCTTACCAAACTATCAGTTCGGTTTCCGTAGTGGTCACAGAACAATCTACCAAGTCTTGCGCATTAAAAACCACATAGCTGGTAAATTCATCGACAAGGAGTCAACGGGACTGGTTCTTCTAGACATCGAAAAAGCCTTTGATACGGTATGGCACGATGCCTTGATTTATAAGCTACTAAAACTTAAGCTGCCAATACCGCTTATCAAAATTATTCAGAGCTTTCTTCGTTCGAGAAAATATGTTTTGAGTATAGGAACCGACATATCCTCTACTCACCAAATCCACTATGGTGTACCCCAAGGCTCGGTCCTTGGTCCTATATTATTCACATTGTTTGTCGCAGATTTACCATGTCTAGGTGAAAACATTCAGGTAGCTATGTTTGCCGATGATACGGTCATTTTCTCTTCGGGTGCCTTATTCACTAATGTCTACAACTCTTTGCAAGCAGCTCTTGACAAACTAGCAGTATATTACAGGAAATGGAAAATAAAAATAAGTGGTAATAAAACACAAGTTGTCTGGTTTTTGAGATGTAGGAAACACTGCTACCTACCAAATGGCACTAAACTCAGTATGTGCGCAGTTGATATTGATTGGTCCGAAGACTTTAGATATCTAGGTATTATTCTAGATAAAAAACTTATCTTCCAAAAACACATCACTACCACAATTGACAAAATAAACAAAGTCGTAAGAGTTCTGTATCCATTAGTGTGTAGAAAGTCAAAGCTTAGCATCGAAAATAAAATTATAATTTTTAAAACCATTTTTCAAGCTATACTCCTGTACGCCGCCCCTGTATGGTGTAATTGTGCTCGCACACACAAAATAAAATTGCAAAGGTGTCAAAATAATATATTGAAAATGTTGCTGAATTTGTCATGGCATTATTCGACACATGAACTACATGAAAACGCTAAAGTTAAACAGGTAGAGTTCCATATTGACAAATTCAATCGAAACTTCTTCGTCAATTGTTCTTTTTCTGACAATATTCTCGTTTCCCGTCTTGCGTTATCCTAAATCACTAGATATGTGCTCTGTCTATGAAAATTATATCGAGGTCATTTTTATATAAAATAACCGGACGCCCGTGCAATATTAGTCTTAAGATGCAAATAAGGGTTTTTTCTTGTGGTTTTCCCTTAATTTATTATTTATTATTCATTAAAATTGTGCTATTGTCATTATATAGATTCATGATTATAGTTGTAAAGGAATTGCTGTCCTAAATCTCTTAAATCATCACCATCATCATCATCATCGGCACTACAACCGGGAACCGGTGTTGGCCTTATTTAGCAAGTCCTGAGGCTTGTTAAATTTTCCAAATTGATTTGTTTTTTTTCGGGCAAGGTCATTAGTCTTACGCCAGAGGCTCCCCGACGGGGAATCGAACCCCGGTCTCCCACGTGACAGGCGGGTATACTAACCACTATACTATCGAGGTGCCCTAGATTTCTTAAATACTAGTTGTAAAATATAAATGTACCATATTATCTACCAAATAAAAATTGAATTGAAAAAAAAGAAGCAAAGTGCGAATTTCATTCGTCTTGTTTATCAACATACTGGCCTACTGATAGCAACAAAACTCCTGACCTGATCGATTTCTTTATTTCGAAAGGAGTGTCATCGAATTATATTGAAAGGGATGGTTTAGTTGATTTAACGTCTGACCACACTCCAGTACTACTAAAACTGAATGCAGCTGTTCCCAGAAAGAACCGAAAGCTAAATCTTACAAACAAATATACAGATTGGGAAAAATTCCGAAAAGAGCTTGACAATCAGATTGAATTAAACGTTAAACTTTAAGATTGTGAAGAATTGGAACAACAGGTACAACAATTTATCGAAACATTGAAAAGCGCAGCCGCAACAGAAACTCCGGTGCCAAATGATAAACCAGAACCAGCAACCCGCAAAAAAATATTCAACAAGGTGAGGAATCTAGTTAACAAATGGCGATAATCAAAAACAAGCTACACAACAATTGCAACAGGCACTCAACGAATTTAGCTAATGGACCACTGACCGGAAAATTAAACTCAACGAGATGAAATCTATTCACGTAACATTTACATTGCGACGATCAGATAACAATATTTCTACATATCTCAACGGAATTCCAGTTCCCAAAGCAGATTCAGCGAAATATCTCGGTATATATTTGGATAGCAGACTAAACTGGAGAAATCATGTGAAACAAAAACCTGAACAAATAAATCTGACACGTAGACAGATGTATTGGTTAATCGGGAATCACTCTCAACTTAATCTCTATTGTAAAAGACTGATCTATCAATCTATCATCAAGCCGATCTGGATATTTTATTTTTTTATTTACTGGCCTGTAGGAAGCCAGAAGTTCATGATCTCAGCGACTCGGCTCCGCTATTGTTCCCTGTCCTGTGCGCTCTCCTTCCACGGTCGACCATCCGATCCGATCTCCTCGAGGTCCAATCTAACATTGTCCTCCCATCTCCGTCGCGCCCGCCCTGTCGGTCTCTTCCCCGTTAGTTTACCGTCAAGAATTCTATACACGGTCCTATCATCGCTCATTCGTGCCACGTGTCCGGCCCATCTTAATCTTCGCGACTTGATCACTCTCACTATTGTAGGTTTGCGGTATAGCTCTTCCAATCCGTGGTTGTGGAGTTTCCTCCATTGTCCTGACTCCTCGTCATATTTATCGTCAAATATACCCCTTAAAACTTTATTCTCGAATACGCGGAATTTGTTCTCTTCCCTTTTTGTGAGAGCCCATGTTTCGCATCCATTTAGAGCAATCGGCATGATTATGGTTCTATAGACACGGAGCTTTATAATACGTGATAGCAGTTTGGATTTTAATAGTTTACTGGCTGCATGCCAACTAGCGTTGCCGGAATGTAGTCTTTTGTTAATTTCCTTTGACGTTTCATTTCTGGTCGTCAGTATCGTTCCCAGATATTTAAATTCTTTGACATTTTCAAATATCTTGCCCCTGACGTTTATATGTGTTCTCTAAGGTCCACCTGTTCTCCTCGTAATCATGTATTTCGTTTTGTCTTCGTTTATTTCTAGGCCCACCTCTTCTGCCGCTTGCATGATGATTTCACAGTTTTATCGCTTATAGCCCAGAACGGCGATGTCATCCGCATACGCGAGCACTTGTGTGACCCCGTTCAGGGATGATCCGGCCGTGTTGTCGTCTTGTACCTTTCTGATGACATACTCGAGGACAAGGTTAAAAAGGCATGGTGAGAGGCCATCCCTTTGTTTTAGTCCGTCCCGATTCCAAATGGTTCTGAGAGGTGGTTTTCTATTTTAACTCGCTCTTTGTTTTCGTTCATGCAGATTTGAATTTGGATATATGGAATCCAATTATGGGGCTGTACAAAGCAATCTAATAGAGATATAATTCAACGAAACCAGAATAAATGCCTTCGCATTATCATGAATGCCTACCGTTTTGTGACAAATCAGGAATTTCATGATGACCTAGAGATGAAATGGATTTATGAAGTTATCCAAGAATATGCTGTCAAACACGAAAGTCGCCTACATAATCATACCAACGTAGAAGCTATTCAGCACTTGGATATTACCCATGAATTGAGACGGCTAAAACGGACGAAACCTCATGAATTAATATTGTAGCGAGCTTAGGGTTCGCTGGATTAATTATTTTTAATAAATAAGAGCCGTTAAATCGATTTTGAATTAATGTAACACTTTATTTGTCCGTTAATAACAACCGTTACTTTTACCGTACACTTGACGATTTCTTGACTTATCGCTTCCTTACTTATCGCGTCTTTTTCTGCTTACTTCTTACTTATCGCGTCTTTGAGTCTGCTTACTTCTTACTTCTCCACTCCGTGCGACGTATTTATACCGTTTCCTCATTCTGATTCCGCGTTTCGTTTCCGTCCGTTCAATAACCTCGAATTATCTACTGTTCATAGTCTCCAGTTTTCCAGTACTTTCTAGAATATTCTAGTACTTTGTTTTGGACTTTCTACAATATTCTAGTACTGATTGTCATATGCGTCACAATATGTTAAAATCTAACATACTAAAATCGAGTTGGGAGCTGAAAACTGGTCCAGTAAACCCTTACACGTTTTACTTAATTAAACTAAATTAAGTACAATTTAAACCTAGTATTAAATTAAATTGTTAAGATTGTACTATTCATATCCAATAAAGGATGTTATTAAAACAAAAAAATCGTCCTCACTCCATGGTCCGAAGGGAACCAGAAACTTCTCACAACTGAAAAACTGTTGTCAAAATGTAGTTTTAGTTTTCGCTGTCTACTTTTTTATTTTAATTTGTTATAGTAGTTTCGCCTACTTGTTGTTATAATTAAGGAGGGAGAGAGAGAGGGTGCGTGTGTGTGTGTGTGGAATGAAACTTAAACACGTACAAAACAAACGGCCGTAACACTATCCGTGGCTGGTAAAATGTAATATTTCATTTGGGTCCGATATGTTTAGCTCCTTTTATTCCTAGTAAGGTTTCCACCTATTGTTGTGCACCACCACGTTCCCTCTCTCTGCTTTGATCAAAAACTGCCATTTATAAACCGTCCTTACTCGATGATCCGGGGGGAACCAGAAACTTTTCAGAACTGAAAGTTTCTCTCATTTGTTTTAGTTTTCGCTTGGTACTTTTTTTATATTAATTTGTTATAGTAGTTTCGCCTACTTGCTGTTATAATTAAGGAGAGAGATAGTGTGCGGATTGGGTACGTAACAGTGCGTTCGGATTATAATACAAAATTGTAACGACTGATTTGAAACACCACTTACATGGGTTCTATGGATTTTTTCTTGCCACTTAATACATGTAGTTCTAGATTGGATCAAATCTGCATAACATCACAGTTGCTCAGTGAATGATGCATTGTTTTCAGTTTTCGGAGCACTTCTAAACGGTTTCTTTCAGAATACCTGAACGGGATGTTGGGTCACAGTGTTCATCTGATCGGTGAAACACCACATCATCAAGGTGTAGGCTCTGTGAAATGGTTAGAAGAAGTCTTTTACCATTGATCGGAGCTGGCTGATGGAAAATAGTATCTTAGGGCGTCGTCTCAGTGCTACAGGTTCACCTTTCGTGAGAGAAATTCAATTAAAAAGAAAAACCTTTGTGTTCATTTGCTATACTCTGTACCTGGTGACATCCTTTTAAGTAGTTGTTGAGTCAGGGGAATAAAAGAAAGTCGCAGGAGCGGAGATCCCACGAATAGAGGGATTGAGAAAGCTCAGGTATTCTATATCTTTCCAAAGATTCATTGATGGAGATAACCGATAAATTTGATTGTCGTAATGCACTTCACAAACAATACCTGACTCCAGAAGCTGTCATATCCAAACTGCAGTGTCAAGGAAGCTTTTTTTTAACACACTGTATTTATTTGACCAATAATCAATTTTTACATTAAGTACTACAGCTAACTTACAATTCTAGTGATACTGTGGGTGTTTATACTTGGGCGTCAACACGGACGCGGATTCAATGTAAACACCACCTACGTTTTGCTCTAAGTTGTCCACCGACCAATAAGGAATAGTAAAATAAAAAACTCGCTGACAATTTTGCTGTTGATTAAAGTTCTCTTTATTTTTCGGAACGATGACGGGTTCTTGGCGAACACTCTATTTGAAAATTACATAAATGGACTGAAAGTTCTTTGTTAACACTATTTGAAAATTACATAAACGGACTAACTGCACTCAACGCGTGCGCACACTTAGAAGGTTGAAATTTGACTCTCCGAAGAATAGCGTGTGTACGCTTACGAAGTTTAAATCTGAGTCTCCGATGCAACTCACATCCATCAGATTCAATGGCCGTGAATTGCATCGATAGGGGAGGAGCAAAGCGGATCCACTTGACTGCAGCCAATGGTGATCGCGTAAAAAGGGTATGAGGGAGAATTTCCATCGCTGTGTAGGGCAGGTTCGATGCCCTGCGATGAAAACGATGATCGGCGAACATCTGATTACACAAATGCACGATCATCGGGGGCTGCGGCGATGTACCCATACATCGTTGATGATGTATGCCAGGAAACGAAATAGATTTTTGTTTCAAAGTAAACAAAAACGCTATTTCACAGGTCAAATGGTGGCACGCATAATGTACATGATGTGCCTATGTTACAAAGGGGTCGCCATTGTATTTGCCACAGAAAACTCGACGACGGTGGCTATAGATTGTTTGTTCGGGTTGGATGATGGGTCTTCGTGGGACATGAACGTGAGTAAATAAACGATCACGTTCATGCTCAAATCAAATGCATGGATGGGTAATGGTTAGGGAATTGGTCGCACTAAAGCGGACCTTGGGGTAGGATAAGATATACGATTAAGTAGGTATATCGATTGCAGCTGTGTCCGCAATACGCTGGCCAGCGTTTGTTTATCGGTAATTGAAGACAAGCTGAGCCGATAGGAGATGAACTGGTTCATGGAGTATGAACCAGAAAAGTTTAGAATGTATGTATGCCGTCGGGTGGTTTCCTTTCAGGTATGGAAAATGCTGCTGGGAGCTTACGCTGCCCAAAATTACAGGTAAGTACCATGGCTTTGCATGGGAAGAGGAAGGTGGTTAATTTAAAGAGGATGGGTGGTTCTTTGGGAATGCTTTAAAGAACCGCCATAAAGTATAGACGTGTAAGCCTGATCGGCAAATTGTTTTAGTTGTCCATTTATCAGAGTAGTCAAGAGTTAGATTTGATTTTTAATAAAAAGGGAGTAACTGCTATGTAGTTTTTGTCTAAGCTGTTTTTTTACGCGTAACCGTTTTGTAAGGATGTTGGGTAAAGGTTTCCCTAGGTGATTATGATGGATGGATGTATGCGTGAGGCTGAAGAGGGCATTTTTTAGTATTTGCTCTATTCTTAAGGCTGCTTGATCAATTTCAGCAGGGAGTAGGTTTGAAGACTCTGGCACAGTATAGTCTGTAAAACTGGCAGCAATGTCCCTATTGACTCTTTTCCAGTTTGTCCTGGAGAAATTCGGGATCGGATTGAATGAGTAGCGTGGTTCGAGGGCAGGGATTTGGATAGTGGTGTGGACGGACCCATGATCGGATGAGAATTCGAAGGATACTGTAGGGGGTTAGGTGAGTAGATGTCTACAGATTTTAAGAAAAAATCTGTTGTTGATTTAGTAGAATTAGAGATACGTGTTGGCTGTAATGGAGAGTCTGCATAAATATATGGATGGGGCGGAAGGAGTGCTAGAAGTTGGGAATCGTATTAATTGCACCTAGTGTCGTTGAATGAAGTATCTCGAGCATTCCAGTCTCCTCTTATTATGAAAGTGTCAATGTCATGTGTCATGTCTTGCCGGTCTCATTACTTTTCTAACACACCACGTAGCTTGTACGTTATTAAATGCCGGCGACAGCGTGCACGCACGGTGTTGCGTGTCTCATTACTTTACTAACACTCCCCTAGCTTAAGAGAATTGTTTTTTAAAGTGAGTTCGTTATTAAACATCAGCGACAGCGTACACGCGGGTTATGTCAACCTACCACCCAAGTGTCCGCTAATTGAGGCACATGATAAGATCATCAAAAGCCTAACCGCAAAACAAGCAGAAAATAAGAATACAAATAATTTCCTCCCAACGTATTTATCTTAACTCCCAAGATATAGTAACATTAATTGAAATCTTATTTGAATTGCATTCACATATTGTAAGCTAACAGGTCCCCGGCCTGACACATAGATGGCGGCACTAGAATTAAATCCAGTTAGCCCTAGCCTTCAAAAGACGCGTGTATAAATTTGACAGATGTCGGATCATTAGTTTGTGAATTATAGTATTTTGAGTGAAGCAACTTCTGTTATTGTGAAAAAAATGGATGAAAAGGAATTTCGCGTGTTGATAAAATATTGCTTTTTGAAGGGAAAAAATACAGTTGAAGCAAAAACTTGGCTTGATGACAAGTTTCCAGACACCGCCCCAGGAAAATCAACCATCAAGGATTAATATGGTAAGTTTAGACGTGGTGAAATGAGCACCGAAGACGGTGAACACAGTGGATGCCCAAAAGAGGTTGTTACCGACGAAAACATTAGAAAAATCCACAAAATGATTTTGAATGACGGTAAATTGAAATTGAATGAAATAGCAGGCACACTAAAGGTATCAACTGAACGTGCACATCATATCATTCACGAATATTTGGGTATGAGAAAGCTCTGTGCAAAGTGGGTGCCGCGCGAGCTCGCTTTTGACCTAAAACAACGACGAGTTGATGTTTCGGAGCAGTGTTTGGAGATGGTCAAGCGTAATAAACCCGAGTTTTTGCGTCGATATGTGACAATGGATGAAATATGGCTCCATCATTTCACTCCGAAATCCAATCGACAGTCATCCGAGTGGACTGCACACGATGAACCCGCCCCAAAGCGTGGAAAAACGCAACAGTCGGCTGGCAAGGTTATGGCGTCTGTACTTTGGGATGCGCGCTAAATAATTTTCATTGACTATCTTGAAAAAGGAAGGACCATCAACAGCGACTATTACACAGCGTTATTGGACCGTTTGAAGGACGACATCGCCGAAAAACGACCGCATTTGAAGAAAAAGAAAGTGCTGCTTCACCAAGACAATGCACCGTGTCACAAGTCAGTGAAAACGATGGCAAAAATCCATGAATTGGGCTTCGAATTGCTTCCGCATCCACCGTATTCTCCAGATCTGTCCCCCAGCGACTATTTCCTGTTCTCAGATCTCAAAAGAATGCTCGCTGGGAGGAAATTTTCGTCGAATGAAGAGGTGATCGCCGAAACTGAGGCCTATTTTGAAGCAAGGGACAAATCGTACTAGAAAAAAGGTATCGAAAAGTTGGAGGGTCGCTATAATCAGTGTATCACCCTCGAGGGGAATTATGTTGAATAAAAAAAACGAATTTTGCCAATAAAATGTGTTTTACTATGGAAGGCCGGGGACTTTTCAATTGACCTGTTATATTTCAATTCTATTCCTTTATCTTATATTATCTCAAATATGTAATCAATACTTAAATTCCATTCCTTCATCCTTTGTTATCTTGAATATGCAAACAAAACTTAAACCTAATTCCTTTTATCCTACGTTATTCCGAATATGTAAACAATACCCAAATTCAATTCGCTTTATCAATTGTTATCTCGAATATGTAAACACTAGTTGTTGTTTCGAGTTGAAATAGTTTTTAAGTGGAAATGACGATGCAGTCGTCCACTAACCTCCGGCCGGGAACAATTGAAAATAATATAAAGTTAGTTTTAAGTATAATAAGTTATTTAAAAAATAAAGTATTATTAAGAAAAACTAAAAGTTGTGTTTTTGTGGAATAAATTATAATACCCACATCTATTTTGCGCGTTGTTGTCAGTCCCATTACTTTCCTAATACACCTGGTAGCCTTAAGAGAAAAGTTTTTTAAATTGAGTTTGTTTTTAAATACTGGCGACAGCGTCCACGCGCAGTGTTGCCAGTCTCCCATTACTTCTCCAACACCCCCCCCCCCCGGCGGAGCTTAAGAGAAATGTTTTTTAAATTGAGTTCGTTATTAAACCCCGATGACAGCGTACACGCGCGGCTTTGCCAGTCTCATTACTTTTCCAACACCCCCCTCCCCCCTCAGGTCAGGAGAAATGTTTTCTAAATTGAGTTCGTTATTAAATACAGGCGGCGGCGTCGTATGGGGGGTGTTGCCAGTCTTATTACTTTTCTAACGTGCCCCGTAGCTTAAGAGCTATTGTTTTTTTAATCGAATTTTGTTTTTAAATACCGCTTTTATTAGTTAGTTCTATAAAAGTTTAATGTTTATTTCGGATAAGACGATATCAATGTAATAAAATATTATTTTTTATAGTTATTGCCGAGTAATTTAAATATAACAAAAACTCTAACAAATATAAACCATGGCTGCTGAACGGCGTGTCTCCAAATACTCGTAAATAGAATTCAAGAATATTAGTACTCCATTGACATGTGGAACTTAACGTATTTTAGTATTCAAACCTGGTAAATATGATGACAAAAAAAACAACCTAAACCAACACGAGACATTCTCTCTATTTAATTACTTTAACAGCAACACGAGAGCTATTTGCCATAAACTTCTCAACAGTGATGGAGCAGCCAGCCAAGAAGAAAAAACAAATAGAACTCCAGTGAAACAAAAAATGTTAATGAACAGAACGAAAATACCCGGATATATAAAATAAAATCAAATACGAAAGAAGAGAAACCATGTGGAAATTTGGATCTTGTTGTTGTTGTTGTTGTTGGGAATTGGGGTTTTTATATTTTTGGAATTAACTTTTCAAGATAATCAGGGAAATAAAACTCTTCGCTATGGGTACGCGCGCCCATATGCCTCCGGTTGCGATTGCCGATTGCCGAATACCAGCTACTCAATCGGGCTCGATGTTCTCCCCGGGTTGTGTTGTCGGTAGTTTCTTTTTTAAAACGATACTTTTCAGTTAGTTATCTTTAGAGTGTCATTTGAATCGGTTGGCTGTGAAGAAGAAGGTCGGTTTACTGCTTGATCCTATTGGTTCTAGCTAACTTAACACGTAGCCTTAAGAGATCTAGTCGATTGAATAATGTTTACAATTTAATTTTTTGTTTTTTTTTTTTCAATTTCTTAATGTTTTTTAAATTTGGTGAATTGATATAAAATACAAAGTTGAATTTTAAAAATATTATTAAATAATAACCGACCAGAAGCTGAAGAATAAAACAACAAAATAAAAAATTGAAGTAAAAAAGTAACACATGTGCGCTTAATGTATTTCGTATTACTTATTTGTATTTTACCGCCTGTTGAGTTTTTTAGTTCAAACCGATCATACACGTACGCAACAGAACGTACATCTCTCCATGTATATAAATACATGTCGCATATCTATCTTAAAGAATAACACGCATACATATTTGCGTGGTGTACAAATACCTATGAAATCCTTCACATGAGTGATAACCATTCTGATCCGGTGTGCTTAATTCATAGTATAGAGTATAAACCGAAAGATTAAGAACCGAAATTGCCGATCTAAGCTTACATACTTAAATTAAAACACTTTACAGAGCAGCCCCATCCATTGCACCACACCTGAGACTACATACGTAACGCAATATATTTTAATTGATCTTCAGTTCAAGATACGAAACATATCCTACCATATCCGCCACGATATACCCATTGCAGTACAGGTAAGAAGATGCACAAAATGTAGTTTATTTATATACATATTTTTATTTTTATTTCTTTTTGTTTTTGTTTTGTTTAATATTTATAATATTGTGGTTTGTTTTTCTTGTTTTTGGTCATTTTTGTTTTGTTTTGTATCTCCATGTTTGGAACGATCTGGTGTGATCCCATTATTGATGTTGATCGCGTTCGATCAATCTGTAATTATGCCCGCGAACAGGTTTGATTTAGGAGACGTGAGAAGTTTTTGGACAAATACACAACATAAAAATAATAATAAAAATAATAATAAAATAAATAATGAAGGAAATAATGTTAAGAGAAGTCTCCCTCCCCTGGGTGCAATTCTACTTTGCATACATGACTGGATATGTCGTATACACTCGATCGTACCTTAAATCAGGAAAGCAAGGTTGAGATACTTTGAATGAATTTTTACCCGTCAAGCGGGTCAACACGATTTCATTTTAACTTTCATTAGCCTTGAGAGTTACTCATGCTTTTCAGTTCATGCAATACTCTGTTGATTTACCTTCATAATTAACTCTTATAATAAATAAAAGAATACAAACACACAAAAACTCATGACAAAAGAAAACAAATATAAAAAAGTCTACAACAAGTTTACCAAGCATGTAACCTGCAAGATTTAACTATAACGATCGCGTTACACGATTTTCAAAACAGAGTTTTAACCTCCAAAACTTCTATAGTCCCACGCCATACATATTATATGGTTAGGGCTGCACATGCACATAGCCGGGTGTGTTAAAACGGTCTTTTAATTATTTGCAGAACTTGTATACGCGAAAGAATGCGAAAGAAAACACAGTTCATTGGTATGAGATGTGTTATAGGAGGATCACTTCCTAGGGACAAGTAACTGTTGCAGTGCACAGGAGTTCAAAGATTTCTTGTTATTTTTATTTTGCTTTACTATTCAATTATAGTATAGCTATAGTTTATAGATAGCAGCTAGTTCTAGATTCCTAAAAATAGAAATGGATTTGTGTTGCAGGAAAACTACAGATAATATTTGAAATCTTCACAGTGATTAATTATTGAAACGTTGAACCGAATAGTATTTGAAATCCTCAATTTGGATCGTATTGAAAGGTTCTTATTGATTGCGAATAATCTATATATTGATAAAAATGCGTTTATTGCTTTGTATTCTCATTCCGATTAGAATCCAGAGGCTATTTGCTTATTCCGAATTCCAATTGATTGCAACGAATAGGTAGAGATGCATTTATGTCTGCCTATGTTGCATGTTGGAAGTATCTGCACTATTGCTATCGAACGTCACAATACAAACTCTGTTCAAGTACGTATACACATGCATATTGAATAGGGATATAAATAAAATTATGCACTTACTAGATAGTGCAAATTAAATAGCACATAATGGAGGAACGATAATCGTCTCTATTTGCTGTGTACTCCAATAATTGTACAAACACAAACTAAGAAAAGATGAACGATAGACGGATGCATTGGCATTCTGTTAACCGGCATTTGATCTTTTATGAGTTCTTTGTCCTATTTTTCACTTCTTTTCTTAGAATTATAATTAAATACATGAGCCGTTTATTTTGAAAGTCACTTAAGCCCATCTATTTTAAAACCGAGATATTCAAGGGCTTGAGTATAGTATTCTATATGAGTTAACATTCCATTACATGTTTTTATATAACAACTTAGTGATTTTAAATAATATTACTTACAAATTCATCATCATCATTATCCGCACTACAACTGGAATCCGGTATTGGCATTATTTAACAAGTCTGAGGCTTGTTAAATTTTCCATAATAATTTGTTTTTCCGGGAATAATAAAAATAAAAATGTTGCATCGAATTGAGCAAATTCTCAAAGCTAACTCCATTTTGTTTTTGGAAATTGACTTAAAGGTACATTCCGGTTTGTTCGGTTCAAAAAATCAATTTTTTTTTTGCTTAATCGATAGTTTTATCCTTCAAAAATATTATGTTAACATTTGGAAACGAAATCTTAGGCGGTTCCAAAGTTATAGGTCATTAAAGGGTCGGGTCTCCCGCGGATACAACGCGGAGTGACTCGACAAAATTTACAAACGTAGTCGAAAGATGAATAAAATGTTAAAAAAAAATTGTAGTTATATCTTTAATACTTTCTGTTAAAAAAAATCGTGAAAATAACCTATTTTTTGACCCGACAAACCGGAATGGTCCCTTAAGTTTAAATGGGTCGCATAGAACAAGGTTTGCGTATAGTATTCTATGTGTGTTAACATTCCATTATATTTTTTTAAAATAAAAACAGTGATTTTAAATAATCATCATCATCATCGGCACTACGACCGGGATCCGGTCTTGGCTTTATTAACAAGTCTCGAGGCTTGTTAAATTTTTCATAATATTTTATTTTTACGGACAAGGTTACGAGGGTTGCCTTTTATATTTCGGGATTAGAGAACAAAACCAAATATTGATCATCGAAAATAACTTTATTGTTTTTCAAAATATTCCCCATTAAGATCTATACACTTTTGCATGCGTTTGAACCAATTGTCGAAGCCCTTTTGCCACTCTGCTTGAGGTATCTCCAACACATGCATTCTGAATGCAGCAACCGCTTCTTCAGGTGTCGAAAAACGTTGACCTCTCAGTTTGTTTTTTACGTACGGGAATAAAAAGAAGTCATTCGGTGCCAAGTCAGGACTATACGGCGGATGACCCATCAAATCGATGTTTTGGGTGCTCAAAAATGCAGTTGTCGCAGCCGATGTGTGAGAGCTCACATTGTCGTGGTGAAGAGTGATCCGTCTTCGGCGGTTGGTTTTCCTGATTTCTTGGAAGACAACTGGTAAACAAATGGTTGTGTACCACACAGAATTGACTGTTCTGCGTTGTTCTAGTGGTACAGGTGCGACATGTCCAGTTTTTCCGAAAAAACAGGCGACCATTTGCTTGGAAGTGCTTCATAGGCGAACAACTTTTGTTGGATTTGGCTCATCTTGAAACACCCAGACAGTCGACTGCTGTTTACTTTCGGGCTCATACGCGTAAATCCACGATTCATCACCTGTCACGATGTCATAGACGTGTTTCGAAGCACCGCGACCGTATTTTTGGAGCATTTCTTTCGACCAATTGACACAAACCTGTTTTTGGGCGATTGACAAATTGTGTGGGATCCGACGCGAACAAATTTTTTTGACAGTCAAATGTTTATGCAATATTGAATGTATGCTGGTCCCACTAACGCCTAAGGTTGTCTCAATCTCACGATAGGTCACATGACGATCTTCCAATATCAGTTCGCGCACAGCATCAATGGTTTTCGGAACAACAACTGATTTTGGACGACCTTCACGAAATTCATCTTGGAGTGAACTACGACCACGATTGAATTCACCATACCATCGATAAACACTGGTCCTTGATGGAGCTTCATCGCCAAAAATTGAATTAAGTTCATCCATGCACTGTTGCTGAGTTAATCCACGCCGAATGTTGTAAAAAATAATCGCACGAAAATGTTGACGATTTAATTCCATTTTTGGGCCGAGATGAATCTTTTAAGTTACTGTAAACAACACAAATAGCGCTCGTATGTCAAAACGTTCTGAGTGCGTATAACCTCAAAAATATCCAACTTTACGACAGAGCTGTCAATTGCCGGATTGCAACACTAGGGTTGCCAAATCCCGAAACATAAGAGACAACCCTCGAATTAGCCTCGCGCCATAATTTTAAATAACATTACGTACAAATTAATTTTGAATTAAAATATTGCATCGAAATGAGCATATTCTCAAAGCTAACGCCATTTTGTTTTATGGAAATTATACCTTAAGCTTAAATAAATGGCTCGCATAAAAGAATATAAATAATAAATTATTGCATTAAGGGCATAATCGATATTAAAAATATATTTAAAAAATCTAACACATTTTTTTATTGTTTACGTTTTAAATAGGGCAACACTTGACTTCGCATAAAAATTTATTATAATAAATAACAAATAACTGCACAATTAAAAACATAATTGTATATTAAAAGCATTGTTTAAAAAATATCGTCGTCAAAGGCGAATCCCAAAGTAATTACACTGTTGATGCCCTTGTATCACAAAATAATGTCTGATATAATTTCATCCCTCGAGAGTAGCATAAGGTGTACTGACGACCCCGGCCCTCTCCACCATATGTCGTTCTCTGATTTCACCTCCCCCATCAGAGACAACAACAAAAGAATAGTCAATCAATTTACCCACTCGTTCAATGAATCCCTTAAAGAGAGAACTCATGAATTACTCCGCCCCGTTCGTTCCGACGTGGACAGAATCCAGTGATGGCCTTCTCTGTAAGCTTAACAGCCTCAGTGAGGAGGTCGCTTTGTCGCACTCTTCCACTCATAGCTACCTTATCTCGGCCGATCCTATCCCGTTACTCGAACTTGTTCTCCACAAACTCGACTTCGTCGCTGGTGAATTTTTGGCTTTTCGATCTTTGATGGGCCAGCAAGACACCGCTATAGCTTCAGTACAGTCGAAGCAAACTAACCCCTGCCCCCCCCCCCCCCCCCCGATGCGTATCATCTCTACACGATGAACTCCAGAATGTACCCCCACCTTTGCCCCTTCCCACGATACCCCAAATTACCTGTCCCACTCATCATCATCCCACCCACCCCCTATTTCAACTCCAGTTTCCAAGACTCCCCAAGCTGATTCCCCCCTAATAGTCCACTTGGCCACATCTTGGACACCTGTTGAATGGCAAGCTGGGCTCAATAAACTGGAGCACTCAAATCTAGCAGTTACTTCATACCTGTTAAAGGGCGCACCTAAAACAGCGAACCCCGCTTGGATTGCTGAATTCTTCCTGATGAAATTCAACATTCCTGTAAATGAATGATAGCTCCTCAATAGTATACTGGTTAGTATACCCGCCTGTCACGCGGGAAACCGGGGTTCGATTCCCCGTCGGGGAGCCTCTGGCGTAAGACTAATGATCTTGCCCGGAAAAAAACAGATCATTATGGAAAATTTAACAAGCCTCAGGACTTGCTAAGTGAGGCCAAGACCGGTTCCAGGTTGTAGTGCCGATGATGATGATGATGTAAATGAATGATACTCGCTTCTTCCTCCCTCCGAAACTGCGTCCATTTTCCGCGTATCTCTTCCCTCCAGGTACGACTGGATTTTCCACTCGAATAAAACCGGTTGCTGCAGGATTGGCAGGTTGTCAATGACTAAAAGCAACCCCATCCAACCAACAAAACTCCATTCTCCCTCCCCTATACTTTTAGTACATAGTATTACCCGCCCCCGTCCTAAATCTGTCCCCAACACCAACCCACCTGCATGTCCCCCTGTGGCTCCTCCCTTCCCAATTACAAATCGTCCCCTGCCAATGCGTACCCGCCTCTCTCCCCGCATACCCCGCCCACCCGGACCCGGTCAGGCGATGATCCGATCCACAAAATACCCTGCGTCAAAACATAGTCTAGCCCCCCCCCCACCCCCTGCTCCAATCACGTCGGCACCTTCACTCTGGAACCCCCACCTCGTCCGCCCGCAATAATAGCAAATCCGCTCGCCCCACACCACCCCGACCCCTATCTCCAATTCCATCCCCTTCTTCGACCCCAAAACAAGCGCGAAGTATTCCAACTTCCACAAGTCACACGGTCTCATTCCCCCGCCCTCCCACCTGGAGGCGTTTCACCCATCCACAGAACCCAACTCGAGGCTGCCCCTCGCACCACTCCCTCCCACACCCAGTTCTCGCTCCCGCCCATCTCGCCCCCACTCTAGACCTTTAATCGACCCACTAGTACCCCCATTTGTCAAACTCACTCAGCAAACCATACATTCTTCTGACAACTGGTATGCCTTGTCTAAATTTGGGAACAAAACGACCTACGAGAATGTCCGCCTCTATCTTTCATACCGCCACGACAAATCGGACTCTGTCTGTTATGAAGGTAAAACGAAAACCAGCGTAATGGCCTCCATCCAACAGGGAGGTCTACCCACCGACTTTCCTAGCCCCCGCAGCCTGTTCGTTAAGTTTCATAAAAATTTCGATATGCTCCCTAATCGACAACAAAATGACCTATCCCAATAATGGCAAGCACTTTTGACCCTAATCAGTCGCCCGCTCGTCCCCCCTATCAGTTCAATACCCCCAATACGATCCCCCTAACCGTCTACTATCAGAATGTTAGAGGTCTCCGCTCCAAAACACATTCGACTCTGGAAAAGGTACATTCCCTCCCCTTCGCCATATACGCTCTGACTGAGACCAACCGTATCCCTAGTATTAATAGTCTTGAACTATTCCCCCCTCCTTCAATGTTTTTCGCGATGATAACGCTCATCGAGAAGATCCCAATTCCCCATGCCGTGGAGTGCTGCTTGTCACTCATAACATACTCGCCTCGTCTCTAATTGCCATCTCTTCTTCTCCGGACTTTGACTACGTCGCAATAAAAATCGACAAGCGCTCTAAGTCTCTTTTCATTATCTGCTTCTATATATCTCCTTCGCGACCCGGCGTGTCATACGAACTCGCAATAGAAGCGGTAGATAACCTAATCGTGTTAAGCACCTCAATATACGATATCGTCGATCTTGGCGATTTTAACCTCCCCCTTCTCCAATGGACATTGACTGATGAACAAGCCTTCTACGTCTCAAACCCCACTAGCTCCAAGGAATATATTTTTATAAACGGTCTCACGGGCTCATGCTTCCATCAAGAAAGCAATGTCCCAAATCATATGGGGAGACAATTGAACCTCGTGTTCACAACGGACCCACACAAGTCCTCAGTTACCCCTAGTCCACACGCCCTCTCCACCATTGATAATTACCATCCCCCGCTGCTCTTATCCATATATCTTGATCATGAAACCCAGCCTTCTCTACCTCATGACAGCTTTTCCTACAACTTCCACAAAGCTAACTTTCGCCTCTTAAATAAGCACCTTAGCAAAACAGCGTTTCACTTCGATCATTTGGGGGTAGAAGAAGCTACTGCCACTCTCTATAAAGAGATCTACTAAGCTATAGCGTTTGAAATAATAGTGAAGAAGATCGTGTGATTCGAACTGACGCTATGACAGCTCGAATCACGAAAAAAATGTTTACCTAAGCATTACACATCAGGCTACTGACTGTGTTTAGAATTTGATTTCCAAACTCGACTATACTCCACTGATGTGAATTATTTTTGTTATGGCTTGGTATACGGTTCTGATGTATTTTTCTTATTCGATTTTTCGTTCGGTGTTCTTCACTATTTTTGCTTGTGAATTGGGTGTGTTTCTGTTAGAATCGCCACACCACTCCCGCCGCAGTAACTTCGTTACGATCAGATTCGTATGCGGACGACGGACGAACGAGAGAAACGAGAAAACGTCGAAGGCTGTGCTCTATGCGGAAGTCGTGACCGTGTGTGAAGTTCTGCTTTACTATGGGAAGTGTATGCTGTGTGTACAGATCACGTCGCCTTATATGTCTCTATTCTCGTCACATGTCATCGGTTTTATTGCTGCCATGGTACAACCGCACACTCCGCGCTCTTAGGAATAAGAGAAATAACTTGTGGAACATTAGCCCCCAAACGCGTTCCTTCCAAAAATAACTCCAACTATCTCGGTTCCTTTTATAAATTTTCCGAGCTCTACAACTCCCTCTACACCAACTACCTCACAAAAACACAATCTAATTTGATCAATGATCCCAAATCTTTTTTCCACTTCATAAACTACAAACGTAAATCCGACGCCTATCCTAACTCCCTTTCTTATGGCGCGACTACTTCAACCGACCCCCTAACTACTGCCAATCTATTCGCTTCGTTTTTCAATAAATCCGTTCCAGATATCTCCTTCGAACCCAATCCGTCTCACTTCAAAGACTTGCCCGAATTCTCCCTCGACCCCTTCACCCCTCAAATTATTCAGCGTCACGTAGTTTGAGGAGAACTTAAACTTACTCAAAGACGAGTTCAGCCCTGGACCTGATGGAGTGCCATCTGTATTTTTAAAGAAATGTTCCTCTTCTCTTTCTCTCCCCATATCAAAGATATTCAATCTATCCCTTTTACAAGGTATCTTCCCTAGTATTTGGAAATCCTCCTATATCACCCCCATACATAAAAAGGTACCTAAAAACGATATAAGCAACTACCGTCCCATCGCCAAACTGTCTCATATCTCTAAACTGTTCGAAGGAATTCTTTACAATGCGTTATCTTTCCGCTGTAAATCCATCATCTCATCCAACCAGCATGGTTTCCTTTCGGGCAGGTCGACTACAACCAATCTGATCGAGTTCTCATCCCATACTCTCCGTGCCTTAAAGAATGGCAACAAAGTCGATGTAATCACTACCGATTTCACCAAGGCCTTTGACAAAATCTCCCATAATCTCATCCTTTTTAAGCTGTCCTCCCTAGGTTTCGAATTCCTATTGATCAAGTGATTATCTTCTTATCTGAAAGATCGATCCTACCGTGTCAAATTCAGATCCTCCCTGTCCAATCATTTTCTTCCCACGTCATGGGTTCTGCAAGGCAGCCATCTAGGTCCCCTCCTATTTATCCTTACCATCAATTATGTTGACTCCATTATTAAATACTCACCATCTCCCTCTATGCGGACGACGCCAAACTCTACAAAACGATCATCTCTCCTCTCGACTCCTTACTTCTCCAAACGGACCTCGACAGCTTCTCAACTTGGTGCCGTAATAACTGCCTTGAACTCAACGTTGTCAAATGTCACTCCATCACCTTCTCCCACAAACGTCCCCCTCCCCCTCACGCTCCTAGTTCCCATGTACGCAGAATCGAAAGCGTGCAACGTCGTTTTCTTCGATTTGCCCTCCGCGGACTGAACTGGGCGAATCCTCGGATTCTCCCCCCATACACAAGCCGACTCCATCTGATCAACTTCAACACAATTGAGGAGCGCAGTACTCATGCCGATATCCTTTTCGTCCACCGTCTCCTTTCAGGCACAATCGACTGCCCAAGTTTGCTCTTCATCATTCCACTTCACACTAACCCCCGTAACCTGCGAAACCCTCATCTCTTCTATCAGCCCACCCACTACACTTCGTATGGCTCTAATGAACCCATTTCGCGAATGCTGCGGCGGGCAAACTCCTACCCTACCTCCTTCGATTTCAACTTTACCTCTACTGCTCTCAAACTACATCTCCTCTCCCCCCCCCCCCCGGACCGCGCCCGCTCCCGTCTACACTCTTACATCCTGTACTAAGCGGAGTGAATGAATGAGTGATAATTGATGGATAAACCCAGTAACCAACCCGCCAAACATACCCCCCCCCCCCGGACCGCGCCCGCTCCCGTCTACACTCTTACATCCTGTACTAAGCGGAGTGAATGAATGAGTGATAATTGATGGATAAACCCAGTAACCAACCCGCCAAACATACCCCCCCCCCCCGGACCGCGCCCGCTCCCGTCTACACTCTTACATCCTGTACTAAGCGGAGTGAATGAATGAGTGATAATTGATGGATAAACCCAGTAACCAACCCGCCAAACATACCCCCCCCCCCCCCCCCCCCCGCCATCGTCGCTTTTTTTTTTTTAACCATAGTTTATATTCTAATATATAGTTTTAAGATAAAATATCGCTTGTACTAAGCTGAATATACGAGGGTTCTGCCCTCACTAAACACTGTAAAATATTAATTTTGAATAAAAATATTGCATCGCAATGAGAATATTCTCAAAGGTAACTCCATTTTGTTTTTTGGAAATCATATCTTAAGCTCAAATAAGTGGCTCACAATAAAAGAACATAAATAATAAATAATTGCATTAAGGACATAAAACATAAACACATTTATTTATTGTTTACGTTTTAATTAGTTCAACACTTGACTTCGTATAAAAATACCCTTTATAATAAATAACAAATAACTGCACAATTAAAAACATAATTGTATATTAAAAGCATTGTTTAAAAAATATCGTCGTCAAAGACGAACCCCAAAGTAATTACACTGTTGATGCCCTTGCATCGACGAAGTCAAGGAACTATCAATCATGATGACATCTCGGGGCGCCCACTCGGCGCTATAGGTTCGCCTCTGCTGAGAGAAGTATAATAAAAAAAATAAAAATAAAAAAAAAACGAATTAATTCAACTCTTAATTGGAGCGACCACATTTTTGAAGCTGCGAAAAGTACGGTCAATTGCATGAGGTTCCTTAAGAAATGCAAAAAATACCTCACTCCCTCCAACCTGACCAGTATTTACAAGGCGTATCATCATCATCATCGACACCACAACCGGGATCCGGCCTTGGCCTTATTTAGCAAGTCTCTCCACCAGTATCTGGTCCATATCCGAGACTTGTTAAATTGTTCATAATAATTTGTTTTTCCGGGCAAGGTTATTACCCTCGCGCCAAGCTTTCTCAGGGTGTCGCTGCATGCATTGGTTCACTACTTGCCAAAGTAGCTATCCAGACTCCACCCTTAAAACGGAATGAAGAATGAAAGTCGTATCCTGAGCAACGAAGATATATCGAAGCAGTTGACGAATCGGCCTTGGGCTGCGATAGGGCAAGGATATCAGGTTTCGCTGTTTGCAAATATTGGTAGACGGCGTTTACATTGGTATTAGTGAAACCGATGCCCCTGATGTTATAAAATTCGGTTATCAGTCGAACGTCGACAGTATTTTGAACACGAATCTGAGGGAGGTATTAGGGTGGTTAATTCAAAGGCCTTCGTCGAATCATCAGATCGGGCCTGTAGGCAAACAGATTCAGATGTTGACGGTTGGGCATAATCTTTTTTTTTTCATATAGACATTTTTATTCAATTGTAATGAAAATTTGTGGACATGTTAATATGAGCATAAACCAATAAAAAAACATTTTTTTTTCTTTATTCAAGACTACAAATTGGGCTGACTCTAAGAAACTATAAAGGAGTGAGACCCACCACGCTAACTGATTGTGTATCAAGTATGAATGTGTGATTATGTATAATATGAACGTTAATGATAATTCATAGTGAATAGCTTGTAAAGGTTAATCATAATTATTATTATTAGAGAGATGGGACATTGCACATCACTTACGTGGCAAATTAACAAAACCATTTGTGACTCTTCGGCTATTACTCCTCTAATAAAATATATGCTCAACTAAACAATGGCTCGCCTCTTTGATGATTGAGACAATTTAATCGAAGAAAACATTGCGTTCCTGGTCACACAGTAAGGGCAATGTCCAGTGACAATAATCTTATCTCGGGAGCATTCTATCCCAATGATATGTATCTGGAGAATACCCTCCAGAATGGGTTTATTCCCCCAGAAGCGCTTCCTTTCTTGGATCAAAAAGGCCTTATCCAAGACATGCATGAAGTCCCGATTATTTACCACGCTCTCCGTGGTGCCAGGGACAAACGAATTCTCCATGATAGTGATATCTCCAATGCCCCAGACCGCATGCGTTTTAGCACGGCGATCAGTGAAAGAGATAAATCAGCCACAGATCGAACATCTCCCAAATGGTGGTGGCTTCTCAACGAGGAGAGGACTTCACTTCCTCAGATATAGTATGCCTCTCAAGAGCAACGCTCCCCCTGTCCGCCATTCCCAATTACTTTTGTGTAGGTATTTTATTTTATTTTTTATTTCTTATTTTATGTTTTATTCGTTTCGTTTTGAAGTTTTTGTCTGTTATAATAAAAAAAAAAAAATTATAATAACAATATATACATATAGATGTAAACGAGGAGTCCCTCTAATATATGACTTATTTCATATATATATATATATATATATATATATATATATATATATATATATATATAAGAAACAAAAAAAAAAGATGTACGCCGAAAGGCATATATAAAAATCAAGTTGTAATGTGTAATTTAGAGAGCTCGCATAGAGCCAGTAAGTTAATTTAAGGATTGTGATTGTAGAAAAGGGTTTAACATTTACCCCTAATATTATACATGTAAAAAGAATTAGGAAAATAAATGTGGTTTAAAAACTAAAAAAAAAAAAAACAACTGAAAAAACGCTGATCAATCGACACTATGTTTTTCCTATTAGGGTTTGTTTTTGTTTTGTTTTTGTTTTATATCCACATTTATTCAACAATTCAATTACATATTTTACTTAAGACTAAATGTTAACTTCTATTTTACAAATATCATTCTTACATTAACTTACTGGCTCTTCGCAAGCACTCTAAATTATACATTATCATATTTCATATGTCTTTCGGCGTACAATAACTGTTGTTATAACATGTCACCATAATTGATATGTTTTCTTTTTAAAATTTATTCTATTTTTTTCTACATCATGTATTATTTATAATTTTTTTTTAAATTACATATATGTTGACAAGCAAAATAAAAAATAAAAAATTAACCAAAACGGACAAACATAAACAAGGAATACAAATAAAAATAAAAAAATAAAAAATTAAAATTAAATTAAAATAATTGGGAATTGGGGATAGGGGAAAGGAAAGCGGTTCGCCTGTGAGGCATACTATGTTTGGGGACGTGTAGTCCTTTCTTCATCACTGATCAACTATCAGTTGGGATGGGATCGACCTTTAATTGATTTATCTCTTTCACCGATCACTATACTAAAACGCAGGCGATCTGGAATATTAGAGATATCGTTATCATGGAGCATTCGTTTATCCCCGACACCACGGAAAGCGTGGTAAATAAGAGGGACTCCATGTTTGTCTTGGTTAAGTCCTTTTTTATCCAAGAAAGAGAACGCTTCTGGGGGAATGAACCCATTCTGGAGAGTTCTCTCCATATACATATTATTGAGATAGAATGCTCCCGAAATGAGATCATTTTCACTGCACATTGCCCTTGTTTTGTGACCACGAATAATCTTGATAATGAAGTTATCTATTATGTTTAGTCCTGATTTGTCATACAAGACTTTATTAGGATAGTATTTCTTATACTGCGACTCTGGGGTTCTATACATTCCGAGGCAGGAACGCAAACACTGCCTCTCGAACACCTGAAACTTCTCCATGTAAAATTGGGATATGTTGTACCACACCAGGCAGCCATACACCAATATTGGTCGGATGAATGCCGAGTATGAAATTATTTTCACCTTGGAAGAGTCTTCGTGTCATTGCATATGCGTTTTTACCTGCTGTAAGAGCAGCTGCTGTATGCTTATCAAAGTAAAGACACTGATAAAGCCAGATTCCAAGGTATCTGACTACAGTTTTTACTTGTAGAGAAAGATTATTATTTCCTGCAATAGAAAATGTTTTCCAATTCCGTTTTGTATCCCTTGATGCACTGGACAGCGGCGTTCTGAAAAGAATAGTCTCTGTTTTTTGGAAATTTATTTTTAATTTCCAGTCGTCACAAAAACGTTTGATTTTGTTGAAATCATTTTGCAGAAGTCTCTTGATGACATAAATCTTTTCTCCAGATCTATACACCACAATGTCGTCGACATACGCAATTGCATGGTTGAGAGAACCCACTAGATCACTAGTGTAAATGTTAAATAAAATGGGAGAATTCACTGCTCCGTTTTTGATGTGGAAAGTCTTATTAGAGATTATATCTCCACATTTCACTACAAATTGTTTACCCATTGTCATATCGTAGATAATGTATAATAAATATTCAGGCATACCTAGATTTGATAACTTATATACAAGCCCTTCTGTTCACCCGTTGGGCAGCCAAACCAACTCCAGCAGTTACCTTGACAGTGTGTTTGCCACGGGGAATAGCCAGACAGAAAATCCACTCACTAGGTTTGATACAGCCGGAACCCTTTCCTTTGTAGCAGCAACCATTTGTTTTCGTCTGCGCCCAGTAGTTGAGTCGTCCGAGAATCTGCCTAGAGGTGGAGATCCTCACGAAACCGAAGTTAAGTGATGAACACCAAAGAATCAAAAACAATAAAAAAATGGCAAGTTCTTTCTATTATCTTAAATTATATTCCCGATTTAAAAACTTTGACAAAGATGATTATATTTTGACAAAAAACTGAATAACTAAGTCTTCATTATTCGAAGACACCAAAAAACCCGCAGGTAACAGAACAAAAAGCATTACTCCGTTGCTAATCGAGGTTTAAAAACGCTGGTCCTTTTCCAATCAAAACAACATGTTCTTGCTCGTCTTGTTGAACCGTTGTTGAGGTCAACAACCAGAGTCCGTTTTCTTTTGAAGGTAATGAAGAGCAGATGTTGCTGTTTTCTGGCAGATGACGGTGATCGCTGATGTAGGTTATCACTATCAGGTTGTTGGATTGGATTTGGTTTGTTGGTGCTTTTGTTGGGATTGATTCTGATGTTGATGATTATCGCATTCATTTTCGGTTATTTTTAAATGAATGGACGTGAACTCATTTTCTTTTAATTGTTGTTTGGCCCATGTTGCTTGTACTGCAACACCTTCTAACCATACGGTGTCGAAAGCCTTTTCAAAGTCAACCAAACAGGTCCCTGTGCATTCTCGCTTCGCATTGTTCCACTCTATGTCAGAAACAAGTTTTGTCGCAGTATGAACTGTGTCATGTTGCGATCGAAAACCAAACTGGTTGTTCGGAATAATACCATTTTCCTCACACCAGTTACTCAATGCTTTATTTATAATTTTCTCGAATACCTTGCTGATGTTTGGAAACAAACTAATTGAGCGAAGATTGGCTGGATTGCTCCTGTCCTTGCCCTTTTTGGAGATGGGATGGACTACTGCAGATTACCATTGAATTGGATAGTATGCCTTGTTCAAAGCGTTATTGAACAAGATAGTATAAACCTTCACTACTTCCAGAGGTAAATGCTTTAGAACAATGTTTGGAATACTATCTATTCCAGAAGATTTTCAGTTCTTAATGGATCTAAGAATGTCCGTCAGTTCATCCTTGTGTACAAATATGCTAAGCGGGGAATCCGCTCTATTATTTTCACTAAAGATAGTGAGTGGCGCAAGACTAATAACCTTGCCCGGAAAAACAAATTATTATGAAAAATTTAACAAGCCTCTGAACTTGTTAAATAAGGCCAAGACCGGATCCCGGTTGTTGTGCCGATGATGATGATGATGATGAAAGATAGTGAAACTTCGACTTAAAAGACGGCAATTGCTAAGTTCATTGCGTAGCGAAATATGTTTTTGGAGAGCCTTATTTTCCAGGTCAAGGTTAGAATGAGCCGATTCGTTCAATCTATACCCTGCTGCGAAACAAGCACCAATTGAGTTCGCCTTTTTTGCGGATCCTCGATTATTATGAACTCTTCGTTAGAGTTGATGTGTTCCAGGGTAAGTCCTGCGTTCAGCAGAGTTTGACAATTCTCTGGAGTCCGCGGAACTCGCAGACATGGAATGTCATTATAATCTTTCCTGCGAAAGACTTTATTTATTTGAGGGAACATATTCGGTCCACTAGCTTTAATGGGTTGAATTCTCTTGTTCCAGTCTTCACTAATTACTGATCTATAGTTGTCACGGATCAGTTTTTGAAGATTTTTAATTAGTGATTTAATTGTTATTATTTCCTGGTTATTTGGATCGCTAAACTGTCTGTAGAGCAGTTTTAACTTAGAGAGCAGAATACTATTTTGCCTATACAGCTCGTCGATCGTTGGGTTTCTTTATCGGTTTGTATGGCTCTGCATGTGAGACACTTTTGTGATAGAACGATTCATTGTATTAGTAAATGTTGTTCATCATGAAAGATAATGATCAATTTCGTTATTATGAAGATTTCTGTCAGTTGGTGAATCTATGCCAGCGTAATTCTTTTTTTTTATTATCCGATCAAGGCGCGACCAGTGTGCTTTTCCGAAATTAAAAGAATGTATCTGTTTGTACTGTTCAAGTAGTGAATGTTCGTTTTGGACATGTATTACAGCACCAAGTCCGTAATGATCGCTATCGTACTCGATTGTACGAAGACAATTTCGAGTAGTTAGATCCGTATCTAATAATTGTATTCGCTCGTCCAGCAACAGTAAATCCAAGAAGGAATTTCCTCTTGGATATGACAGAGTACTTGTAGCGTAATATTCTAGTTTATGATCGATAACGTTTATTTGCTACCAGTCGAACAACACATTGCCTCTTGTGTTTGTGATAAGGTTACCCCAAGTACTGTGCTTGGAATTGAGATCTCCCGCCATAAAGAAATAGTTATTTTCCGAGTCTAACTTGAGACTTCGGAAAAGGGTATCAAGTTAATTGATAAACTGTAGACATTGTGGAGATTCAGGAGCATAAGCAGAGATCACATATAGATGGCTTTGACTTTTCAAAGGAATATCTATAACCCAGGCTTCTAGTACCTGGAACTTGCAAGTCTCTACTGTAGACGACTTTGTGTTGTAGATCATTTTTAACTAAGACAGCGACCCCGCCCCCCTGAGTGGAATTTGGACGATCTCGTCTAATTACTTTATAATTTGGGTAGCCCAATTTGTGCCTATGATTTAGCTTAGTTTCGCTAGCCAAAAGCACATCTGGGCGTTCAGGCTCCAGCAGATTGCTGAGATTATCCCTTCTTTCCATGCGGATTAGTGAATTAACATTCACAGCAATAATTTTTAGAGTTAATTTAGTCGCAGTGAACGTTATGATTAGAGTGTGGGTTCGTCTGGAAACAGGGTCGAATAGATAATGTCCGTTCGAGCCACTTGTTCCGTCAGTTTTTTTCGATCATTTCGAATTTTGTATCAAACGCAGCAAACTGTCCTTGTATGGACAGTAATATTGCTGTTATATCAGTTTGTGCCTCTGGAGCAGGCGTTTTAATGATATTGCGTGATTGTTCTAGGATTGGTGCATTTTCTACTCCACCTGCCATTTGGGCGTATGACACATTTGGTGCCACGAAGTAGTTGTAAGAGCGAGTTTTCATACTTTTCTCTTCTTCAATTTGCTTCTTTCTAGCTTCCAACTTTGATTTTAGTTGTTGGTACTTAGGGCAACCTCTAAAGTTACCAAGATGACCTGAGTTGTTACAGAGGACACAGGATAGTTTATTTCTATCCGTGAGCTGTTCTTTGCCCAATGAGCATTCTCCATTGATATGCTTATTTAGGCATTTGACGCATCTGAAATGCATATTGCAATTCGCTGCCACATGGCCGAAGCGTTGACAGCGTATACACTGCAATGCGCGGTCGGATTTCTTTATTCTTTCCCAACTTATTGTTTGGTGATTAATATATTTAATATATGTAAGTCCATCCATTTTACTATTGAGGCTTAGAGACAATGACGAAAGGCAGCTTACGGTTGCGATTTCTAGAATTTGCTGTAGAAAATGGTTTCACACCTGTAAATTTCAAGGTATCGTATTCGAAGCTTTTTAGTTCTTCGAGCACCTCCACGGGAGTAAAAGAAGGATCAACTCCTTTGAGGAGCATGTGGGGGGGCGAAGTCATGGCGCCGGCAAGGGCGCAGGGTTCTACCTCGTCTTCACAAATTGTTCAATGTTCCGCAGATTGTTCCCCGAAAATTGATCTCCAAAAGAGAGTGGTTGACCGGGAAAACAAACAAACAAATCTCCACAACACAAGTCATTCACCAGAAGGAGGAAAGTAAAACACACTGGTGCTGTTTCGCCAATTGGGAACGCAACTCCGTTGTTTCCGATGGTTCGCCAACTGGGAAACAGCAAAGGTTGTTTTCCGCGTCGAGTTCCTCCTCGACGAGACAGCAAACTGAAATTCATGGCGTTATAGCCCACCAAATAATCTGTTCCGTGGTCGTTGACACATGACCAGGAAAGCAAATAACAATACGGTGTCACCATGGACACAACAAGTAATTGCCGCATTGGGCACAAAAGAAACACATTTTGTTATACAGTACACAAAATTTAAATTTATTTTATATTAAATTAAAAGGACAGTGTCAGGCAAGAGGTGCTGAAAGCACCGTCCACAAACCTTATTTTCTAACGTATGTTCACATTAAAAAGCACAGGTGCTGAAGGCACCGTATAAAAAAATGCACCGAACCGCAAACTTCAAACACAAACTGTGTAAGAAAACAGTAAACAAGCACTGTGTGTAAACAGTAACATGGAAAACGTCACATGAATAGACAATTTTGCTTTTGTCTATTCAGCAATAGGTGGCGTTCCGTGTGGTATGTTTTTTCCGGAATGGTATAATGATACATGTTGCGGAACTGCAACATCTTCCCGGGCCACGACGATGGACCCAGTAGTCCTCCTTAGTTGGCATCACCACCTGGTGTCAGCGCCCTGGAAAGTGGCGGCGGGTATTTGTGGTTGAGCTCAGAGACCTTAATGCTCGTATTGCTCATACACCGGTACGGTAAAACGGTAGGGTGGCAAAATTAATTATATTGTTATACCATATATGTATTCTATTAGTTGATTAAGTTATAGAGTATACTTGGTTATGGGGCTGTAGTATTATTTATAGTATCAGTGTGTGTGTGTGTGTGGGGGGGTCGTTGTTTATTGTTGTGGTCTCCGACATGTTGTGGAGTAGTGCCTGGAAGGCAATATTTGCCTCATCAGCTGCGGCAGCGATATGATTTGTGTTTAATGTTAAATGTTCGTTGGATCGTAAATCCGTACGTAGAATTATGTGTGTTGGACGTAGTCTCATGTCGGATCGTAAATCCATATGTAGAATAAAATATGTTGGACGTAGTCCCATGTGGGATCGTGAAACCGTAAGTAGAGTTTAAATAGTTTGGACGTAGTCCTATGTTCGATCGTGGATCCATGAATGGTCATTGAGCGATGTGGTCGTCAATATGTTGAATTGTTTGTGTTTGTCCCTGGTTGGAAATGTGGCCATTTAGATTTAGTTGAAATCTAGGTGCACTAGATGGAGCTGTCAATTCAGTCCAAAGACCGATTAGTTGCGTTAAAGTCGGCCGTGCAATGTTGGTTTTCTATCATCTTCTAAATATGGCCAGCCTGTGCCGATATTAGAAGTATTAGAGTTGCCGCCAACTGCATATGATCATCTGCATCTTGAATCCAAGGTGATTGCTGTGCCTGATGCTGTTGCAGTTGGGGATTTGTCCCATCTACGCCGCTAAACCAATGCTCGGCGTTGGGCGAATTTCTTGATGGGAGATGAGATTGTCGTTGGCCACATTACCTGGCGGAGTATTTGATCCACTGGTTGAGTGATTGTTTGATGATGATGGCTTCGGTAATTGTTTTAATGACCACCATAGAAATAATCTTGTTGGCCTTGAGGACTTGAAGAAGACGATATACTGCTTGATTTGCCAGACTTCGCTGAACATACCATCATATCAGAAGGGATTGTATTGTTCCCTTGATGGTAATTCGTGGAATTGATTTTCCGGTATTGTTGGATGCTCTGGCATTTGAACTGTAGTTACCGTCAGCCGATTCACATATCCGACGTTGAAGTCGCTGAGCGTAACTCTTATTTGCTGAATCTGGACTGCGGTCATAAGGTGCAGTCATTCTCTGTGAACCACCATCATCTTCATAATAATTGTCATCATAATGTCTATGCTGCTGCTGCAATTGTTGTTGTGGGTGCTGCGACCGCATATGATTCTCTTTTGGAACAGCATAGTTGTTCAGGTTCTGATAGTGTTGTGGTTGAACACCTTGCGGCATATTCTGTTGACTTATAACTGGCATCCGGGTTGCTATTAGAAAGATTACTCTGCTCATTATCAGAGCTTACGTTCAATTGAGCCACATGATGAAATCATCCGAAAGCCAGGTAGTTTCCTCTTTGACTGGTGGCTGGACCATGTGTTCACTATTCGCCTTCCGTTGGTTGGATTTCCCGAAGGGTGCCGGCATCTTTCTATTCTTCTCTTTCTATATTCCCTAATCTTGGCACACTTAACAGCGATGTGCCTGAGTGGCGAGAGCGGCAAATTCAGGCTGCTCGAACGATGAGTCCAGGTGACGAGAAGCGGTGAACTCCAAATCCGCGACAGCTTTCTGATGACATGCTCGTTTTCGTTTTTTGTTCCTCGTTTTCTTGTCCCTTAGTCTTATAACCGAAAGCTTATCTTAGACACCGACTCCGTTGGAGTGGTGCCCCTGTGGCAGCTACGTGCAATGGGCGGTGTTAAGAGGGTGCCCCCAGAGCATTTCGTCCAGGCGGCGAAAAGCGAAGAACCCCAGACACTTGACAGCGTGCCTGGGTGGCGAGAAGCGACAAATCCTGGATGCGTAAACGATGCGCCCAGATTTCGAAGAGCGGTGCCCCAGGAACGGATGTAAACGAGATGGTAACATTCGCAATTCCCGGTGTTCTTGGACTTATTCATCTGCAAGTTCGATGTTCGAGATGATACTTGCAGGTATAGGACCGGATGGGCCTTTCTTGACAAAATCTTTCTTTGTACTGACCGCTTGCATTAAAAACGCTGACTCGTCAGATGATATTCTCATTCAGGAAGGAAGTTTCCAAAACTTCTTTGTCTCCCTGATGTTGTTGCAGGTGACGCTTGCCTTTCCGTGAGAGCTTCTCTGTCGTTGAACCTGATTTCAACACACTTAGATTCAAAGGATTTGTCCTCTTGACTATTGCCCTATGGGCCATCGTCCTCTTTTTGAAGTTCTTTCAATGTACGCGGGGCGTAACTAAGTTCTGCAGCGTAGGTCGTACAACGTGTCTGCAAGTTCATTAAAAGAGGAGCCGAACGATGTCCTCAACCTGGTACTGGGATCGATTTGAAATCTTCTTGATTTACCTGCGGTGACTTCTGCAGAATTAAATAAATGAAACAACCTTGGATTTTTAAGAAAGTGGACTGTAATTTGGCTTTGTTAAAGTTGATTATTATTTAAATTGCTAAATAATAGTAATTTTGTAGAATTACTAGCTTTTCGGTTACTAATATTGTTATTTAGGTTATTGTTCGACCTATGTGTTAAAGTTGGAGTAATGATTGATGGATCGTAAATCCATCTATGTCATCGATGACTACTCGGACGTAGTCCTCTTTTGGATCGTGAATCCTTCTATGTCATCGATGACCCTTGAACGTAGTTCTAATTTGGATCGTAAATCCATATGCGTTCCACTCGTAAGAAACGCAAAACATGTTATTTTATTTATATTGGAGTTGTAGTATGGGACAAAACAGGAAATGTATATTATTTTATTTTATTTTCCGCCGATTACAAAAGACAGATTAATTAAATAAAGCAGAAGTTAGGTTATTCTTCACAAGATTAATGAACCACCCAACCAGTACGGGCTCGTAGATGTCTGCCCGATGTGAAACTCTGGAAATAGATATGTGGTAAGCATATTCTACTTGACCACGACGTCTTCGTTTTTCAGAAGCATATTTGCCAGAGTTCCAATTATATGAAGTGCTCCATCCCTTTGAATATCATCAGCGCTTGATGTTCCGTGTGGTATGTTTTTTCCGGAATGGTATAATGATACATGTTGCGGAACTGCAACAGGTGCTAATCTGTATACGTTTTTATTTTTACACTTTAAGTGTCAACACTATTGTTTAAAGTAAATACAAGGTAACGTTACGTATTCATTGATTCAATTATTTTCACATCGATAGTTTTTGGTATTTAAATGGATGACGGAAAACAGATTCTAATTACACAGACGATGAAACGGATGCACAAACAAAATGTAAGACAGTGTACTCTACCTGTATGGCATTATACGGGAGGCACCAGAAAAATTACTTTTTAATTGATAACGCGCTCGATTCCAACTCGATTTTTCGTTTCACACCGTACCGGCGCCGATATGGTGGGTGGCGGACGACCCGTCCGCTTTGATGGTTGTAACCAGACTCAGCGTCGCTAGGAAAGGAATTTCGGCCGGCGGTACGAGCTCTCTTAATTTAGGGTGTGTTTCCTATTACAAGAGAAACGTGAAGTCTCTCTTTGGGGTAGGTAACCGGATCTCATAGAGGAGATCATGATGGTATTCATGTATGTGTGACATTGGTTCTTTCATGGGACAAAGCCATGAGAACGAAGCTGAAATAATGGGCATCAATGAGATATGAGTTCGGCTAAGTAAACAAGCCGTATCTGATTGGGTACTAATGGATTTCTGTTTGCTCATGCCGCGAGGTCATGAGAAGCGGATCCAGAAATATTGAAAGACAAAGAGATCGTGTAGAGTATTGTCTATGATGTGCATTGCACCTGTGTTGATAGACCCCAATGCACCGTGGACATGGTGCTAATTGGTTTTAGCATATTCACTGAGAATTGGTGTTTATGGTATCTCTGCCAAGGGTAAGTACACAATTCCTATTTGCGTTTGCTTATGCTATAGGATTTGGTTTATGCCTTTAGGCGCAAGATGCGTGTATTTGCTTTTGTCCCTTGGACAAGGGTCGCCAGCCAATGTGTATATAAGGAAATTTATTGTACACATTGTGAGGTTGGGAATAGGCGACGCAATGATCGTTATCCCTGGTTATAATGGTTACATTGTATGTGAACCGAATTGTTTCTTTACAGAATCTTTACATCTAGAGAAAATGCATATGGTAAGATTGGGATTTGCCTGGCAACCGAAGGTGGCGAATTGGGTTTTGGATTTATGATCCGATAAGATAAGATGCTCCTCAATAGTATACTGGTTAGTATACCCGCCTGTCATGTGGGAGACCGGGGTTCGATTCCCCGTCGGGGAGCCTCTGGCGCAAGACTAATGACCTTGCCCGGAAAAAACAAATCATTATGGAAAATTTAACAAGCCTCAGGACTTGCTAAATAAGGTCAAGACCGGTTCCAGGTTGTAGTGCCGATGATGATGAAGATGGACAGAATTCTTGTAGGGAATTTTGAATGCGAATTTGTGCATGAAGGTAAGAATTTTCTTCCAGAGCTTTCAGATTATGCGTTAGATAACCTTGATGCGTGAAGTATTTACAGGTGCTAATGCAATTGCATTATTATACATTTCTCCGATTTAGGGGTGTACGTGTAGTACTCGCTTTTCGATTTCCCCAATGCCGATTTAATTTTGTTATGCCCTTCTAAATCATCGCATGTTAAACATATCTAAAAATTATTTATCCGTTTTGTTTTAAAAGTTTTGCATGTCAACTCACCCAATTTTATGAGATCCTTTGTCTCCATGTAGCTGATGTGGATAGGAGGTACTTTTTCCCTTTTTTTGACTGACACCTGCTGAGATGTTTCCTGCTGTTGGGGTGATTCCTGCTGTTGATGTGGTTCCTGCTGTTGTTGTTGATGTGATTCCTGCTGTTGAGTTTCTTTATCTTGTCGTGTTTTTTTTTTTTTTTTGCCTTCGTGGGTTGCTGTTGTCTTTGTTGTTGATGTTGTTGTTCTACCATTTTCCTTTTCCGCTCGTTCTGGCTCAGGTTGTTTTTTAGTTTAACAACTTCCACCATTTGTCTATCTAGTTCTTGTTTTTTACGACTAATCTCATGGATGAGTCTGTTGAGGACCTCGATCTGATTGCTAGTGTCTGCATTTATTTCGCTGACAGCTAGTTCTTGGAATTGGTTTCCAGCCCCTGAGTACTGGGCGCCATAGACGTTGTCTTCGTGGTCTCTGTTGACACTCAACGTGTCTGTATCCTTGTTTTCATTTGTTCTAAGGCGTTTATCCTTTAGATTTACGTCTGAATTTTGCCTTCTCCGAAGCACCATTTTGGCATCCATTTGATGTACGTCCATATTATGGACCACGTGTTCTAAATTTTTTTTTGTTTTTTTTTTTTATTGCCTGAGTGACAGATGGATAATCACAAGTTTGTTTATTATGTTGTGCACATACACAAACAGGAACACTTCGTACGTCGCGTATCGACACTAATTGCTTTTCGATTACTATGTACAGTGTATTGTTTAATATTTGCATTCACTTCACGTTATTTTCTGTTTCAATGAACGATTCGTCTTTATCGGTCGGTGGTCAATTTAGTACTCTAAATTTAGTGTTCTAAACGAAGATTTCACTATGAATGTCATAACTTTCGTAAACTTCCTACTAAAATATTATCGCGGCACATTTAATAATATTTAATAATATTTATAGAACATAACCTCTTGAAAAAATTGTTGGCAATTTTGTGATGTCATTGATTATAATAAGCGAGGGAACGGACACTGATGGAGTTTCCGATCTTTTCTACAAATGCCCAGAAATCTGTACTACCAGTGCGATAATGTAATATTTTTTGTTCTATGTCCTCATCGATAGTATAGTGGTTAGTATACCCGCCTGTCACCCGGAAGACCGGGGTTCGATTCCCCGTCGGGGAGCCTCTGGCGCAAGACTAATGACCTTGCCCAGAAAAAATAAATCATTATGGAAAATTTAACACGCCTCAGGACTTGCTAAATAATGCCAAGACTGGTTCCCGGTTGTAGTGCCGATGATGATGATGATGTCGTCATCGAAGAATATCAAGACAGAACATTGCAGTCTATCCTGGGCCTTATGAATTACTTCCGTTTTTTGTCGGTACGATTTAGGCAGCTGGAACTTTACTATTACTACCTTTCTGGGTTCTTTTAACATAGAGTTGAAATAGATTAACCTCCGAAACAAACAAAAACCATTTTCTTAAAGAGGAGGGTTATTCACATCGGAATCGGAAAAAAGTTAAAGTAGAGAAGCTTGCTTTTATCCTTTTCACCCTTGCAAAGGCAAAAAATAGTATGTTTACATATTGAGGTAGATTCTGATAAAAAATATTTTAATAAAGAAAACCCATCAACAAATTTTCAAATCGATCCAGCAAATCCGGAGATTAACTTTCGGTCATTTGAAAAAAGAGGCGTTTCGAGAAAAACGCGTTTAAAGGCAAAAAGCCGAATTTTCCTAAAATATTATAGGAGGCAATTTTTAAAGACATAAAGAACCGACTTTTTTTTTTAAATTGTAATGTGGCCTTAAATGAAGTTCAATCTGTATGATTGAATGATGTATCACACACAAAAATAAAATGCACTTAATTGTATCAGTCCTTGGTGAATTTCAGGTCTGGATTCCTAAATGATTAACATCAATAAAATAAGTCTTAAATAAGGTGCCTAAATACAAGAATTAAATTCGTGTAAATTATATTGTAACTTTTTTTTTTGGTGCATGAAATATGCAAACACTGTTGATGACCAAATAAGCAATTCAATACTCTACATTGTTTATCTAAGAAAAGGTGAATGACATCCCTACTTGACGTGTAGTCTTTCCTTGATTAAGTTGTATTTCCTTTTCCTCTTTAATCGCACATATGCATATTGCCATCTATTATGCCAATGCAAAGTGATTGGATGCTTCATCAGACAAACACCGCAAATTAGCTATACAAATGTAATGCATCGGTATGAAAAACTACTGTTAAAGCGAATTGTATCGAAAATTTAAATTATACAAAACGACCGATCGAAAGGTATTTTCAATGACGAACGCTAATTGATTGATTTGTTTTTATCGTTGCCGATCTCTCGAACGAGAGCAGTTAAATTTAATCTGAATCTATGTATTGAAAAAATGCATGTCGTCATAAAATAATGTCTTGCTTATGTACAAATGAATAAATAAATTATGTCTATATAAATTTAGATATACAGTGGTGGAAAAAATAATAGAAACAAGCTTGTTCTTCGACATTAATCGTTAAGAAAAAATGTATTTGGGGAAAAATAAGAATTCAAAATATACTAATAGATTTGGTGCACTGTAATACATAAAAGAAATACTAAATTTTTAATAAAAAAAAAAAACGAGAAATTGTGGAAAAAAAAATATTGATTCCGATTTACCTTGGATTTCCCTGCAAAGAATAATAGAAATAAATTAGTTTTTTGTTTGTGTTTTGTGAAGAATTAATTTACAGTAAAAGTGTTTCATATCCTTTTAATACGTAATTATTGCACCTTTGTTTTAATGTCTGCTTCGCATCTTCGTCTCATGGAATTGACTAGTTTGGTACAAGTCGCGGGTGGTATAGAGTACCGTTCATCTTTTATTTTGGACCAAAGTTCTTCCTTATTTTTGGCTTTGCAGTCTCCGATCTTGCGCTTAAGAATGTGTAGCGGTTCCGCCAAACCCTACGGTCCACTTACCCGAAAAACCCCCATAACTACTACCCAACTCCCTTAAGTTTGCTAAAGCAACAGTATTAGTACCTGTAAATGCTGCACGCATTTAAGAGATCAAATCTATGATCTTTAAGTCCCTGTAAAGAAAACTTACCTTCATGCATTCTCTTCGCATACCATTGCTCCTTAAGATTTCTTTATTAACTTACCAGGAATTTCCAATCAATTTCGGCATCTACGTCGCCGGTCAAATTTCCTTAGAGGAATTCCGGTAAACAAATAATTAGATTTACATACATTTGTAACCTTCATGACAGGGACCATAAATACTGCGCTGTCTATTTTCCCAGCCGCGTCCTGTTGCTTTTCATACCATTGCCTGGCAACCTTTTTTGTTTGTTTTATCAATAGACAACCCAAGCAGCTGCATATAATTAGCGCAATAGACGCCGAAACCAAATTCTCCAGCATTTCCTAATGCAAATATGAACCCGGTTTCTACTGCAGCCAGAGATGCCATAAACATGTTATATTGTTACGGACCGACATTGAGTCCCGGTCCCCCCAGAATCCACTAATCCCCCTTTGATTCCCCTCTTTACCTGTAAAAGGAAAATAACGCGCCAAGTAGCTAATTTGCATAAACTCGGTATCTCATGCGTTATTGCACTGGTATATGTTAGGAGATCACCTTTAAGGTGGAAAATATCGTTAAACTCCTCACATATTTCCACTATGGATTGACATTCTTGAGGACTTAGGTTTTTACCTAAGTGGAGTTCCTCGTGTAATTGTGTCAACCTTGGATCTTTTGGTATTCCTCCTGTGAGAATAAATGTCGGATATACTGGAGGTTTTCTCCCTCCGAAAGTTTTTTATCCGCATTGTATTCCGTAGAACGGTTGTCCTCATTTTCCAGCGGAAAGGTGGAAAAGTCCTTCATTGGATGTAACTCCACCATGATTCGGTCTATGGTTTGGAGGTAGTTTGCGATATTGAGTACCTCTACATGGGCACTCTTCGCTTTCTCTACAATACAGTTGGATATGAAAATCCCTGATTGCAATTGTTTAGGTACTAGCACTACCTCTTCCCGAATTTCTATGGGAAGTCTCAGCATTTTTCGTGAACGTGCCGGTATTATTGCCGGTTTGTCCAGAAAAATGTCTACCTCCGAAGCATTTAGCAGTGATTGTTTCACCACGGTTGCTTCTTTGTTAGCTTTCTTTGGTTTGTCAGCTATTAATGTGGGGTTGGAATGCTTGGAGCCTGACAAAATCTCGCCCCCTTTCCCCTGTTTGGGTAGGGTATCCGGTGTATTTCCGACCGCGGTCTGGATCTCTATGGATCCCCTTGGCTCGGATTCCCGACTGGTTGCCTTATGTCTTGGCGTCCGCTTCCTACCTTTTGTAAATTCAACGGAAAAACATACCGGATTTACATTGGTTTGGGAGAATTCCAAACAATTCCCGGGTCCGTTGACTTTACAATTCCCAGCTAGGAAGTCGTTTCCTAACAACCCATCTTCTGACAATCTCGGTAGGGAGTCCATTACCTGAAAGTTACAGGAGATTGGTTGGGGCAGTTTGAATATTCCCTTACAAAAACCCCTAGACTTTCCCTTTCCAAAAAGCGTTTGGAGAGTAGTGGCCTTTTTTGTATCCAGTGTTGTTCCATTTTGGAGTGCCTTCAGTTTAAGAAGGCTCATCTCAGCACCTGTGTCCACTATTAGACATGTAGTGTTTCTACATCCTATGTCTAATGGGAGCTGGATTATTGGAACTTTTGTTGGTGGTTGAGGACAGTTTTCTGTATTTGGCGGCTTTAATTCGGTCGGGTTAGGGAATTCCTGCTCGACCTCTGGGAGTTTTCCGACTTCTCCCATTTTGCTTTTAGTCGACACACTGTCGCCATGTGGTTGTGTCGCTTACAAAATGTGCACCATTCCCCGTTCTTTTGTCGCCTATTTCCCTTTTTTGGCGTCTCTGACGCGTCCGTAGCGGTAATAATTCGACTGTCTACGGTTCGATTCGGGTCGATGGCGTTGTAATCGGTGTTGGCGTTGTTTTATTTTTCGAGCCTCTGAGTGTTCAGTACTGCTCGTACTAATACTACTCTTGGCTCGAGTCTGTTTACCGCCTTTGTCGCACGGCTGTTTGCTGTCCTTTGAATTTTTTTCTTTTTGGACTGTCTGCCATTCTGTATTGACCGTGCAGGTCTGTGGGGTGTGGTCACTACGTACAGACTTAACCACATTGGGTGTCTTTGTTGGCTTTTGTGGTTTTATCCACTTTGCCTTGATACGACACTCGTCCCCTGTGTGACCCTTTCGGCCACAAAACTCACAACAACATCGAATGCTGTACACTCTACAATTCGATGTAGTTGTTTGTTTCGATGTGGATGGTCGTTCCTGCTGGTTTGAGGTATTCACCGGTGACTTCCTTTGGTTCTGTGACCTTATTTGTGTAGGTTCAGGATTCTCCGCCTTCCTTTGTGTATTAAGTGTCCGACAATCCTGGGCATCGTGCCCATATCGATCACACTTTGTACACTTTGGTGTATTCCGGCGTCGAAGGCATTCATCGTATACATGCCCTTTTCTATTGCAGAAGCTGCAAGTCATGCGTGCTACCCATGGATTTGGTGTACGCTTGCCCCTACCTTGACTAGAGGAGTCACTAAGATAATCACCTCCCCCTTTTTTGAAGGTGTCGTGGTGCCTCGGGCTTCTTTGGCCTAGACCCGGTTGGTCTTCTAGAAATGTGTGGTGGTGTATCCGACCTAAACGGGTTTTTCCCTGGTGGTGAGCGTGTAACGGGGTGAGATTGTTCTTGGAATCTATTGTTAGAGTTCCTATTCTCTACTACCCGAGACGCATCGTGTCTAGGCTTATTCTGCCTTTGTCTCGATTCCTGGGGTTTTGGTCGAGTATCCCCGTAGGTCCTATCTAAAACCCTATTTCTTTCCTCTGGGGGATCTTGTTCCTCCTCCCAATAGTAGAATGGATTATTCTTAAGCATTGGTTGCCTATTTGATGAGTTGGGAGCATGGTATTCGTCGTTCCTTTCAGGTGAAGGTGACTGGTCATGATACCTCGTTGGTATTTCATAACATCCACTTTCGCTCCTCATCTCATTCTCGGTTTTCTCTAACTCGAGAATCCTAGTAATAATCTCATCCAAAGGGTCTTTTTCTGATTTTACTATCAGATGTCTCAGTTGGTCGTTTCTGATTCCTACCATCAGAACTGATTTAGCCAATCTTTCGTTCTGGAATATGAACCCTATGTTATTCCTAGTTCCATACTTACGAGTTGCCGCTTCGTTGCAGTCCTTTACTGCTTGCGTTATGCGGTGGGTAAATTCGGCGACATCCTCTTCGCGGGATTGTCGTATACGAGAGAGTTTCGAATGTAACTCTTCGTATGACACGTGTGGTAAGATTGTTTTTCGGAGTCGCTGTTCAAACTCCTTGAAAGTCATTGGGAGTTGTTCTTTGAACATGCGACGAGCTTGCCCAGGTAGCCTCATGGGCAACCACCGCAGGAAAATTTTTTCCTCCTCCTCCTCCGATAAGCAGTCCAGTGTCCTGTCACAGCTTTCGAGGAAACCATGTAGTTCCCTCGCTGCGTTAGGCCCTTTCTGGCCCCTATATACCTCCACGTTTGCTTGGACTAGGTCCAGCATTTTTTCCGCACCCAACATAACGGCGACGGGTTCTACCGATATAATTTCCGCGGATAGCTGCCTTGTGTGGCTCCTCGTCTGCATTAACGGTAATGCTAACACGCGTTTAATTAATTTCGTACGGAGGCTACCCGGATTATTCTGACCGTAGTTCGCTTTTTCCCGTAGCGAACGAAAACACGATAGTGGAGCAATAATCCAACGATGAGGAATTAAATCTATTTAAATAAAAAATAAACTTCCCAACGATGATAGGTAAAAACAAATTTGAACGACCCAACGATGAGAGACTAGACCCAATCTATATAAATAAAAGAAAGAAGAAGACACAAATCTGAAACGAGAACACTAAAACAGTGGAAACATTTTTTGGTAAGCTATCTCCAATTTTTCTTCCCAACGTTGATTTCGTCCTCTTTCCTGTAATTGGAAAATAAACCCGAGAAAAGAAGAATTTATATTTTTATTTATGTTATTTATTTTTTTGTTATTTCGGGTGGCTTTTCTTTTAACCTAGCCGCTAGTTCCGCTAGTCGGGGTAGGGACGTTAGAGCCTCGGGGCTCTTCCACCACTGGATTTATATCCCCGACGGCTTCGATATAAATTTCAGCTGGTGGTTACCGGCTGCGCCAATTTGTTATGTTATTTTATAACAATTAAATATATTTAAATGTAAAAAGGGGACTTACTGTGATTTTTAATTTTGAGCGGTCGCTGCAGCTGTTGTCTGTCCGCGTCAGGTTGCAGGGGGCGTTGAACGTCGTACTCCCCTGTTCAGCAAGCTGTTCCGTCGATATTTGGTTTTTAGTTGTTTTTAGTTTTGATTTGGTATTGTACTATTGGGTTGAATTGTTGAAGTTTCCTCAATAGCATTTGCCGCAGCCATGAAAATAAGTCCAATAGAAATTGCGGATAAGGTCCAGTGCTCCATTAGCCACTCTCTTGAATGATTAATGAATCTCCCTTGTGAATGCAGTAATCGTACGTTTTTTTGTTTGTTTTTCATTCGGAGATTGACGGCGAATTGTCATTTTTCCGAATTTATTTCCGGTGTATTATGTTTTATTTTATTATTTTTTTTTCTCCGCCAAGTAGAATTTGCATGAAGTAGTTTATGCAAATTAGCTACTTGGCGCGTTATGTTCCTTTTACAGGTAAAGAGGGGAATCAAAGGGGGATTAGTGGATTCTGGCGGGACCTGGACTCAATGTCGGCCCGTAACAATATAACAAACATCCAATTTGCTTTTAGCACCTTTTTCTCCCTACGTCGAAAATAGCGACGAGGCATCGTGTAAACAATGACCCGCATTACCAACGGCGCATTTGGTCATTTTTCCCTATTGTCCTTGCCGCCTGCCTGCTTTCGAACACGTGCAACAACATTGAATCTGTTCGATCGCGCACATATACCACTGCACCCAAAAGATCGCATTTTCTTAGTGGTCACAGCCTTAAGAGAAACATTTTTCTCTCTCTTCCTTTTTTTTTTCTTAGCGAAATCATCTCTGCATGAGATGACGATCGTGGAGTCCTTTACCAACCACCGATCGAGGCGGTCGCGTCGCCACTCACAGTACCGCGCACGGTACGGTGCATTTACCTTAAGTCGCTGTCAAGTGTCAATATCCTTCTTGAAAAAAATGTGAAAATTGTGATTAACGCAAATTAAGTCAGATTAAGTAAATAACAAAATATTTAATTAAAGGCAACTTTTCTTGTGATCCCTTGTTTAAATACGATAGTGAAAATTGTTGAAAGGTACAAAAAATACCCATTAAATAAATTAAAGACCATCCACTACAATAGACCAAAGAGTTTTAATATTCCGGCTGCAGTTCCTGGGTGTTTCTAATGTGTTTTCCTGATCACTGGTGACGTGCTGTTTTCGTTCGGTGTTTATCGTTCTTTCTTTACTCCTGGTTGCGAATAAACGTGGCGGCGTTTCGTTCTTTCGGTTCGTTCATTCGTGCTGCGGCGGAACTTTTGATTGATGGAGGAGGAAGTGAACTAAGTGCCCGTGCCATGCACAATACTTCCTCCCCACAAATGGACCAAAGGTGTTCTATTGAGTTAAGATCAGGGGACTGCGATGGCCACTCCATAACATCGACTTTGGAAGAAACCATTCTTTATCCAATTTTGAGGTCTGCTTGGGCTAATTATCCTGCATAAACTCCCATTTAATAGGTGACCACGTAATGGTTGGTGGTTGGTCTCACTACATTGAGACCAGTGGTGGTGAGAAATCCTGCGCCCGTTGGTGGGTGTCCGAAGTTAGCGACCGGCGGGATGCGACCGGTAGCGTGTGAGGTCGCAGCGTTGAGTCGGGTGGTCGCGACATCATTGGCGGCGAACGACTTTGTGGTCGCAGTCTTGGATGCGGTCGGACGGTCGTCGGTGAAGGCGTGCCTTGCCTCATCGAACTTGGTGGCCTCGTCCAGATATGTCTTCTCGGCCTGATCGATGAATCCTTCTGCAAAGTAGCGATGGCCGATGATCGTTTCTGGAGTGGCCAGGCGTATAATATCGTCGTGTCGCTGTCGGATATCCTCCCAATTGACCTGGAGGTGGTGTTGGCGCAAGTCCACCGTGAACAACGTTGGCGGCCTTCTCTTCTCAAGGTTGAGAAATGCACAGGACATTCGCTCTTGGACGGCGAACTGGGCAGTGATGAGCTGTTCGGCCAATACAGCCTTTGTTATCTTCGACTTTGCTGTCATTGGTGCCGGCATCTTGTTTGTAATCGACTGGTGCGAACTGGTGGTGGGGTTTGGATCCATGGTCTGGATCCCAGTTGTGCCTTGAACTTGGCGGCGGTTGGTCCTCAGGTCTAGACCCTCAGCTGGGCCGCGAACTTGGCCGCGGTTGGTCCCTAGGCCTGGAGCCTCACGTATGCTGCGAGCTTGACGGTGGTAGGCTGGATCCGCAGCCTGGATCCGGCAGTTGTCACGAACTGACCGGCGGTATGGACCCACAAGGCTGGATCCGCTGGTTTCAATTACCGCGAACTAGGCGGCGGTGGACTGGATCCACACCCTGAATCCGGTGATTTCGCCGCGAAGTGGGCGGTGGTCTGATCCACAGATCTGGATCCTATGTTCAGTTACGCCGCGAACTGGGCAGCGGTCGACTGGATCCACAGTCTGGATCCGACATTTGCCGCTGCGCCGTGAACTGGGCGGCGGTATGGATCCACAAATCTGGATCCCCTTCGATTGTGCCGCGAACTGGGCGGCGGTAATTGGATCCGGCTATTGGGATCGAATTTTTTGTATTGCGACTCTGGTGTTCTATAAAGTCCGAGGCAGGAAAGCAAACACTGCCGTTCGAACACACGAAACTTCTCCATATAAAGTGGAGATATATTATACCATACTGGGCAGCCATAAACCAAAACTGGTCAGATGCATGCCGAGTACGAAAATATTTTAACTCTGGGGTCAAGAAGACTACTCCGGAATAGACTTCTTGTCATAAAATATGTTCTTTTAGCTGCGGTGAGGGACGCTGCTATGTGCTTGTCAAAATATAAATACTGGTCTAGCCAGATACCGAGGTATCTAACTACAGTTTTCACTTGCAGTGGAAGGTTATTGTTACCTACAATAGAAAAGTGTTTCCAGTTGTATTTTGCATCCCTCGAGGCCCCGGATAGAGGCGTTCTGAAAAGGATAATCTCGGTTTTCTGGAAATTAATCATTAATTTCCAGTCGTCGCAAAAACGTTTTATTTTGTTGAAGTCATCTTGAAGGTGGCTGTTGATGACGTTTATTTTCCCTCCTGTTCTGTACACCACTATGTCATCGGCGTACGCAATGGCGTTTTCGAGAGCACTCACTAGATCACTAGTGTAAATATTGAATAGAATGGGAGAATTCACAGTTCCCTGCTGTAACCCATTTTTAATTTGAAAGGTCTTGTTGAAGAGTATGTCCCCGCATTTCACCACAAAAAGTTTGTCCATTATCATACCATAAATGGTGTATAGCAGATATTGCGACATACCCAGGTTTGTTAACTTCTAGACAAGTCCTTCTAACCATACGGTGTCGAAAGCCTTTTCCAAGTCAACCAAGCAGGCGCCTGTACATTGTCGCTTGGCCTTGTTCCGCTGTATATCGGAAACAAGTTTACTCGCTGCATGAACTATATCATGTCGCGCTCGAAAGCCAAACTCGCTGTTGGGGATGATCTCGTTTTAATCACACCAACCTATCAGTGGTTTGTTTATAATTTTTTTGAATACCTTGCTGATGTTGGGAAGCAAGCTGATCAACCGGGGATTGGCGGGATTGCTCTTATCTTTACCCTTTTTGGGGATAGGGTGGACTACTGCAGTTTTCCAATGGGTTGGATAGTGTGCATTGTTTAGAGCGTTGGTAAACAAAGTAGTGTATATGTTCACTGCTTCGCGATGCAAATGCCTTAGAACCACATTTGGAATGCTATCTATTCCAGATGATTTCTTATTTTAATCAAGGACTTGATTGTTTTGATTTCATTGCTATTTGGGTCACTGAACTGCCTATAGCGCAATTTCCGCTTTTGCCTATACAAAGCATCGATAGTTGCATTTCTGTATCGGTGGGTATAGCCATCCATATGAGCTACTTTGGGGATGGAACGATTCATTGTGTTAGTAACAATATCGTTCATAGTTAGGAGGTAATAATCGATTTCATCATTACGAAGATTTCTATTAGTCGGTGGGTCTATGCCAATGTTGCGTATTTCTCTTTTTACTATGCGATCGAAACGGGACCAATGTGCTTTTCGATAATCGAAAGTGTGTATCTGGTCATACTGCTCAAGTAGATAGTGCTCATTTGGCACGTGTATGACGGTGCCAAGTCCGTAATGATCGCTATCGTACTCAATTGTGCGAAGACAATTTCGAGTAGTTACCTCGGTAACTGGCAACTGAATTCGATCATCTGTCATAAGTAAATCCAGGAAGGAGTTACCTCTTGGATAACACGGTGTACTTGTAGCGTATAATTCCAGTTTATGCTCTATCGCATTTGTTTGCCACCAATCAAACAAGGCACTGCCACTGGTGTTCGAGGTCAGATTGCTCCAGGCACTGTGCTTGGTGTTAAAATCACCCGCCATTAAAAAGTAATTGTTTTCCGAATCTAACTTGAGACTTCGGAAAAGTGTATCGATTTCACTGATAAATTGGGTACCCTGAAAAGATTCAGGAGCGTAAGCAGCGACTATATATAGATGCCTTTGACTTTTTAGAGGAATATCTATAATACATGCCTCTAGCACCTGGAATTTGTGTACTTCCGTGCTGTAAACGACCTTATGGTGAAGACCTTTCTTAAATAAGATAGCGACCCCACCCCCTCGAGTAGAGTGTGGTCGATCTCGTCTAATTATGTTATAATTTTTGTAGCCCATTTTGTGCCTTTGGTTTAGCTTAGTTTCGCTAGCCAAGAGCACATCTGGGGATTCGGCTTGGAGCAGATTGCCTATGTTATCCCTTCTTTCGATGTGGATTAGTGATTTTACATTCACAGCTATAATTTTTGGGTTTAATTCAGACGGAGGGTTGAAGATTTTGACGTGGAGAGTTATTTGAGATCAGGGTTGAATAGAGAGTATCTATGCGTGCTCTTTGTCCAGTTAGTGTTTTTTGAAATCCGGTAAATTGTCCTTGCATGGTTAATAACATTGTTATTATTTCTGAATGTGCCTCTGGCGCAGGCATTCTTCCATTACTATATGTATGTTCCATGGATGCTGGGTGGTGAGGAGCACCGGGCATTTGTGCATATGACACACAAGGGGCCACGCAATTGTTGTAAGAACGAGTTTTCATTTTTTTCTCTTCTTCAACTTGTTTCTTTTTGGATTCCAATTTTAACTTCATTTGTTGAAATTTAGGACATCCTCTAAAATTTGCAGTGTGACCTGTATTTTTACAGAGGACACAGGGCAGTGTTTTCCTATCTGGAGGTTGTTCCTTGCCCAAGGGGCATTCACCAATGATATGGTCGGAGAGTCACTTTACGCACCTGAATAGCATGTGGCAGTTCGATGCCGCGTGCCCGAAGCGTTGACAACGCATGTACTGCAAAACGCGATCGGATTTTCTTATTTTTTCCCAACTTATTGTTTGGTGATTGAGGTGTTTGATGTATCGGAGAACATGAACTTATTATAGGATGCGCCTTTTCCGTTCTGTTGGTTACGTTTTGCTGGTTCTTTTGCTGCTGCTGCATTTCCTTTGTTTTTTTTTTTTTTTTTTTTTTATTAGACTTCTCTCGAAAGAAGAGAACCTATAGCGTCGAGTGGGCGCCCCGAGATGCCATCAAATAACTGTTGCAGTTCCTCTTGAACAGTTGCAGGTTGCAACGCTCCGGGAACACTCGCGTGGGAAGGCAGTTCCACAGCTTCCCCGCTCTGTAACGGAACGAGTTCTGATACAGGGATGTTCGCGCCGTCGGGAGATGAACCACAAACGGGTGCGACCCATCGGATTGTCTTGTGGAGCGCATATAAAGCGAATTGCGTGGAACAATGCCAAGAATCTCCGAAGAACAGCACCCGTGATAATATCTGTAAAACAGACAGAGGTCAGCTACGCGCTTTCGATGTGATAGCGACTGTAGTCCCGACGTCAGCGCCGAGTCCCCGATCAGACGGATCGCTCGTCTCTGTACGCTCTCAAGTAGGTCGAGGGTATGTTTAGGAGCCGAGCTCCAAACATGAGAGCAATATTCGAGCGCGGGTCTAATTTGGGATTTATATAGGAGAAGAAGTTGGGCCGGGGTAAAATATTTCTTGGCTCTAAAAAGATAACTCAGTATTCCTGAGGCTGATCTGGCGACACCCGAAACGTGTTTATGCCATGATACATTCCCACAGACCGTGACGCCGAGCAATTTCAAACTTTCCCCAGCCTCGAGGGCCCGGCCACTCATCATCAGCTGTGGAGCCGATGATCCAGTTTTCTTGGTGAATGTTGTATACTGGGTCTTCGTTGCGTTGAAGTCGACAAGATTGGCCTTTCCCCATTGCAGGACTTTATCCAGATCCTGATTCAGAGAGTCAATCTGTCTACATCTAAGCTGGATCGGCCGATCACTCGAAAAGGAGGAAACAAGCGTACTATCATCCGCAAAACTGAACACTTTGTTATCCGTTGTCTCCAACAAATCATTTATGTGAAGCAAGAACAAGGTTGGAGCCAAAATAGAACCTTGGGGCACCCCCGAATTAACAGGATACAGATCCGAACACTCGCCGTCCACAACAACCCGGATCGATCGATTCACGAGGAAGCTCCTCGTCCAGTCGCAAAGCTGTTGGGAAAGTCCATATGAACGAAGTTTGCTCAGCTCTGTCCCGTGCCAGACGCGGTCAAAAGCCTTGGAGATATCCAATGCGACCGCCCCCGACTCACCATGCCGATCATTCGCAGATGTCCATATATCGGTTATAAGTGTCAAAAGGTCTCCCGTGGACCGCCTGCCACGGAATCCGTATTGACGATCATTCAGGAGTCCGTTGCACTCCAAATACTTAACCAATTCTGTATTGATGACTTTTTCCCTTACCTTAGATAAAATAGACAGTAATGCTATCGGACGGTAATTTTGTGGGAGACACTTTTTTCGCGTCTTTAGGATTGGCTGAACTCGAGCGATTTTCCAGCAGGCAGGAAAGGTCCTCCGTGCATAAGATAAGCGGAAGAGTCTGCCAAGAACCGGCGATAGTTCTGGAGCACAGTTCTTAAGGACTATTGCTGGTATTCCGTCCGGGCCGATTGCCTTCCTACAACCCAGTTCACGTAGAATGCGTTGAATAGTGCGCGGACGAAATCTCACATCCAGCATCGAAGACTGTACCGGCGAGATCACAGGTGGCTCCAAAAGGCCGGGATCGAGGTTTGAATTCGCGGAAAATAAATTCGCCAATACATTAGCTTTATCCTTTGGATTCGTGACTAATGGCCCGCTGTCTGTCACCAACGGGGGGAAAGAGGAGGATGCGAAGTTACCGCTGACAGCCCTTGCCATTGACCAGAAGGAGCGCGAACCAGTTGGGCACCGAAGGAGCTTATTTATCACCCCGTCGTTGTGAGCCTTCTTCGCGGTACCATTCGCCTGGTTGCACGCGTTTCTGATTCTAACAAAATTCGTTCTGTTAACATCGGTGGGATGAAGCGCCATTGCTTAAAAGCTCTATTTTTTGCCGCTGTAATCAGCTCGCATTTTTTGTCAAACCAAGGTTTATCAGACGAACTTCGTTTGATGGAATGTGGAATATACATCTCCATCCCCAGAAGAATAATCTCTGATATCGACTCCGCGTATGCGTTAACATCGGAGTTTCCGAAGCAACCTCCGACCATGGGAAGAAATCTCGCATATCGTCCCAGTTAGCAGCCCCATACTTCCATACATGGCGAATCTGCCTAGGCCGGTTATTCGCTTGATATGCAAGTGCTTGCGCGACAGATACCAAGCAGTGATTTCCCAGTGGCGCAGAAACCTCTACGGTATAAATACTCGGTTCGGATGTCAAAAACAAATCCAGGGTGTTCGCATAATCGCCTCGGGCATCCGGCACTCGCGTTGGTTCACCCACGAGTTGAGTCAAGTTGTGGCTTACAGCAAACATCTCCGCCAGCCCCCCGCCTCGTCGGTTCTGTTAGAATGTAACAACCAGTCGGAATTGTGCACATTGAAATCGCCAAGGACAACAATTTCAGAAGCTGGGTGGTTGATCTGTATCCAGTCGACGGTATATGAAAGATGTTCGAAGAATGTCGCTGGGCGATCGTCATTCGAGGAGCGGTAAAGACAACAAAGAAATTTAACGGAATTCCTCAGCACGACCCTCAACCATATGATGTCCATATTATTGGGTTCCAAGGCCTCCATACGCTGGCAAGCCAGATTGGACCGCGCGAAAACGCAGACTCCGCCCTTAAAACGGAATCTCGAATGCAAGCCGTAACCTGAGCAACGAGGATATGTCGAATCAGTTGACGAATCGACCTGGGTCTCAGTTAGGGCAAGGATATCAGGTTTCGTTTTTTGCAAATATTGGTGGACGGCGTTTACATTTGTATTGGTGAAACCGATGCCCCTGATGTTACAAAATGCCGTCACCAGTCGAGCGTGGGCCGATCCTCGAGAGCGAGCCCGGTTATGCGATGACGAACCTCTTAAAGTTCCATTATTTATCATGATATCTGCATGATGTTCCCCCTGACATAGTCCCCCCCGGAGATCCGAATGGGAGACTAGTTTACCTCCGGAATTCTTTATATCAGAAGGTACCATCATGACTCATCCCCGTGTCAGTCCGGGCCACCAGCCACACATCCGAAACACCGTCGAAGATTTCTCTCGGCGATATCGCGGAATGTACAGAGTGACGGGGTGGTATCTCACCTTGGGACCGACTACCACCTAACCAACCTTTTTTCGAATCGGTCCATCAGCCAAGCCCCGAAAGATGGCCAGGGATTTCTCCCGACCATTTCACGGAGCCTAAAGCTTGATGGGGTGGTATTTCACCGGGCGCACAGGGCGTTGGGACCCCGGCTACCACTCGGCCTTTAGTCGCCTCTTACGACAAGCTGGCCTAGCTGTGAGTATATTCTAACGCCCTACTCACAAGGCTTGCTTCCTGATGTTCATTATTTTTCCATTGTGTTGTTGTATTTTCTTGCCTTTGTTGTTGCTGCAGCAGGTCTTTTAATTTGAGGATTGCTTCTTTTTGTTTATTCAGTTCCTCTTTTTTGGCGCCGATATCCGCAAAGAGTTTGTTTAGTTCCGCCGGATCTGTTTCAGTACCTGTGATATTGTTTTCTTCATCAGCAGGTAATTCAATTTCACTTGGGTCAAGGTCAACCAATTCGTTGAATTGGTTGCCTGCTCCTGTGTATTCACTTTTCTTTCTTTTTACCTTTAATCGCCATCTGTATTTGGCTTGCGCCGCTTTGTTATAAGACTCGGTTGTCGCTCCAGTCGGCTCCGGGTCATCGTTATAAGGCCTGCCTGGCCCCTTTTCATGAAATGTGATGAACCCTTTAGCACTTTATGTTTGTTTCCACATTTTTTTTAAAACAACCGCTCTCAGTGGCGACCACACTGTGTAATCCACACTTGCACACTTACACTCACTGTCCTTGATCGCGTGACGAACTTTTTTTTCTTCCCCCTCTTGCCAAATATACGATTCTTCTCTTTGACGTGCCGATGATGAATGACGTAGTCTGATCTATTGATGCTTTCATTCTAATCTTCTCGTATTGTGAGTTCGAATCGCATTCTTCATTTTGTCACAAAAGCCTATAGAACGAAATACTGTTTACATGTTTTGAGTTCTACTCCTAACTTAATGAAATTCTAGCCTCCATTTCCCATTTCGAAATGAAGCGAAGATACTCACACCCAAAGTTATTCGTTCCAATGCATGCGCAGAAAGTACAATTTGCCAATTCTTTCGACATTCCCTACTATTTGGGCGTTTCTTTAGTTAAGCAATTTGATGTGAAGAGTTTATTTGAGAAACAAAACCGACTCTTTCAAATTTGTAGAAGTGTAAACATTTTACGGCTTTGAGATCGCCACGTGCCACATGCTACCATTGTAAGTCATTCTCATGTTACGCCCAACTATATCTGATTAGGATACATGATGAAATCCAATTTTATTGGCTTTATTTTTTATCGACTTTTTATTAAGAAATTGACCAAATTATATACCGTTGAGGGTCATTGGTTCTGTAAATAATCAAAATCCCCACTGGTGGGAGAAGTCGTCATCGTCAATCCGTGTATCCAAACCCGGTTTAAGTTGAACCTCGGCCATAAAATAATGTTGTATATAGATAGACAGTAAGACGTCACAACATAAAACGTAATTGATCTGTGCTTCATCGATTTTCGGGGAAATAATCTGGTGATGTGTAAATTCCGGCGAACTGGAAGAGATGTTATGACAGAGTTTTAGCACCTGAATGACAAATATTCGAAGAATATTCAATGAGTAAACATGGCGAGGAAAAGGTAGAAGCACCTGTTATCTTGCTTGAGTTTATATTTCCGTTGTATATGTACTTAAATGTTATTTTATTGTTATGATTTTCAAGAAACTTAGGCTAGATTATTACTTATATCGTAACGTGTGGGATTGGAATATTGAATTTTGTGCCGCCGCGGTTATTATAATAGTATCCAGCTCCCATGCATTCCTAATGACTATCGGCATTGGCGATTAAAAAATCAAATTTAGTAATAATAATACGGTAAAGGAAATTTTCACTAATTTCAGGAATAATAGACACCAATGAAAAGGCTTATAGAAAGAAAAAGATCCACGGCAACTACGAATAACTGACCAATAAGAAGTCAGTAGCAATCGAAGGACTACCCAACATCGTACTCAAACATTTCTAAGACTACTAAATGTTTGTTATGTATTATTTATTATTCTTAACCTTTAATTAACGACTTATAGTCTGATAATTTATTGGCATTCTTATTATTCACTTCGGTCTGTACTCAATGAGACCACGGCAGACCCGATGTCTCGAGTGCAATGACCATTGCAATGTTTCCGGTAAATTCATGCAAAAACCGAAAACTGATTCATGACAACTGAGGGAGTTAAAATTGGCCATAACCTCTGCTACTTAATAAATTTGTGTTAAGAATGTAAAAATTCCCAGGCGCTGTTGATAGTCAATGGGCGACAGATTCACGTTCTTGGATTTAATTCCCTTCTTTGTTTATATTTGTGTTGAATTTATTACATCTTTTTGGGAATATTTAAAATTGACTCCTAGCCTAAGAGTGACTACAGTCGGTTTTTAAATATTTCATCTTGTTTATTGTCGTCTTTTATTATTATTATTTTTGTAAAGAAAAATTGTGCGATTTTGAAAAAGCGTTAATTCAAATGCTCGTTTTCTTTACACCGATTTGCACATATTGATTCTTGGTCTCTTGGCTTTTGTTTGTTTACATTAAACACAACTTAAAGATCGTTTAAAAATCGGTGCAGTGATTGACCACTGAAGGTCTTAGCTGGAAAAGAAAGTTAGATTACTATCCGTCGATTCAAACATCAAACCGGTTTACATATTCCATAGCCATGCTGGGCAATGAAGCAAATAGCTGTTTAACCAAGCAGCGCGATGTGAGATTTCAGTTCAAATATTTTTAGAATTCACTTCACGTGTTTTGTGGCATGCAATCTGTCGAAGAGAAACCAAATTTATGCGAGCGGAGAAGTCATGTTGCTTTATTATTTATACATCGATCGTCAACTATTGATGAACGCTGATTTTTATCTAAATTTGTTGAAAATAAATTTTAAAATTCTTGTTCATTAGATTCACCATTTCTTAAAAGTTAAATCGATTTTGATATGCCTACAATTTTTAATTCACTGCTACTCCATCAGATCAAAATTTTTACTATTTATTGGCCTGTAGGAACGCGGAAGTTCATGACCTCGCCGACTCGACTTCGCCATCGTTCTCTGATCTGTGCGCTCTCCTTCCATCCGATCCGATCTCCTCAAGGTCCAACCTAACATTGTCCTCCCATCTTCGTCGCGGCCGCCCTGTCGGGCTCTTTCCCGTTGATTTACCGTCAAGAATTCTATGCACGGTCCTACAGTTGCCCATTCGCACCACGTGTCCGGCCCATCTTAATCTTCGCGACTTGATTACTCTCACTATTGTAGGTTTGCGGTATAGCTCTTCCAATTCGTGGTTGTGGAGTTTACTCCATTGTCCTGCCTCCTCGTCATATTTGTCGCCAAAGATACCCCTTATGACTTTATTCTCGAATACGCGGAATTTGTTTTCTTCCCGTTTTGTGAGAGCCCATGTTTCGCATCCGTATAGAACAATCGGCATGATTATGGTTCTGTAGACACGGAGCTTTATATTCCCTGATAGCACTTTGGATTTCAGCAGTTTACTGACTGCGTGCCAACTAGCGTTGCCGGAGTGTAGTCTTTTGTTAATTTCATTCGACATTTCGTTACTAGCCGTCAGTATTGTTCCCAGATATTTAAATTCTTTAACTTTGTCGAATATCTTGCCTCTGACGTTTTATGTGTTCCCTGAGGTCCACCTGGTCTCGCCGTAATCAGGTATTTTGTTTTGTCTTCATTTATTTGTAGGCCCACCTCTTCTGCCACTTGCATGATGATTTCACAGTTTTTACTTACAATTTCTACATTATCGCCCAAAACGGCGATGTCATCCGCATATCCGAGCAATGGTGTGATCCGGCCGTGTTGTCGTCTTGTACCTTTCTGATGACATACTCGAGCACGAGGTTAAAAAGACATGGTGAGAGGCCATCCTCCTGTTTTAGTCCGTCCCGGATTTCAAATGGTTCTGAGAGGTGGTTTTCTATTCTAACTTGCCCTTTGTTTTCGTTCATGCAGATTTGAATGAGGGCGGCCCACTTCTTTTCCAGTAGTTGCCTTATTGTGAACATTTGATCGCTCGTTGAATGGTTCCTACGCAATCCGCATTGGTAGTCTCCCAGTATTTCTTCTGCGGATGGTGCGATACTCGCCAGTATGACATTTGTTAGTATTGTAGCGAGCTTAGGGTTCGCTGGATTAATTATTTGAATAAATAAGAGCCGTTAAATCGATTTTGAATTAATGTAACACTTTATTAGTCCGTTAATAACAACCGTTACTTTTTACGGTACACTTAACGATTTCTTACTCATCGCTTCCTACTTATCGCTTGCTACTCTGCTTGCTTTCTCACTTATTACTTGCTTCACTTTCTACTTCTTACTCATCTCCATGATCTGTGTGTGACGTATTTATACCGTTTCTTCATTCTGATTCAGCGTTTCGTTTCCGTCTGTTCCAAAGCCTTGAATGTTCTACTGTTCATAGTCTCCAGTTTTCCAGTACTTTCTAGAATATTCTAGTACTTTGTTTCGGACTTTCTCGAATATTCTAGTACTGATTGTCATATGCGTCACCGTATTTTGTATGTGGTTGGGAACAATGATATTCCCCTGTAGTGTTCGCAGTCAGACCTGTCGCCTTTTTTAAAAATGGGGACGACTATTGAGGTTTTCCATTCTTCCGGAGTGACTTCCTTATCCCATATTGTTTTGATGAGTTGGAGGATCTTTCGAGCCGTTGCCTTTCCTCCATGCTTCATAAGCTCTGCCGGTATACAGTCGACTCCGGGAGCCTTGTTGTTTTTGAATCAATTTATTGCGCCTACAACTTCGGTGAAAGATGGCTCTGGGATCTGTGGCTCGGCTGCGTTTATTTGTTGTTGATGGGTGCGCACATTGAGCAGGTTTTCAAAGTACTGCTTCCACCATGTCACGATATTGTTTGTATCTGTGGCCAGACAGCCATTTGCGTCTTGAATTATTCTGGCTCTCCCTCAGTAGTCATTTCTAATTGAATTTATGCCGGCATATATACCTCTGATGTGCTTTGCTCTGACATTTTCTAGGGTTTTTTCGATCCTTGTCTTCTCCCATTCGCGTTTTTTGCGTTTGAATAGTCTCATTGTCACATTCCGAATTGTCGCGTATCTTTCTGCGTTGACCATCATATGTTTGTAACTGGATCACTCTGAGGTGTTTACATTCTCCGATCTCCGCCCTGCACTCATCGTCAAACCAAGGTTTGGTCTTAATTGTTTTCTTAAATCCTAATACCTTTTGAGCTGTTTGTTTGATTGTACTCTGATCGATGTCCATTTAGTGTCCACAGTAGTGTCTTCCTTTTTCACACTACTCCCATTCTCTAGCGTGCTAAATATATTCGTTAGTTCGTCTTGATATTCAGCCCTTTTGCGCAGGTCTTTTAGTTTATTAAAACGAACTTTTTGCTCATCTGCCGAGACGGCCCATGTGGGTTTGCTGCGAGCCGACTTCTAATTTTGCCCATCACTAGAAGATGATCGGAGTCGCAATCTGCTCCTTTATATGATTTTACGCCAAGGATATTCCAGTGGTGTCTTTTGTCTATGAAGAAATGGTCTATTTGGTTACGCGTTACGCCGTCGGGTGATATCCATGTGGCTTTATAGATTTGCTTGTGCTTGGACATTGTGCTTTTCACTACCAGATCGTTTTATGCTGCGAACGTAATAATTCGAATTCCATTATCATTTGAAACGTGGTGTAGGCTTTCTTTACCTGTAGTTGGTTGGAAGATATCTTCCTTTTCAATTTTCGCACTGAGGTCCTCGAGGAGGATTTTAACATCGAATGATAAGATCCCTTCAAATACTTCCTCTAGGGTCTCGTAGAGCGAGTCCTTCGTTTCCTCGTCCGTAGAGTTTGTTGAGGCGTGTACGTTTATAAATACGTAATTGTACCATGGGCCCTGTATTTTTAACCGATATTCGGTCATTAATAAATTTCACATCTTTTACATGGGGCTTGATCTTCTTGCTTATGATGAAGCCGGTTCCGAGGTTATGTGTATCGGTACCTCCACACATCAGTGTAAACCCGTTGGTTTCGATTACTTGATGTGGGAGTCGGAATTCCTGAAGCGCGAGGATTTTATATTGTTTCGCGTTTTCTACGACCGCCTATATCACGCCTGGTTTATATAACGTTCGAACATTCCACGTGCCAACGCGTTTATCGCGATTTTTCCGTTTTTCCCTACGACTTCTTTTTGCCGAGTCGGTGTTTTCGTAATGATTTGTTCCTTTATGGTAGTGTCGGCTCATTTCACCTACGCCTACCGGGGTTTTCGTGGAATTGTTTTTTGTATATTGATTATAGATTTTTGTTTCCACGAGTCTTGGGGTTTCAAATAGTATATCAGAGCCCCTCTTTGATATGCTAAGGTCTGCTTACTGCTCTGATTCGACCCGGTGTCAGAGAGGCGCCGTTATAATATAGCCGGTATACCCCTGGCTGCAAACCATCCAATGGGCACGATAACGCGTAACTCCTCGAGCCTGTCTGACATGGGTGGCCCTACTGGAAGCGTACGCTTCCGTCAGCATAGCCTGAGTGATTCATTGTAGTTTAAGTCCCCACACCACGTCAAGGTTTCTACCAAGCGGGGGGAATATTCACTATATATATAATCAAACACCAATTACTTTTTTTCATTATTTTATTCTATTTATTGGCCTGTAGGAACCTGGAAGTTAATGACCTCACCGACTCGACTCCTCCATCGTTCCCTGTCCTGTGCGCTCTCCTTTCACGTTCGACCATCCGAACCGATCTCCTCGAATTCCAACCTAACATTGTCCTCCCGTCTCTGTCGCGGCCGTCCTCTCGGTCTCTTTCCCGTTGGCCTACCGTCAAGAATTCTATGCACGGTCCTATCGTTGCCCAATCATTATTTAATGTTAATGTTATTATATTTTGTTATCCTTCCTTTTCCTTCCTGTTTCCTATTTCGGGTGTAACATTGTATATAATATCCATTTACATTCCACAAAAAACATGTAACATATTTTTTAACTCTACTAAATTTTTGTTATGTATTTTTTATTCTTCTTAACCTTTAATTAACGACTTATAGTCTGATAATTTGATGGCATTCTTATTATTCATTTCGGTTTTACTCATTGAAGCCATGGCAGACGCGATGTCTCGAGTGCAATAACCACTGCACTGTTTCCGGTAAATTCATTCAAAAACCGAAAACTGATTCATGATAACTGAGAGAGTTCAAATTGACACCATACCTTCCGCTACTTAATAAATTCGTGTCAAGAATGTAAAAATTCCCAAGCGCAGTTGATAGTCAGTGGGCGACAGATTCACGTTCTTGGATTTAATTCCCTTCTTTGTTTATATTTGTGTTGAATTTATTACATCTTTTTGCGAATATTTAAAATTGACTCCTAGCCTAAGAGTGACTAAAACCGGTTTTTGTATATTTCATCTTGTTTGTTGTCGTCGTTTTTTTTCTAAAGAAAAGTTGAGCGATTTTGAAAAAGCGTTAATTCAAATGTTCGGTTTCTTTACACCGGCATGCACATATTAGTTTTTGGTCTCCTGTTATTTGTAAACAAACAAATAAACAAATAGAATTAATTAAAAATAACTTAAAGATCGTTTAACAATCGGTCCAGTGATTGACTACTGAAGGTCTTAGCTAGAAAAGAAAGTTAGATTGCTATCTGTCGATACAAAATCTGTCAATACATACATCAAACCATGTTCAAGTCGTGTTCATTTTCTAGCAGCCTATTGAGAAATCATGGGACTTCGCAGCCCATATAGTACAGAGAATCATTCTTCAGCCGAACCACACGAGAGTGGAACACTTTGCATGATCATGTCAACGTCATTATGACTTCCAGGTTATTAAGGTCAATGCACATCAATACTGTGCTTTGACCACTTGAGAGCTCCCCAAATTTTGAGAGTACCCCGATTTGTGCACGCATTTCGTGTAAAAAAAGTTCCGCATTAACACAAGGTTCTGAGAATCCTTCTTCAATACAATCAAAATGTGGTCAGACTTGTTTAAATTAAATCTGTTTCCCAGAGACTTGAATGAATGCTCCCTGGTTGGAGAGATGAGTCAAGACAATACGAATATACGTCAACATTTACCAGTTTAGATAATAAATTCTTTATTGTTACGTTCTTGTAGATCCAACCATTCACGTTAATACAATTTCAAAGTTCCACTTGGGTGTTTTCATTCAAGCGATATCCGCAAAGCTGTTTGTTATTTTGTCTGCGCTGCCTTAAATGGATCTTGATTATGTTGCGCATCTATTGCTCATAAAGCCTGAAATGCCTTTCGAGTTAAAATCTGATGTAGAATTTAAATAATTATTATGCGTATCTATATCGTGAAAGCGTCGTGCGGCAGTGACTTGCTGAACCTTAACGAATATTACTACTACAGTTTGACCTTGAAATTTCACTCAATGGTGCAGGGTGGACATTTATATTAGTATGACCGGAAATAGTCGTGCTCCGTTAGAAATTTGTTTAATGATGAGCTCGCGATATGTTGTAATAATTCAAAGCAAAGTTTGGGGCCATCTAATACGATGCCCCCTAGATTTTTCAAAAGTTTTGCGATGCTCTGTCAACAATTTTTTTGTCCGTGCTTTTCTCTCAAGAAAGATGAACCTTCAGGTGTGTGTCCGCGTAGTTAGAAAACTGCTGGAGTTGTTCTTGAACAGTTGTAGATTGTGGTCCTGTGAAAGCAATCGATATAGATATTTACCGACTGTTAATGAATGAATACAGGGCATTTTATTTCACTTAGTACAAGATGTATAAACATATAAACTTATAAATAGACTTACTTTGGACTAACTTTAAACTAACTTAAAAATGGAATGGGGAACTAAACAAAGATGGATAGAATAATAGTCTAGGTGGTAGAACAGGGAAGGGCGAGAATAAGTCGGATGCTAGATGAAGATGGTGGATGAAGAGGATGTCGGCATGAATTCTGCGCTCTTCAAGTGTGTTAAGGTTAATTAGGTGAAGACGGCTCGTGTATGGGGGTAGAATCATAGGATTTTCCTAATTCAATCCTCGGGGGGCAAAACGCAAAAAACGACATTGCACGCTTTCGACCCTGCGAATTTGGGACGAGTAGTGAGGAGACCAAACTTGACTAGCATATTCAAGAAGGGGGCTGACAAAGGCTATATAGAGCGATCTGAAAACGTAGTGATTACAGAATTCTTTCGACCACCGCTTCACAATACCAAGGACAGAGTTGGCCTTGAGAATAATGTCATCAATATGTGGGATGAAGTTAAGCTCGTTTACGGGAGAAGGTGATTGAGTGACATTTGGCAATATTTAGTTCGAACCAGTTATTTTGGCACCAAGTTGAAAAGCTGTCGAGATCCATTTGGAGAAGTGAGGAGTCGACAAAAGAGCGGATCGTCTTGAAGAGTTTAGTGTTCCCCACGTATAGAGAGATGGAGGAATGCTTGGTACTGGAGTCTATATCATTAATAGTAAGAATGAATAGGAGGGGTTCCAGATGACTGGCCTGGGAAACCCCTGACGTGGGAAAAACAGGATTGGAGAGGGTGGATCTAAATCTGACACGGTAGGTTCGATCGTTAAAATAGGAAGAAATCCACTTAATCAGTAGGGGTTCGAAGCCAAGGGGGGATAGCATAAAAAGGATGAGGTTGTGTGAAATTTGGTCGAAGGCCTTGCTGAAATCGGTTCTGATTACATCGACTTCGTTGCCGTTCTCTAAGGCACGGAGAGCGTGGGGTAAGAAATCAACTAGATTGGTGGTGGTCGACCTCCCCATAAGGAAACCGTGGTGGTTGGGTGATTTATTATTATTTATTACAATGTAATTAATTACACAGTCACCTAATTCTAAATAGCGCTAGCTGCCAGGGCTTTCGGCTAAATGCTGGTTGGGTGAGTTGATGGATTTATGGGTGGTTTTTACGTTGGCATCAGCAAGGATGCGATTTTGATAAAAACGCGACAGATAGTTCACTGCAAAATGATGACCACTTAAAGCTCTGATGATGTTGTTCCGCAGCAGCACACAATTGATAAAAATATCCAGCCTTAAATGAAACACTACACTGGAGAATTTGTTTTGATTGTTGATCTTTATTATTATTTAATATACACTCCAATCGTGGTGTACGTAGAGGTTTTAAACTTATATATTATCAAAAGGATGGTTATAATTTATTAAACTTATATATTATCAAAAGGATGGTGACATATCGCCTCTAATTGTCTAATCGAGAACACAACTTATTTAAATGTGATTTTAAATACAATTTGTCTTTTAGTTCTTTTTTGTTTACGGACCGCACGAAACTGAATTTTATCTGACACGGTCTTAACACGATATCGCGAGCACTGGTGATAACAAAATTTTTCCGGACTCTATTGTCTCAATACCGACACTGACTTTTGCGACACAATGGTTGGGCACGTGTGTGCAGTTGGGCGATACAAATCTGACTCATTTCGACTTAGTAAAATTGGCCCAGCCTCCGGTGATTGCGATGGGTTTCAACACGCACCATCGCAGAAGAAACAATACTTTCTTCGCCACCTATGACCAATGAAAAACGATTTTCATTCCACTGGAAGGTTCCCTTGAATATCATCCATAACAATCGGATGTCTTTGGCGAAGGAAAGGAAAAAGGAAAGGAAAAAAAGAACACATATGCCACAGGTCAAACATGCCGATCAATGCATGGACCGGGCATATTGCCACCGTCCGATAAGGATACCACTTATGATTGACGCTAAGTCAATAGAGCCTTTGCCCCCGCTGGCTAGGCACAGGGTAAATGGGAAAATGAGGCTGGCGGGGCATACCGTCATAAATTATAGGGATCGGTTTCTTATTCTGTTGGTCTTATATCAACGAACCTCGAGGTGACGATCGAGGTTACAATACATGAGTGCATATTATCTTAGGATACGTTATTCCCAGTAATGTTGCCCTCAGGCGAAAATATTTCCTTGGTGTTTACTTTGTGTAAACGAAAGCCGTTTTGATAGCCAGCGTGAGAATCGTGGCTAATCGTTGTTTAGGTAACATATCCTGTCATGACCGATGCTGGTGATCGTTCCCAGATGTGGCGACGGATCATATAATTGGTCATGCTGGTATGCGAACAAATATGCGTACTTGAAGGCCAATGGGTTATTTGATATTTTTTTTCTTTTCGAAAAATAGATCATAGGGCATGCCGTTGGAAATCTGACTTGCAGATGTGCAAGCCAGCAAGCAGTCCGAAATGTCTTCTTGGACAATGGATGGGTGAAAAGATAACGCACGGAAAGGTTGGCGCGTGTTGGTGGACATGTGCCGTCCATTGTTTGGTCGATTATTGACGGATGCACCGAGGTAGCTCGGTTGATGCTGGTTTGATGTCATGGCAAGATGATAATCCAGGTATGACCGCTCGAAGGAGGGCTTAGAACGGCCCAAGGGTATTTGCAGGTTATATGGGGTTGGGACGATGCGTGGCTCTTCGGCGCCTTGAAGAACCCCACAGATTTGCAGCAAAAACATAACGCGTTGTAAAGAATGCCTTCTAACAGTTTTGGAATATGTGACAATTTGGCGATGGGACGGTATTTACTAATATCCTTTTTTGGTCCCTTCTTATGTATGCGGGTGACAAAAGAGGATTTCCAAATATTTGGGAAGGCACCTTGTGTGTAAGGAATAGATTGAATATCTTTGATAGTGGGAGAGAAAGAGAAGAGGAACATTTTTTAAAAGGACAGGGAAGTCCATCAGGTCCAGGGCTGAACTCGTCTTTAAGAAAGTTTAATTTTTCTTCAACTAGGTGATGCTGAATAATTTGAGAGATGAAGGGGCCAGGGGAGATTTCGGGCAGGTCATTGAAGTAAGAGCGGTTAATCTCGAAAGAATTGTCCGTGAAGGATTTTTTAAAGAAAGAAGTGAAAAGATTGGCAGTGGTTTGTGGATCGGTTGAAGTTATCGTGTCATAAGAAAGGGAATTGGGATAGGCGTCAGATTTACGTTTATAGTTAATAAAGTGGAAAAAAGATTTGGGGTCATTTATCAGGTTGTTTTGTGTTTTTGTGAGATAATTGTAGAAAAGAGAGTTGTAAAGCTAGGCGAATTTATAAAAGGAACCGAGAAAGTTGGAGTAGTCCAGGGAAGAGCTTGTTCTTAAGAAAATGTTCCACAAATTATTCCTCTTGTTCCGAAGAGTACGAAGTTTGCGGTTGTACCATCATCATCATCATCGGCACTACAACCGGGGACCGGTCTTGGCCTTATTTAGCAAGTCCTAAGGCTTGTTAAATTTTCCATAATGATTTATTTTTTCTGGGCAAGGTCATTAGTCTTGCGCCAGAGGCTCCCCGACGGGGAATCGAACCCCGGTCTCCCGGGTGACAGGCGGGTATACTAACCACTATACTATCGAGGAGCCATTGTTATATATATAAATGTACCATGGAGGCGATGATACCGATTGTCAAGAGTAAGGGACATATAGAGAAATAGCATTGTACATTTCTTTATAGAGAACGGCAGTAGTTTCTTCTACCTCTAGGTGATCAAAGCGAAATGCAATTCTGCAAAGATGCTCATTTAATAGGCGAAAGTTAGCTTTGCGGAAGTTGTAGGAAAAGTTGACGTGGGCTGGTGAGGTGTGGGATAAGCTGTCACGATAAAGGGATAAGAGAAGCGCGGGGGGGGGGGGGGGGGGGTGGTAATTGTCGATGGTGGAGAGAGCATGCGGACTAAGGGCAACTGAGGAAAAAGAATTATAGGGGTCCATTGTAAACATAATGCCAAGTTGCCTGTTTATATGATTTGGCACATTACTTATTTGATGGAGGCTTAAGTCGGTGAGACCGTCTATAAAAAGACATTCCTTGATACTAGTGGGGTTTGAGGTGCAAAAGGATTGATCGTCTGACAGCGTCCATTGGAGATGGGGAACGTTAAATCGCCAATAACAACGATATCGTCAAGGGAAGTACTTAACTCGGTTAGGTGATCAACCGCTGCTATTGCCAGTTCGTATAACACGATTGGTTGCGAAAGAGGTATATAGAAACACATAATGTATAAAAACTTTGAGCGTTGGTCAATTTCGATTGCGACATAGTCAAGATTGGGAGAAGAAGAGATGGCAATAAGAGATGAGGCGAGCTTATTTTGGATGGCAAGCAGCACACCACGGCAACGTGAATCTACACATATACCATCGTTATCACGAAAAACGGTAATGGTGGAGGGGAATAGTTCTTGACTGTGAATACTGGGGATAAGGTTGGTTTCACTTAGTGCGTATATGTCGAAAGGGAGGGTATGAGCATTTAGCAGAATCGATTACGTTTTAGAGCGGAGACCCCTGACATTGGATAGTATATGGTTAGGGGGAGAGTATTGAGAATCTTTGGGGGGTACGTGGGGGTGGCGGGGGGGGGGGGGGGGGGGGGTTGATTAGGGTAAAAAAACTTGCTCTTATTGGAAGAGGTCATTTTCTTGTGAATATATAGACGAAAGGCCGATAGATTTTTCGATACTATTTGTGGGAGCATATTGAAATTTTCGTGGAATTTCATAAAGATGTTGCGAAGACTAAGAAAGTCGGTGGATAGGCCTTCCTGCTGAATGGAAACCGCGACGCTGGTTTTCGTCTTACCTTCATAGCAAACTGAATCAAATTTGTCCTGGAGGTACGAAAAATAGAGGCGGACATTTTCGTGGGTCAATTTATTTCTAAGTTTAGATAAGGCGTACCGACTACCAGATGAATTGATGGATTGTTGTGTGATTTTAACAGTTGGTGGTATGATGGAATCAATAATTGGTCGGGTGGAAGAGGGTGTCGGGTAAGGGCGAAGTGTGGATGTGGAAAAAGGTGGTGCGAAATTCGGCCTTGAGTTGAGTTCGGTGAACGAGTGGAAAGTTTCTTGATGGGAGGGGTTATTGGGATAAAGGGTGTGTGATCTGTGGAAGTTGGTATACTTCGCACCAGTTTTGAGGTCGAAAAGGGGGAAGGGACAAGAGATAGGGGCAGATTGTGATGCAAGATGAGCAGTTATGCCGTGATTAAGAGGGAATTTATTACGGGCAGGTGAGGAGGAGGGTCTAGGGTGACGGGTGGTGAAACGGTTAGAATTAGGGAGAGGAGTTGGATAAGAATTTAATTAGAAAGGTTGCAAACAGGTTCTTACGGACTGATTTACAACCTAACTTCAGTATATGTGAAGCAAATTGATGGTGTTCATCGGGTTACTTTGAGGAGGGCTAGTAAACTGAATTCCTTGAAATGATATTTTGAATCTCCGAGGAACAGTCACCATGCTAATATCTGTAAAAGGAACAACGGCTATCCGCCTTCGTATGATTTTAGTGAGGGCAGAATCCTTATTTATTTAGCTTAGCACAAGAGATATTTTGAATTCAGTTTAGTTTAGTGGGGTTACCACCCCATTTATTATTTTAGAGCAAGGTTACAAATAGATTATTACGGACTGATTTACGACCTAACTTCATTAATTAATTAATAGCTTAACTACGACGGCAAGCAAGTTGACATTTCGCAGCATTCGTGAAAAGGGGTTTTTAACAGATGCACACAGTATATAAGCAAATAGTGCAGAACATCATAGAAAGAAAATTGGAGTAAGGATCAGCCGTATACCAAGCTATGTTACACATAGCAATTCCACATTAGTTGAGTATACTTGACTTTAGAAAACGGTTCCGTACACGCGGCAGTGGTCTGATGTCTTGAGCATTGATTTGATCTTTTAGTGATTCTAACCATCATAGCGTCGGTTCGAATCGCACGTTCTTCACTATCGTTGCGAACGCTATAGGTTCGTTGGGGCCGTAAGCGGTATGATGAGGAGAATGTAAAGTGACCAAAGATTACCATGTTTGGCGCAATCGACCAATCCAGAGAGAAGTAAAATATCGGAAAGGATTTTGCGTTCTTTCAGGGTTTTCAGGTTAATTAATTTGAGACAGTTGATGTAAGGAGGCTGGATCAATCAATGTGTTCCTACCCAATTCACGGAGAGTGAAACGTAACGTAATGATTGAACAATGATGAGGGTGTTTACATATGAAGGGAGTAGGGACAGCGAGGAGAAGGTTGCCATTTCGTAAAAAGGTTATAGACTGGCATTTGTCAATAATAAGCTCCAAGCAGTTTTTACGGCACCAGGCCGAGAAGTTGTCAACATTTGGTTGAAACAGTGTTGAATCAAGTGGTGATGTGATAATCTTATAGAATTTTGTGTCGTCTGCATAGAGAGGCACACAGGAGTTCTTGATGGCCAATGTTGTTTGTGACTAGTAAAAAAGTAGAAGGTCTAAGAGACTGTCTTGAGAGGCCACAGAGGTTGCAAGGAAGGGATTAGATATCGCGGATATGAAACGAACATTACATAATCGATATTCCAAGTAGGAAGAAATTCACTTTAACAGAATTGGTTCAAACCCGAGGGTGGACTTTAAAAAGTATAAGTTTATGAATAATTTTGTCGAAAGCTTTGCTGAGATCTGAATCGTAGATTGTAATATCTGTTTTCCAAGTAAGAAAATTTCTATTTTAACAGAATGAGCTCAAAACCGAAAGTGGACAATTTAAAAAGTATAAATTTATGAGAAGCTTCGTCGAGATTTTTGATGAGATCGGTTATAACCATGTCGACCCCCTTGCCACTCTCTAGGACTGACAGTGTGAAAGATGTAAATTTGACGAGGTTGGTTGTTGTTGTTGTTTACAAAAAAATCGTGTTGTCTTGGAGAAATAGGTGAAAGATTAATGTTTCATACAGAAAGCTTTTTAAAAGGTTGTGCTCACGGAAAAGGTTTACGCTAGGGCGATAGTTCGTGGCAGTGTATTTGGGCCCTTTTTTATCTATGGACTGATATGGTATAGGAGGTTTCCCATATGTTGGGGAATTCTCCTCGAAAAAGACGCCCAGAACGACGATGTCATCCCCATACGCGAGCGCTTGTGTGACCCCGTTCAGGAATGACCCGGCTATGTTGTCGTCTTGTACCGTTCTGATAACATACTCGGGCACAAGGTTAAAAAAACATGGTGAGAGGACATCCCCCTGTTTTATTCCGTGCCGGATTTCAAATGGTTCTGAGAGGTGGTTTTCTATTCTAACTCGCCCTTTGTTTTGGTTCATGCAGATTTGAATGAGGGCGGCATATTTTGTCGGGATTCCCAGTTTAACTACAATATGGTAGAGTCTTTGCCTTGCGACTCAGTCGTAGGCTTTTTTGAAGCCAACCAACAGTTGGTGAACCGTCTCTCCGTATTACCATTTCTTTTCCAGCAGTGAACATTTGGTCGGAAGTTTCAACTCCTTTGAGGAGCGTGGCAACAGTTTTCTCCGATTTAGGGGTGTACATGTAGTACTCGCTTTTCGCTTTACCCAATGCCGATGAGATTGAGACTCCTGATTGATCGCCGGAACTTGTTTACTTTGGCATGTGCATATAACAATTCTAAGCAACTTATGTGTTCGTTTGTACATAATGATATTAAAGATATTTTTGTGTTACTTATTCCGATCGTTTCTATGTATTTATTTCTTGTGCTACCATAGCCTTTTTGCATGTGTAAGTTTCTGGGGTTAATGATTTTATTGTCTGCTTATGCATTTCAGATTTTACGCATTTTTACGAGTACGCACAAATAATTGGTGTTTCGATTAAACACAGATTAACCAAACCGGGGAATTTCATGATAAGTTAATCTCAGATTGTGGAGGCAGCCCCAATGGGTAAATGTATGGCGTTTTTAGCAGATACACGTGACTAATAGTGAAGAACAACACTACCAAAAGACAAGTCGATAAATCAAAGCACATTCGATAAAGCTGTATACCATCGAAATAACATAGCATTTAGAAATCGAATTCGTACACGCGACAGTGGTCTGATGCGTTAAGCTTTGGTTCTACATTTTAGTGATTTAACCATGACAGCGTCGAATCGAATCACAGGCTCTTTACTATCGTCGCAAAACGCTATAACTGGGGACCCCGGCGTGATCACTACAACATAACACACACTCCCATACGCACACAGAACTTTATCACTTAAATCACACGGCTTCTACGCCGAGCACCGGCTCACTCACCTGCTCTGACATTCTCTCGATCGCTCTCTCTCGCTTGCTCCTCGCTCAGTTGTTCGCATTTCAAAGTTGATCATAACGAAAGTTACTGGGAAGGGAGTGAAGTGGCGTTTCTAGCAGATACACACGACCAATAGTGAAGAACAACACCACCAAAAGCACATCCATTAAAGCCATATACCATAGCAATAATATACCATTTCCATATCAGTCGAATGTACTTGAGTTTAGAAATCGAATTCGTAAAAGCGGCAGTGGCCTAATGCGTTGAGCTTTGGTTCAATATTTTAGAGATTCTAACCGTGATATCGTCGGTTCGAAACACACGATCTTCACTATCGTCCCAAACACTATAAATATATGGTGTGGCCGTTTTTGCACAGTACAAATTAAGAACAAAAGTGTGATGACACTTTTATTATACATTTTTTAAATGTTGCTCACGTATATGTTTATAAGTTTTTTTTAATGAAAAATGAAAAAAAAATTGAGAAAATACATTTCTTTAGCGTTTGGAACCCCCGTAAGACTTCTTTTCCAGTACACGCCCCTTTCTGATTTCTGTAAATGACGTTGACATCTAAGGGTATCAAAAACTCCCCCCTAATTTATATAAAACAAAACAAAACAAACAAAATCCGTCTAAATCGATAATCTAATGGGTTTTCAAGAATAACGACAAAATAAAACTTTTTAATGGTTTTTATTTGTTTATCTTGATTAGATCACACAAATCCAATCCAACATCGTATGGTATCTCATATTATCTAATGCAGAATTAAATCGAGCGAATCCCAATTTTTTAGCGTTCATATAAAGATAAGTTGAAATCGATTTGAAGTAGTAGCTGATATTGTAATTATCAACCCTGCAAAAGTTTGTTTTTGTCTACTTGACTGTGTTTGGCACGATTTTGAGGAACGGTGATCATAAAATATCGTCTAATGTGATTATCGCCTTCTATAGTCGTTTACCCCGTTCTGTAGATACTCTTATTTAGCTTCTTAATGCTGATTAACGTCAAGTGTGAACACTTAAATCCAAAAATGTGAGATTTTAAATTAAGAATTGCTTTGTATGTCGACCGTGATAAATACAGAAAGCATTTCTGAATCATTGAAGGGTGAGCTTAGTTACTAATCAAGCTAGGACTATCAAGAGGACCCAAAGAGCTCAGCAAGTAAAATATATTGTATGAGTTGTGCTCAGTCGCTTACCCCCCGTATGAGTTCGAACGGTTGTTAATTAGTTTTATAGACAAAACATCCACACAAGTCAATGCATCTTAAAGCCTCAAATTACGAGGTCGTATGCAGATAGAAACTGTTCCGTATATTGTAGTTCATCTCCAAATGTGACAGAGTCAACTTTTTCAATTGAGAGCAAAACTGATTGAAAAATAAATTGTGTTAATTAAGTTTTAAATAAATGAATTGAGCAGGCATACAATATGGTTTAACTATACCACGTTTTGATACGTTACTGATTGCGTAACCAATAATTGAGAGCGACCAAAATGAAAGCCATTTTGGTATGTTTCTATATATTATTTAAATATATATATCTGCACTCACAAAAATATATCAAACGCACTTCTAATATGGCAACAGAAGATAAAACAGTTTTGTACTTATGTATAAACGACTAATATGATGATACGTATTAGAAGGATAAAAAACGCCGATTTTCAATTAAAAAATCGGAGCTCCTTTATTAAATAACACTATGAAACTTTTATATTTGTATATTAAATTATATTGGAGAGCAGGAAAACATGTTCTCTTTCAAGTTCGGTTCGTTGTGTAATTCGCCTACGTCAAGTCTTCAAAAAATGTGTGGCGTTTCCAACAGATCCACACGAATACGAAGAACCTCGTGAAGAACCCAGAGGAGAATCAAAATATATCTAGATAATCCATATAAAAAGAATGGGTCATACATTTTTGCACATTTGAAACATGAATAGAAATAAAACTACAAATGTTATTTTGTTGATCATTTATTTAACGTAATAAATGTTTATTGAAATTTTTTTTTTTAAATGACATCGTCGATATGTGCCCCGTCTCGTCGTTTGCATTGTTATATTTTTCTCTAACGTATATTTTTTATTACGTTATAAAATAACAATTGAAATTGTTGGTGTTGAGACAAAACTTACCTTGTAATAATTTGGCCGGTTGTTGTCTTCTGCCTTTCTTTAAATTTAACTTCTAAATGTTTTAGTTTTGTTTTTTCTTCTTCATTTTGTTTAAAAGGCTTAATTTAGTTTATTCCACAATTTTCTTTTTATTTGAAAAAGTTCTAACTGTTTTAATTTCACAATTTTCTATTTCATTTAATCTTCGATTTTCGTTTTCGACTTAAATCAACCGCACGCGTCGACCACTAGATTTTAAGAGAGCTCATCCTGTTTTCGGTCTATACATATTGTATGTCCAACAAGCGTTGAACACATCTTCCACACACAGAGGGTTGTTGATTTGGTGTGGGCTGGGTGGTTGCGTCAGGAAGACGATGGTGTCTGCTGGGGTTTGATGATGGCTCTAAAATAATTTGGAAATCATTGTGAAAAATAGCAACGAATACCTCTAGTGAGAAACAATCCAGAATATAAAAGGAATTCTCAACAGAATTGTCCCAAACAAAAGAATAATCCACGCTGATTGATTTGATGTAATAATAAATGGTTTATTTTATTTGATGATATAGACTTCCCAGGATTGAAAATGACTTGCGGCTTATGTCGTCAACAGATTAAAGAAGAAGAAGAAGAAAATAGAAAAGCAAAATGGTTGTCGTTTGACACCAACAGAATTTCATTTAAAATGTCAGCTGATTGCTGACATTGTTTAGGGTGGTGCCACAGGTAGCATTCAATTGCGAATTCGTCGGTTGTGTCCAGGGTGAATTCGCAACACATATCCTTTTTGTGTCATTCCCCTTCAATGCAGGAACTGTAGTTCTTGTGAGGAAACGAAACTAGGGGGACTATTGTTGCGTTCAGTCTATAATATTTGGGACTCTTAGGTCGAACCAAATATTATCTACTGGGATTGGGATCAGGTATTTTTAGGGGTGTTTTAAATATTTGTCTATTGCATGGTAGGGATATTCTATTATACTGTTAAAGTGATGTTTTGGTATTGGGGAAGGATATGCATATGTCAGGATTTTATGTATTTAAGGGGGGGGGGGGGGGGGGGGGTGATAATTAACCGATATTAATTATATAACACTCCTCCCCCCTTAGAAAAATGGAGTTTCATTCTTGGAAGAGGAATGAAACTCACTTTCGATAGCATGTGGGTGTGTGCGCGGCGGTTGGCTTTACATTATTTACTATTTTATTTAGACTACGTTTATTGCTAATTATTTTATTTTCAGTTAGTCTAAATTTATTTTTTACTTACAATAATTTCTTTTTAGTTTTGAGTTTACTATCTTATTTTAACTCAGTTTATTTACAATTTTCATTTTTATTTTTTGAGTTTACTAGCTAGTTTAAATAATTTTTTAAATGTATTATTTACAAAATAGTACTTAAATGTAGTTCTGTCGCCGAAAGGCAAATTATACAAATATTAAGTAATGTTTAGCTTAGAGCGTCTGCGAAGGACCAGTAAGTTATTATATAAGATATTTAAGCTAGAATTTAAGCATTTTTTGTCTAGCCTTTAATTTAGAAACTAAGAATATAGAAAGAAAATAAAAAAATGTTTAAAAATGGAAATGGAAATGGAGTACTTAAATGTATTATTTACAAAATGTGTAATTATTTAAACTATTTTTTAATAATATTTATATTTTATTTGTATATGGTATATCTATGTTTTATTTTAATATTTATTTTGTAACTATTTCCATATATAGTTTTTTATTGGTTACTTAATATATTTTAATTCAATTTTTTTTAATATAGTCTTTACCTAGTTTATAGTTTAAACTATATTACAATGTTTTTGGTTTTTTATAGTTTATTTTTGAAACTATATGTTTAATGCTTTTTGTTTATTAATGTTTTTATATATCTTGCAACCATATGTGCTTCGTATGTCCTGACTATTGTGTTGGTGTTGTGGCGGTACTTTAAAACATCCTCAAAGAAGCGCCTACTCCCTTTTAAGTAAACGTCTCCCACTTACCAGGCAAGTCATTATATTTACCTTCACCTCACCTGAAAACATAAGCCCACGGCAAAGATTACCACCTTGCCGTGGCATCAAACTTTCACTTCGGAGCATGCTTGCATCCAGCGCATCATGCCCCTGAAATCTAATTCGGGTACCTTGTCAGGTAACCAACATGAATCCCCGAACATTTCAATACGCATGGCTAAGCAGCATTTTCCCATGCACGTGCATGACATGTTCATCCTCGCCTTATCTGCTGAACCCTCGGTCGATCGTTCAAACAACAATCTACAGCACAGCCCATTGCTGGCTGTCTACAGGGATTTCAAGTGTTGTTTTAACATAAACACACACCCGACACATCGACCGACGGGACGTTGGCAATCTCCGTACAAACGTATTGATGCTGTGGAATTGGATACAATCATACCCATGATCGTGTCCCTCGTTATCTTCCTCTAAAACAAACATGCTCACATCTATTCTAGTCCCTAGCCATCGTGGGGTAAGCTCTGTTGACTTAACGTCAATCAAAAATCTATTCTCTATCGTACGATAGTAATACGCCCAGCCGTACACCGATCATCATATTCGATCCGTTGAATGTTTGTTTTTCCTTTCCCTCGCCCAACGCACGTTTCGTTTGTCTTGCTTTCCAAGAAAAAGACATTCAACTTATCTCGACGATGTTCATTAGAACCTTTCAATGAGGTGCAAACCATTTTTCATTGGTCGTCGGGGCGAAGCAAAAATTGCTTTCCCAGCCGATAACATGAGTGGAAAATCATCTCAAGCGCTGAGGCTGGGTCAATGTCGTCCAAACGTGGTGTCAGATCGTAACCACCACGAAACGCACACGTACCGGGGACGTGGCGTTTAGTAGAGTCAGATTTCATTATTCATGGTGTGCGCACGTGCCATAGAGAAGTCGAGTCCGTTGCGTTATCAGAGTCGGGGGAAATTGTGCTTTTTATGTTTGCGTAGTTGCCTAAAACGAAGTGTAAACTTGAGAGTGCTAAATAATTAAGAACAGAAATAAGACCGGATCCAGGTCACAGTTTATCGCGTAAGAACATCAGTGTTAATAAAGTTTAAAAAAACAATAACTCCAGCGTCTTACTTTGGTCTGCTTTGTGACAGTGTGTTTGGTTTTTATCCTTTTCCTTGCGGAACAATTTAGTGCGCCATTTATTGTTGTGGGGTATTTCGCTTAACCCGCGTCCGTGCTGAAGCCCTTGGCAAATACCACCCACAGTGTTTACCATTTTAATTTGGGATAGAGATGTTATTTCTTTTTTCGCTATTCAGTTCTGGTTCCCACTGGTGTAATTACAGAACCTAACATAGGACCAATCTAGGGTCGTTCCCTCTAGTCGAAATAGAGCTTCAACCTGTTGTTGTGCACCACCACACTTTTCTTTCCCATTTTCAGGACCACGTTTACTAGGCCCTGTACTGCCACTACATTGTAGGGACCCCTCCATATGGGAGCTAACTTGGTTTGTTTCTGCGCATTCCGTATTAGAACCTTATCGCCCACGTGAAACGTAAAAGGGCATAATGTACGGTCATGGTACCTTTTGGATTTCCTCTTGGAAATCAATAGGTTACCCCTTGCTATTTCGTACGTACGCTGTAGTTTGTACTTTAATAGCTTATGGTAACTCTCATGGTTGTACACCGGTTCCGGAGGTTGTTTGATATTAGACGGTACCTTCGGGGTAAAACCAAAGAGACACTCCATCAGCGTAAGCTTAGTACCTTCGTGTACGTTGGTGTTGTACACGAATGTTGCCGTCCTCAGGTATTGATCCCATGATTGGGAATTTCCATCCACAATACTGCGACTGTTTTCGGTCTATACATATCGTTTTTTGTTTCGTTCCCCTTCAATGCAGGAACTGCAGTTCTTGTGAGGAAACGAAACTAGGAGGACTATTGTTGCGTTCAGTTTATAATATTTGGGACTCTTAGGTCGAACCAAATATTATCTACTGCGATTGGGATCAAGTATTTTTAGGGGTGTTAGTTTATTTTAAATATTTGTCTATTGCATGGTGGGGATATTCTATTATACGGTTAAAGTGATGTTTTGGTATTGGGGAAGGATATGCATATGTCAGGATTTTATGTATTTTAGGGGGGGTGATAATTAACCGATATTAATTATATAACAGGATCGTTCCTTACGGAAAGTTTAACCTGCCGAATGTTTTCATAGCTTCTTCTTGAACGTGGCCACCCTGCTTGCTTAATATTCGTTGCCAATCTCGTTTGCTCGAACTTCTTGACCCAAGCGTTGATTTACACGCACTTACACCGCGTAATCTGTATTCAATTCTAAATAGGGCTCGTACAGTAACGTAGGAATCGTTGTTTTTGTAAAATTGTTTTACACAAAAAGCACGCTGTTGTCCCGTGAAGCACTCCATCGTGACTAAAATTGCACGAAGCGGCTCACAATTCCCCGCCACCCCCCCCCCCCCCCCGCCTCTAATGGTTTTTAAGAAATCAAGTGTTGCCATTTGCAAAAATGTGTGGCCCACTCGATATAATAAATAGATAATAAATAACCACTGGAATATACCAAATAGCATAACATCCCAAAGCTGTCAATAGAAGTCGGAAATAATAAGTCATCTGCAATTGAATATTAGTATTAGCGGTATTGCTTGTACTAAGCTAGATGAATGAGGGTTCTGCCCTCACCAAAACTAAAAACTATTGACGAATTAGTGCTGTGCTTCTCAATCGTTTCTCTGTGGGTTCGATTCTTCGACGATTTATAAAGTCCTTGTCCCGTTATAACAGCATAATCCCAGGATTTGCAAGTTTGAACAATAAAAATGAACGGCACATTAACGAAAAAGCTCTCTTATGCCGGAAGAGTAAAAGTCGATTTTTGATGGGTTTGCTATATGAGACTGAAGCGGTTCCGCCAAACCCCACTGTTACTTACCTGAAGAACCCCCATAACTTCGACCCAACCATATAAGTTTCCTAATGCAATCGCATCAGCACCTTAGATGCTTTACGCATCTAGGTTATCTAAGGTATAACCTAAAAGTCCCTGTACAAGAATTCTTACCTTTCATGCATCTCTTCGCATACAAATTTCCTATAAGAATTCTTTCCTAACTTATCATGAATCCCAAAACCTATTCGATACATTCGGTTGCCAGGCAAATTCCAACCTTGCACACCTGCACCGCAATCTCCCCGCAGCATAAACATTTCCTTCCCAAGGATAATTAATGCTTTTAATGCATTATTGGGAAATTCCTGTAAAGAATTTTTTCTTCAAGGGCATTCATGCATGTATCAATGCATCTCTGCATTAGCGACCAAGAACCGAATTTCCAATTAACACAGATGGTATACACAACCGTCATTGTGTAACCATCTAAATTACTTTCCAAAGACTTGCAACTATTGATTCAGCTGCAAGCACTTCTCGCGGAAATATTTCTTTGTTTGAATCTTCAAACAATCACCGACGTCGCGCTTAGCCGTCGGATTGGATTCAATAGCATAATCATATGCAAACAAAAGAATCCGATTCTCCCAGTCGGCAGAGATACGATATACGATCTCCATTATTTCAATCCCTTTTAGCATCTAATGGGTGGCTGCTATTTACTCAGCTGACCCTAATTACCGGACGATGCATTAGGTCGCTTCTTTCTTTGTCTGTATCCCTTGTCTAGGTTTCGTTTCGCTTTTGACCTGCAAGCGTTTATCGCGGAGTCCAATTACATCAGCCCGACCGCGCCGGTCGTGTATCTCCCGCTCCCCGTGCGCGAGAGCGCGAAAGTCAACCGCGAGTCGCGTGAGTAACAATTGTCACCAAGTCGTGAAAAGTAATTTTTCTTGTGCCGACAGCATAATGCCTTTAAAGTAGAGGACATTGTTTTACATTCTTTTGTGCCTGCGTGCCGTCATCAGTGTAATTAATATCAGTTCTATAAATCAAAAACACTAAGTACATAAACCTAAATAAAACCAATATTAATAAAACAATAGCCGTGTGTCTTACTTCTTGTGTTGTTGTTTCCGTTGCTTTGCGAAATCGGTTTGTGGCGATGTACTTGTTTTAATTCTTTCGGTGGACAGTGTACTGGGGAACATTTAGAGGAAGTAGTGGGTGGATGGTAGAATCAGCGTCCATGCCGACGCACAGACCATCTATCCCCACAAGACTGACGTAATATTGTCCGTGATCTGTATTTTTGTAAGCATTCAGTGTGATCGTTGCTATAATGGAATAACACCTACAGCGAACATTTTGACATATGTGTAGGGATCCCAGTTTGCGTTTTATTCCGAAACGGAATTGGTTTTCTGTGCCGTGCCGGAGGGTAGGCTGTGAGTATGAGTCCGGGAGAGTGTAGGCGGTGAGTGGGGTGGAGTCAGGAGGGGTAATAGAGGAGACAACATTTGAGAGCGAGAGCGGAGAGCTTGAAGTCAAAGAAGATGGGATAAGTGTTTGCCCACCGTAGCAGTCGCAAAGTGGGTGCTCTAACGAATGTAAGCCGTGTGTTCGGGCAAATAGAAGAGGCGATGACTTTCGCAGGTTTTGGAGGTTGGTGTAAAATGTGATGGAGCAAGGCAGACTTGTGGAGTTGATTGAATCTGAGAGCATACGGTGGATGAAGAGGATGTCGGCATGAATTCTGCGCTCTTCGAGTGTGTTAAGGTTAATTAGGAGAAGACGGTTTGTGACTGGCGGTAGAATCAGAGGATTTTCCCAATTCAATCGTCGGAGGGTAAAACGCAAATCACGTTGTACGCTTTCGATCCTGGGGATATATGGCGAGTAATGAGGAAGCCGTGGCGGCACGGGGGGGAGGGGGGGGTAGGAGGGAACATACAGGGCAAATTCTCTGTTTTCAACCCGGCGAAGGCCTGCGTGATCCTTGTCCCTGTTCAATCCAAGTTGACATGCAGCCTCCACGTGACACCCCTGGTTAGCTACTTTGGCACCTTCCAAGTAGTAAACCAATGCATGCAGCGACATCCTGAGAAAAGTTGGCGCTAGGCTAATTACCTTGCCCGGAAAAATAAATTATTATAGACAATATTACAAGTCTCGGATAAGGACCGGATATCGGTGGAGGGACCTGCTAAATAAGGCCAAGACCGGATCCCGGTTGTATGCCGATGATTATGAGTGAGAAGACCAGACCTGACTAGCATTAGGAAGGGGACGAACAAAGGCTACGTAGAACGATCGGGAAACATAGGGATTAGACAATTCTTTCGACCGGCGTTTCACAAAACAAAGAGCGGAGGTGGCCTTGAGGATAATGTCATCAATATGTGGGGTGAAGTTAAGCTCCTATCACATAAAATGCACTGGTCACGAATTGATTGTGCAGGTGATATCTGTTGGTAGAGTAGGAAATAGGGACGTAGCGGGGGGGGGGGGGGGGGGGTGACATTTGATTGAGTGACATTTGGCAACATTTAGTTCGAGGCAGGTGTTTTGGCACCAAGTTGAAAAGCTGGCAATATTCATTTGGAGAAGTGAGTGTGTGGTGTTTGTAAGAGATACACACACAATACACAAGCAAATGGTGAAGAACACCGAACGAAAATCAAATGAGAAAATGCATCAGAGCCGTATACCATAGCGATAACATAACAAATTCACATCAGTCGAATGTACTTGAGTTTAGAAATCGAATTCGTACACACGGCGGTGGCCTGATGGGTTGCGCTTTGGTTCAATTTTTGGTGATTCTAACTGTCATAGCGTCAGTTCGAATCACACGTTCACTATCATCCCAAACGCTGTAAGTAGTCGAGGGCAGAGTGGGTCGTCTTGAAGAGCTTAGTGTCGTTCGTGTGTAGAGCGATGGAGGAGTGCCTGATGAATGAATGAATGAATGATTGATTAGAGGGCAGAACCCTCAGTTTATTTCGCTTAGTACAAGTGGTATAAACATATAAACTTATAAATAGACTTAGGAACTATCTTAACAACTAAGGGATGGGGAACTATCTTTAAAGTAATTTAAAAACGGAAAGGGGAACTAAATAAAGCTCGATAGAATAATAGTCTAAGTGGTGTTACGTGGTAAACTCCCCCACCACCATTGCCCCTTCGAGAGGATATAAAAGTATAAAATATAAAATAAAAGTGCATAAAAAAAAGTAAATATACGTTTTGGATTCCATATATAACACAAACAACAAAATACAAAACACTGAATTATACAGAATACATTTAATCCACATTCCACGTTTTAAAGTATAATTAAATACGAGCAGATGCACAAACCTGCATCGTTAAGATGTTGATTTCGAAGGGACAGTCAGGGCATGATTCTTTTCGGAGAGGTAGCGAGATAACGGGGAATGGAGAGAGAGTGTCTAGGAGAGTTCAAGATCAGACTTCTTCGAAGGCAGTCACAAAATCAAGTATTAAGTCCAGTTAGCGTTTTTTTTTCTTGTCTTTTTTGAGTGTAAAAAAAAATTGTAAAAGTATAAAATAAAAGATTTGTGAAATAATAAAAGTAAGCAAGCAGAAGTTCGTGTGTTTTTTTTTTTTTTTTGTGACGTGACTTGTGATGAGGAACTCGAAGGAGACCCGGTGAGCGGAGAGTCCGAAAGGAGTGTTGGAGGCTGGAAATTTGGTGGATGACTGCCCGGAAACCCCCAAAATAAAGAAGAAGAAAAATGTATTCGGACCTGGACCCAGAAATCGCGGGTAAGCTAGATATATAACAATATAATTAGCTCTGTACAACGGTAGTACTATAACTGGGACGGCACAACACCGTTGCATGTCATACGGAATTTACGTGCGATTACATTCAATCATAGGCGCGACCTGCAGTTTGATATTTATTATATTTCCTGAAATCAGAATTATCAAAACATTAAATATTACGTAATTTAACAAAGTATCTCATAATACAACAATCACCCAGAACATTTTTGATAACCCCAAAACATCTTTTGTAACAATTACAGAACGAAACCCAAAATTATCTTTTAACTCATCTTTAATAACAGTTTAACATCTTCCGTAACAATTTTGCCCAGAACAACGTCTAACATCTTTTAATTACATCACGCATGTAACAATTCTTCTTTTACATCACATATATAACAATTGGCACAGCCTTTAACCACCGTAACAATTTGCGCAGCCTTAAAAACCGTAACAGGGGTAGGACGGGGAAGGGCGAGGATAAGCCCGATGCTAGAGTGTGAGTATGAGTGCGGGAGAGTGTAGGCGGTGAGCGGGGTAGGTTCAGGAGGGGTAAGAGGGGAGATGTTTGAGAGTGGGAGAGGTGAAATTAAAGTCAAAGAACGCCGGGTGATACCGGCGTCTACATCGTTAATAGTAAGAATGAACAGAGGGGGTCCAAGATCTACCCTGGGGAGCCCCTGGCGTGGGAGATAAAGGATTGGAAAGGGTGGATATAAATCTGACAAGGTAGGTTCGATCGTTAAAATAGGAAAAAATCCACTTAATTAGCAGGGGTTCGAAACCAATAGATTACCAACTAGATTACCAACAAATTTGTATTGGAACAACAGAATTGGAGCTATAAATACTAATAACCCGAATATGTTCCCACAAATAAATAAAATATTCAGGAAAAATAATCAAAGCGAGATTCGTGTCTCCAAATTCCACGTACCGATGTAAACAAGCATTGCTAATCAACATTGGCATGGATACAGAGAACGCGATCCTCAATAATGAGCTCTTCGTGATCGAACATCGCTTGAAAAAGGCGAACGCTGTGGGAGCTGTCCTTCAGGAAATGTACATGGTGAATGAAAGCATTCACCGAAATCACGACATGGAGGACAGAGTTCTACAGAATCACCTGCACCTCTGAAATGAAATTTCACTTTGGCAGTCGGAGAATCCCAGTTTTACCGAATTCAGTGACGATAATCTGTCTATTGACATTAATGCCAATGGTGGGGCTAATAGCCTTTTAATTACGAGGGAAGGAATCCAGAGTATCTGTGGGGAGGAAGTATTGTGCCAGGCATGGGCACTCGGTTCACTCCTTCCACCAGCTTAACGAAGAGTTCTGCCGCACCAATTGTCACCAAAATAAGGAAAGCTGCGCCATTAACCGGTCACCAGAAAGGAAAGGAAAATGAACCACTAGGATATGCAGCACAGGAAAGAAACACACTTCTTTATTGTTTTCTGTTTGTTGTAATAGTTAATTTTTGTTTTAGCACTATGATTTTAGGTTGTATCTTATTTCTTTAAAAGAGTCTATATGCACGGCACTGCTTATTGATTTAAGTTTAGGAGAAGAACCCGACTTTGAATCTGGGGTGCGCTCCGGTACGCACCCCATACGCACTCTACTTAGGGGGAACACGATGCACGCTCGATGGTGGTTGGTAAACGACTCAGCGATATTTGGCTCGTGCAGAGCCGACTCGCTAATGGGGTGAGTTTGGTGGTATGGTGGTAGATATCCTCTCCGTTAAGGATATGTTTTTACTTACCACCAGAAAAACGTAAAGTCTCTCTTGGTGGAATAGAAAACCAGATCTCGTAATAAAGATCATGGTGGTACACATGCATGTGTGTACATTGGCTCGTTCATGGGACAAAGCCATGAGAACGAAACTGAATCAAAGAAAGGGCATAATGTGCATCCACGAGATCTGAGCTCGGCTAAGCAAACAAGCCGAATTCCATTGGATGCTAATTGGGTTTGTGTTTGCTTATGTGAAAAGGTCAATGGTAAACGGATCCAGGAATATGTAGGACAAAGGGAATTTATGATATGAGAGTTCAACTGGGGAAACAAGTTGGAACTCATTAAATGAGAAATGCATTTGGGATACCCCAAACGATGTGGATTGTTTATGGTATCGCCAGAAAGCCTTTGAAGGGCAGCGTTCTTTTCTTTGCACATGGTGCGAGTTAGGGAATTAGTCTCAACGTCTATTGTGCTAATTACATGCAGCTGCGTTGGACTGTTTATCGTTGTATAAAAAAAACTGTATGTAGGTAGTTTTTATTGTACACATGTTTAGGCTGGGATTAGCCAACTCAAGGGTAAGATTCCCTGATTATGCGGTTGTATTATATGTGAACCGATGAATTTTCTTTCAGGGAATTTATGATAAGTTTGGAGAGAATTCTTATAGGGGATTTTAAATGCGAAGTTATGCATGCTGGTAAGAATTCTCTTCTAGGGGCTTTTAACTAAATAAGCTTGGTCAATTTGATGCGTGAAGCATTTGCAGGTGCATAATGCAATTGCATTAGCAGAAACTTAAGGAAGTTGGGTAACAGTAATGGGGGTTTTTCGGGTAAGTAGTAGTGGGGTTTGGCGGAACCGCCACATATCTTCGACTCAATAAGAAGCAAAAAGTCGGCGGGAATAGATGGAGTACTTAACATCGTACTCAAGAACTGCCCCCAATGGCAATAGATATATACACAGTCCTGTTTAATAACGCGTTGAATAATGCATATTATCCCGCGCGTTGAAACACGGCTATCATTCAGCCCATCCCAAAAAGGGGCAAAGAATGTACAAACCCAATGAACATGCGTTCGATAAGTTTACTCCCAAGCATCAGTAATGCATTTGAAAAGACTATTAACAAAGTTATACTAAAATGGGTAGACGACAACAACATTATTCCGAATAACCAGTTTGGCTTTAAGATGGGTCATGAAACCACATATGCCGCAGCTAAACTGGTCTCCGGCATACAATGGATTAAATGTAAGAACCAATGCACAGATGCCTGCCTGATCGATTTGGAAAAAGCCTTTGATATCGTCTGGTTCGAAGGGTTATATTACAAACTGGTCAGGCATGGCAAACATAAGCCTTTACTATATGTACTTTACGATATATTAAAGGACAGGAGGTTTGTGGCCAAAAGTGGTAATGTGACCTCTAATAAAACGTATAATATCAAAAATGGCTTGCAACAGGGAGCGGTATCCTCTCCGATTCTTTTTAACATTTACATTAGCGACTTATTAGATGCACTTCCGCAGGCTATTGCCTGCGCAGACGATCTCATAATTTACAGAACAGCTCCGAAAGTTGAGATCATAAATAGTTTAATACAGCGAGACTTCAACAACGTGCAGCGCTATTGCGATGACTGGAAACTTAAGATCAACTTCCAGAAATGTGAATCCATCCTATTTAGAACTCCATTATATAAAGCCACGAACGACACAAGAAAAAACTGGCGAAAGATAGTTATCGTGGGACCGCATGGAGATAAACTGGAAACCAAGAGTTAACTTAGATACCTGGACATCTGGCTAGATCAATATCTGTATTTCAACGGACATGTAGAGGCTGCTTTGGCGCAAAGCTAATGACCTTGCCCGGAAAAACAAATTATTATGGAAAATTTAACAAGCCGCGGGACTTGCTAAATAAGGCCAAGACCGGATCCCGGTTGTAGTGCCGATCATGATGATGATGATGATGATGTACAGGCTGCTTTGCTCAAAGCGAGGAAAACTTTTGCTATGACAAGGAGGCTATTTCACAGTAGCCAACTTGACAGCAGGGTAAAAGTCATATGCTACATGACGCTAATCAGGCCAATGCTCATATATGGTTGTCCAGTATGGTTTAACATAGCTCCAAATTTGATGGAAAAGATTCGGGTGTTCGAAAGGAAGTGTCTCAAAACTTGTCTCAGATTATATCGGACGCCGGAATCGTACTATAAAAAGTATTATTCAAATGAGACTTTATATAATGAAGCCTGTATAAATAGGGTGGATAATTTTATGATTAAATTAATCAGAGGACATATTTCGAGAGCAAAAAGCTCGTCCAATGACCTTATTTTTTGGGGATTATTATCCAAACACTCTGTACAATGAGAGCGTGCGTCGCAACGGTTTTGTTCAACCAGAGGCGTTTCTTGATTTGGACATGAATGGGCTTATACAGGATAGATCCAGAATTCCGTTGATCTATCATCCGTAGACGGGCGATTGTGCTACGATCGAGAAGTCACGCGCACCGGAGTAGAGCTTTTGCAGTTCAGTAGGGCTATCTCCCACAGAGACCGGCACGATAGTATTGGACTGCGTCAACAGTTCTGGTGGTTGAATGGTATATAAAGACCTGGATTCCAATGTCGGTATAGAATAACAGTATCATCAGCCAGCTTACATAGACTTAGCTTTTCTAGAATTAGGGAAAAAAAAAATTAGGTAGGTTAAATTTTAAGAAAAAAACAAAAAAAAAATTCGACACAAAGTATCCCAAAGTTTTCTTTGTCATTCAATTAATCATAAGTACAGCCACAAACAAAGTTCTGTCGCCGAAAGGCAAATTATACAATAGTTATGTAATATTTAGCTTAGAGCGTCTGCGTAGCATTTTTTGTATAGCATGTAATTTAGAAACTAAGAAGATAAAAAGGAAATAAAAAACGTTTAAAAAAAAAAAGTTGTGAATATTGTAATTGTAAATGTAAACACATTTCGATATCTGTTGAAAATGGATTTTGAATTTACACGTGAGCTCTTTCTTATATCACTCAATTAGAACTAACATTCTAACAGATACTTGTAAATTAGTTCCAGGGTGATCGATATGATAATTGCTATAAAATCATTTTGGTCAATTTAGTGATACAACGTTTTGACGATATATTGTCCGTTTTGATCGAAAAATACACGCGTAACATAACTTCACCTGAACTAATTAACTGATTTTGATTTACCTACTTGAACAACCGACAGCGTTTAATTAAAAAATGAATTAAAAGATTAATTGGCATAGAGTGAGTACTCAAGTACTCAGTTTATTCAATTACGCTATACGTGCTTATGAAACTTGTTTAATTAATTGCAAGATTTAGTGTGATACAGCAAGACTATTGTGTATCGAGTATCATGTCTTTTAGCTTTCTTGAAAAGAGACATAATACAGACAATTTTTCAATGCGAATTCGTAGGGATGTTTGACGTGATACAGATTGTCCAATTAAATGTTTTATGACCTTTTTTAGAAACTACATGTTTTTTTAAATACATTTTGATTGTTATCTCCAACAATGAAGAACACTTTCTATTTATGAGAGTAAAACAATATCAACCCAACTTATACATTCACGCTCTTCTAAGGACATTTTCGACCATATTAGTCGAGTCGACTTTAACCTTTATGCATCATGGCAAGTTAGTGACCCTATTTCTAAAGGAAAGTATAAGTATTTCCTGTAGTGTCATAGAAGATAATAGTGTTGCTAGATTACAAAGTTTCGGGCACCAGGCATCCATTGTTCAGCTTCATACTTGTTACAACGACCCTATTAGGGGTAATCAAATTACTACTAATACTTACATTGCTAAAAACCAACAAGATCTCAGTTTCAAATTAAAAGTTATACATTGCATTCAAAATGCTGATACAGACGTAATTATATGAGAGTCTAACCCCTAGTAAACTCGCTCAAAGTCTTAATAGTGTTAGAGAAAAGCTTTTGTATATAAGGAGGATAATTTCCGATTTCGTTACCACTCTGTGCAGTGCTATAAAATTCTTTTTAAAGAATTTAAACTTATCACCCAAGATGAAACATTTAGAAAGTTCATTGTGGTAGGATTTGTGATATCGAAGAATTTGGTGGGGTTGATAATCTTCAAAAGATATAGGTGGGCCGAGTCACTCGCATGTCCAATTCTTTTTCTTCTTGCTTATCTGGCGGTGCCGGCGAATTGGACACAATGCCACTTTGCCACCCATTACTATTTGTTCCCTTATCCAAAGTCTCTGGAAATTTCTTCCGGGCTAAGGTAGAAGCATTCCGTCTCTGTGGTTGTTGCAGTTCATGTTTCTGTATGATGTTGTCAGGCCATGCGGTGCTCATGTGGTCTACAGGGCTTATGTATGATATTGTAGCGAGCTTAGGGTTCGCTGGATTAATTATTTTTAATAAATAAGAGCCGTTAAATCGATTTTGAATTAATGTAACACTTTATTATGCCGTTAATAACAACCGTTACTTTTACCGTACACTTAACGATTTCTTGACTTATCGCTTCCTTACTTATCGCGTCTTTTACTGCTTACTTCTTACTTACTTACTTCCTGATCGTACGACGTATTTATACAATTTTTCCTCATTCTGATTCGACGTTTCGTTGCCGTCCGTTCCATAGCCTCGAATTTTCTACTGTTCATAATCTCCAGTTTCCCATTACTTTCTAGAATATTCTAGTACTTTGTTTTGAACTTTCTCGAATATTCTAGTACTGATTGTCATATGCGTCACACTACCCTCCGCCTAGATTAGTTCGTCCCGAACTAAGTTCACTGGTCTCCTGGGTTAACAAAAGTCGCCAGTCGGTCACGATGTACCACTTTCATCTTGGCGTTCGATCTTCGCTGAATCCTATCGACAACGTCGTTAATTCTTGTGAGAGCCTTATACGGTCCTTCCCAATGTTGCTGCAACTTCGGAGACCTTCCTTTTTGCCGATGAGGGTTATAAAGCCACACGTTATCGCCTGCATTAAATCCGAATGCGTTGACTCGGACGTCGTACCTTGTTTTCATCCTGTCACTTGATACCTTGATTTGCTTTCGAACCATATAATGAATCTCATCGAAGCGATTTCTCCATTCGGCTACGTAGTCTTCGGTCTTCTCTATTCCGAATCGCAGATCGGCTGGTAATTGTAACTCTCGTCCAAATATAATTCTTGCTAGAGAATGGTCTGTCATATCGTGATTAGCCGATCTATAACTCATGAGAAAGGTTTGTACATATTTGTCCCAATCTCGTTGGTGCTCATTAACGACCTTCGATAAATGCTCTTTTATTTTTCGGTTGAAGCTTTCGACCATTCCGTCTGACTGCGCATGTAAGGGTGTGGTCCTGGTTTTCCTTACACCCAGTACCGCACAGATGCCTTGAAATATCTGTGATTCGAAGTTTCGGCCTTGATCGGAATGAAGCTCACAGGGAACTCCATATCTGCTGATCCAATTATTGATAAGCTGCTCAATGATGGTTGTTGCTTCTTGGTTTGGAATTGGAAGGACTTCCACCCATTTGCTGATGTAATCCATGATAACCAACATGTATTTATTGTTGTCGTTTGTTTTTGGGAATGGTCCTGAGATATCAATCGCAATTCGCTCGAAATGGGCACCCACGTTGTACTGCTTCAAAGCCCTCCTTGGTTTTGCTGTTGATCCTTTGGTCGCATTGCAAGTTGTGCACTTCCTACGCCAAGACTCGACGTCATCTCTCATGTGAAGCCGGTAGAATCGAGATCGTAATTTTGAAAGTGTCTAATTAACTCCCAGATGTCCACCGGAGGCCCCGTCGTGCATTTCTGTTAGTATATCCCTCACTTTTGATGGTGGGACTAGAATCTGCATTCGATGGGATTTTCCGTCCGCAGCTTCCCATATACGCTTTAGAATTCCATCTTCCACCAGCAAGGAATTCCATTGTGTCCAATATACCTTAAATGTTTCACTCTTGTCGGAAATATTGTTCCAGGTTGGCCGCTCGTTCTTTTCTTTGTGTTCCAGGATTAGCGACATATCTTCATCCTGAAGTTGTGCTGCGCGTATAGCATCACTCGTCCACACATCTAGTACTTCTACTGGTACATTTCGGAGGCCCTACGCCTCTTGTTTTAAACGATCAATTTCTACTTCCGAAGCCTGAAGGCGACGCTTTAGGGTCAAAATTTCAGCATGCCTCTCTGCTAGATCAGTTGATAAGCGATTGTTCTCCTCAATGACCTTTTCTTGGCTGGTCTTAACAGCAGTTATCTGTTGATGCAAGGATTTACATTCGGTCGTGGTGCTGTCCAAGTCAGAATCACGCTAAAGGCTTCTCTTGTGATTAGCGCATGAACAACAATTCTCAATTGATGTTTCGTTCATTCGTCGACGTTTCCTACAGTCAACACAGATGTAGCCGACTTCGCCGCATGTCCAACACTTTATATCAGGTCTCGGGGTTGTCCGTTGTACATGCCCGATTCTTTGGCAGGAACATTCCTGGGTGGACGTTTCGCGGACTCTATATGTACTCCTGGTAGCCAGTTTAGCAGATTTATATGCCAATGCGAACGCCAGTATTTCATTAGTCGTCTTCTTTCCCGCCCAACGGACGGCTTGTTGCAAGTCCCGATCTTGGAGTGCGTTTATAAATGCATCCATTGCTTCCTCGTTCAGAAATTCCTTAGTCATATTTGAATAAGACAAGTTTGCCAATCGCTCACTGTCTGGCTGCAACTATTGAAGATTTTCTCCAGATTTCTGCGTTCTGTTCCGCAGTTGCATGCGGTAGACCTGCTGCATATGGTTGTCTTCATACCTAGCTTCAAGGCCGTCTCTTACTGCTTGGAAATCTGTTTGCTTCTCTGCTGGTATAGTTTGTAGCAATTCTGCAGCCACCCCGCGGAGTGACAAGATTAGTGATGTTTACTTTTGCTCATCCGACCACTTATTATAAGCGGCGTCAAACTGACGTATAAATACGGGGAAGGGTCCCGTTCCATCGAAGGTTGGCGGTTGCATCCTTGCATCTTTGTAGTCATGTTGATTGCTAGGCGGTGTCTTATTTCTCTCAACACACTCAAGTCTCTTTTCGATTCGCATTATTTCATCGGTGACTTTCTTAAATTCAGCTTCGTTTTTTTTAGATCCAGATTTTCTACTTCGTTTCGAATTTCTTCCTTAAAGTGTTGAAAATTACATTTCATCCACTGCATTTGGGCATCCAACTTTGCATTAATATCTGCAGCTTGTGCGTCCAATTTTGAGTTAATATCTGTAGCTTGCGCGTCTAATTTTGAATTTTGCGCGTCCAGTTTTGTCATCATCATCCTGAGCATCTCCGAAATATCCAACTGTGGCGAACTCTTCTCCGTTACATTGGCACCATCTTGACTCGCTCTGCCAAAGATATTTTGTATATCTTAATGGTATTGTTGTCCAGCGAATTGGACAACGGTGTCAAAGATATTTTGTATACCTTAATGGTATTGTTGTCATCATCATCATCATCATCATCATCATCATCATCATCATCATCATCATCATCATCATCATCATCATCATCATCATCATCATCGGCACTACAACCGGGATCTGGTCTTGGGCTTATTTAGAAAGTCTCTCCACCGGTCCCGATTTCGAGCCGATGTCATCCAGTTGGACACTCCCAGGCTCTGGGCGTCCTGGTCTACATCATCCCTCCATCGCAGACAAGGTCTGTCGCACTGTCTCCTTCCATACATCCTGCCACAAAGGACTTTCCTGGCAGGCTCCTCTTCGCTCATTCGAGCTAGGTGTCCCGCCCACCGGAGTCTAACGAGCTTGATTTTTCATACAACAACAACTTCAAGGTAGATTGTGTACAACTCATGGTTGTAAGGTCTCCGGAATCGCCCTCCCTCACATACGGGGCCAACAATTCTCCTTAAGACCTTCCTCTCGAACGCGGCTAAGAGTTCAGAGTGCCTTTTATTGAGCACCCAGGTCTCTGATCCATACATGAGTACTGGTAAGATCATGGTCTTGTACAATAGTAGCTTGGATGTCTTGGATAAATTTCGGGATTTAAAGAGCCTTGATAGACCATAGTAGGCTTTGTGCGATCAGCCGTTCGCGTATTTCTTCTTCCATATTGTTATCGGCTGATACTATTGACCAAAGGTAGTTAAAGGATTGTACTACTTCAAATTCGTGCTCTACTATCCTGATAGTTTGACCAACGTTAGGTCTTCCCTTCGCAGAAGTTGCCACCATGTACTTACGTTTGGACTCTGTGGTTTAACGACGCCGGTAGAGAATTTTTCTTAGCGTATTGGTACATTAATCAATCCGCAGGGGATTCACCTTAAGTGATCCGAAATTGAATAGGGCTTCGCCCGGTATGAATGTTTCGGTAGGTGGTCTTGGTGCGTAACAGGAGATGAGCTAAATGAGAAAAGAAACTCGTCCTCGTTTTCTAAAGACTTATTGACCTGTCCTCGTATCTATATGAACGACTTCTTCCCTGACTTTTCCTCTTCTAATTTTAGTGATAATGTTGTTTCTGATAGTTTTTTTTTTTTTTTCTTTCTTAATGATAAGCTTTTTATTGTACCCCAAAATATTAGAAGTATGAGGACTAATTTCCTATCTCTGACCGCTCACCCCGCATCATTTGTCTGCGTGCCTGAAATAATTTGTGTCTGTAAGTGGGCTTTATGACTTCTAGATATGTCATTATACCTTGCCAGGTTTCAAATTCGCTGCTAAGACAAGAAAAATAAAATGAAAGGTCTTATTGGAAGGCCTTCCAATTGGGATTTTGAGAAGAAATGCGACATTATGACTTTATTTTTATCATTGAGTATTCACTCTAAGATAATTGCACTAAATTCAAAACAAAAGTTGTTTTTCAAGTGGCAAGAATTTGGTACAAGCCAAATACTCACATATTTCCTTAAAATCATTCACATAAAACTAGTCAAGTTCGTAATGCTACTTTGTTCTACTTTATTCTCTCTCTACCCTACTTCGTGATATTTTATGAATGTTCATGTGCATTATATATCTTTACTCAAAAGATAACAAACGTTGATGTAAGAAGATAAACGATTTATCGGATAACGCCATCAAGACAGTACAAATCCTTAATCGTTCCCCCAATACAATCTAAAGTATAATGGCCTTTAATCACAAATCAGCGAAACGGTTATGCAAGTTCACATGATTACGGTGACGACTGCAAGAGGTACGATACCAGTCCGAATGTCAGTGGTTAAGCCTGGCAACTGGGGGCATTGGGGTTCTAAAGTGAACAAGTTGATAATTATAATTTTAAATTTTAATGTTTCTGCAGGGTTCAATTATTCACTGGGCGATTTAAAGCATATTGTGGTTTCAATTGGTTTGTTTCTTGAATGTTGGAATTGTTTTTCTTGAATGCCGTTGGTATATATTTATTTTGTAAGGTTTAGAGGTCAGACGTTAGAACACTTCATAGAATGTAATGCGATGTCTGTGTCTGAGATATAATATTTTATAGATTTATATTTATCTGCCTTCAAGTACGGGTGTGTTATTTTTGGGTGAAATGTTGGTTGACCAACATTTAAAACATGAATAGAAATAAAACTACAAATATTATTTTGTTGATCATTTATTTAACGTAATAAACGTTTATTGAATTTTTTTTTTTAAATCACATCGTCGAGATGTACCCCGTCTCACCGTTCGCACTCCTGCAATCGACTACGCAAACTTTGGAAAACTCGCTGATACATACTGCATTTCAACCTCCCGTATGTTCTCATCGCCTCTTCTTGAACGGGGCCGTCCTGTTTGTTTAATATTCGTTATCGATCCCGTTTGCCCGAACTTCTTGACCTAAGCTTTGATTAAATTTTGGATATTCACCTACACGGCGTCATCCGTATTCAATTCAATAGGGGTCGTACAGTAACGAAGGAATCGTTATTTTTGTAAAATTGTTTTACACAAAAAGCACGCTGTTATCCCGTGAAGCTCTCAATCGTGACTAAAATTGCATGAATGATTGACCACCAAAAGACAAAACGAATAAAAACACGCAGGTAGTTCAATTTAAATTGTTCCCCGAGGAGGAATAAACAAGTAAAGACGCTGAGTTGGAACAAAACACAGATCACCTGTGAAAGTCAATGAATGAAACAAGTGATTGGTTTTAGTTGTATAACATCCTTTTTATTCAGTTTCACATTACACCGTGTCTTTTTCAATTAATAACAAACTCGATGGAGTTACAGCATAAGTTAGTTTCACATTAACAGTGCCTCTTTCAATTGATCACAAATATGTTGCTATATTCAATAACTCGCGCAAAATCGGACGTAACTCGACACTAGCTCGACATTGCTTAGGACATGTACAAGACAAAAACCGACACGTAACTTGGACTCAATTCCGTATATCAATTAACCGACTCTCCGGTGACGCGTATAGTGCGTATGTACACATAAGGCGATGAAATCTGACTCCTCTAGTGTCTGTTGCCGTCAATCCGATCTTTTTCCTTGGTGATAACCAATGAACGGTCGAATCGGAGTTTTGGAAGCATTTCCCCTGTGGCCGTACGGGGCCTGGATGAAAATCCATTCGTTGGAAGCCACGACAACGCAGATGCGAAGGGTGCACAAAAGAAAATCCAAATATCCGACTGATGAAATAGATGATCGAATACGGAAGCTGCCCTGCCATCATAAACGATAGGGAATAAGTTTTTCTGTTGATGTTATGTCAACAGAACTTCGCTTACGATGGTAAAGGCTAGAATGCATGGGTGCATATTTGTTATAGGGAAAACGTATCGTGGGACACGATCATTGGTATGATTGTTTGAGTAACAATCATGATCGTGTCCGATCCAATGGATGCTTATCGCTTATACCGGCGGTAAGGGCTAGCGTGGATATTGTTTAGCTTAGGGAACGATACGTGGGACATGATCATTGGAATTATTGTTTAAATAACAATCATATCGTGTCCAACTCGATGATCGATAATCGCCATAAGCGATCGATCGTCGGAAAAATCGGCTGCAGCTGTGTAAACAAGTACGTTACCCGACGATTGTTGGAACAAGAACACGCTGAAAGATTGGCGTGTGTTTACCAATCATGATTGCAGACGAGTTGAGCCGATCGGGTTGGTATATGGTTCATGTATTATGAGCGGAATGATTTAGTTCATGTGCATGCTTCGCTGAGGGCTTACTTTCCAGGTGAAAGATAATAAAGGGTAGCTTACGCTGCTCGATTGCAGGCTTTGTTGAGTGAGGGGAAGGCAGGTTGATTTCAAGGAAATGGGTGGTTCTTTGGGAATGCTTTAAAGAACCCCCACAGGCTCGTGGAACTGAAATTCTACTTCAATATTTGTCTTTTTGTAAAAATACTTTGTTCAAACATAAGTTATACCCGGGGGGGTCCAATTAGAATAATACTCTTTGGTTTACTCTAATTCTGCCCAACCATAAATATCGTCTTCCATTCGAAATTGCTTCGGATTGAAGGCGGTGCTGTTGTGTTTGATAGGACCAACAAGACGTCGTCTACTTTGACCTGTTGAAACCTGGTGAAACAGACAATGCCCATCGCTACCACCAACCGTTGATAAAATTGCAACGTGCCCTGTTTGAAAACGGGCCGGATGATCAATAAAGATATTGTGGCGGTTCCGCCAAACCCCAGGGTTCGCTTTCCTAAAAACCCCCATAACGTTCACCTAGTCTGCATAAGCGTTCGCTAATACAATAGCATTAGCATCTCAAATGCTTCACGCATTAAAGAGAACAAAGTTGTAATCAAAAAAGACCCTGGAAATGAGAATTCTTACCTGCATGCATAACTTCGCAGTTAAAATCCCCTATAAGAGTTCTGAAAGAAAATTCATCGGTTCATATATAATACAACCGCATAATCAGGAAACCTTACCCTTGAGGTGGATTATCCCAGCTTCATCATGTGTATCATAAATCACCAGACAAACACATTGGCTGGTGACCTACACCCAAGGGACTAAAACAAATACACGCATCTCTTGGCACCAATTAAATCCTACAGCATAAGCAAATGCGAATAGGAATTCGATACTTACCCTTACCAGTGATGCCATAAACACCATTTTCTCGTAATCTAGCCAAAACCCATTAACACCATTTCTTCGTTGCGCCGCATCTATTTATTTACCCGCGACGCACATCTCAAACAAAGATCCAATTAGCACCCGACGAGTTTCGGTTTTGTTTGCTTTACCAGACTCGCATCCCATGAATGCACATCTTCCCTTTCTTTGTTTAGATTCCTTCCCATGGCTTTGATCCATAAAAGAACCAGTGTACACACATACATGTGTACTGTGGCGGTCTTCTGTATGAGATCTGTTGGTTACCCCAAAGAGAGACTTTACGTCTCTCTTGGAGCAGGAAATGCATCCTGAATTTAAGAGAGCCAGTTTCACTGGTTGAATTTCTTTCGACAACGATTGAATATCGTTGAGTCCTTTACCACCCGCTGACCGCCACGGTCATGCCGCTCCCACTGTCTGTAGCGCTGCAGACACGCGATAATACCCGGAGTCGTGAGAGGTGTTTCGAACTTGTCGGTTTCCAATTGTTTGGCGAGTTTGTGCCGCAATTCGTTTGTAATAGTTAAAGTAAATAGAATTTGTCGTGAGTTATCGCTTAAAAGTAATACCAAGAATTATTAATTACGTCCCGTCTAATCGAGCGGAAGGTGCACGTTTAGTTTGTGTAAACCAAGGATACAATTAAAAATGAGTAGACCTTTTCAACATATACCGGCAATCAGTGTGTTTCATTTGACTCTTCTCCTCTGCGGTTTCTTAGTTACATTTGTGGACATTGTGTGGTGGAGTCCCTTTTGCGTTTTTCTAGTGCTCTTCGGTGGGGCATCTAGTGAACAATTTGTGGGGACGTGGTAGAACCCAGCGTCCATGCAGGCGCCCCGACTACGTACCCCCACAATATATTATGCTTACTTTCCTCCACTGCAATGTACAATGCCATTGCATAGAATTGTCCGAAACTGCATGAAGGTACTCAACTAGAGGATGCTAGCCTATGTCGTACCTCCTTTCGACAATGGGCCACACGTTCTTTGAGCAGCACTTCGATCCTTCCGAAAATGGCTTGAAGAGTGGTTTGCTCGAGAGAGAAGGCATTTTCCTGGCGTGCTATCCACAAAAGAAAATATGTATATAAAGCGAGGGGCAGTACTTAAAATATATTGTTTTTGTCGTTTTCTTCTAAAAAAAAATATTCGCTTCCTGACTAAAAATTAGCGGATATAAACTTGTATATCTGGTGTACGGAGTGGTTCAACTTAGGCGAACGCATTGGGCAACACCATAACCCTGACCTCTTTGTCTGATAGGTGTTATAGAGAACGTCTTTAATACTAATTAAGTAACTTCTCAATTGTAAACACTCAACATGCATGGAGAGGAAAATAAAGTGAAAAGTATACCGTCAAACGACACTATAAGACATTATATGATTTTTGCCCTCTGGTACTGTTTCTAATCCCAGGCGTTCCAATAGGCTTCGTTCGAGCCAATGCCTTGCACATATGGTAGCCTTACAGGCCAGCATTGTGAGTTCTTCCAAGTTCTCTCGAGGCTTTTTTTTTTCACTAACTTGCGCACAAAGGGGGATTTTTGAGTAGTTTAGTTTAGTGAGGGCAGAACCCTCATTTACTAGGCTTAAACCTAGCTCAAATTAAATTAATATAATACTTTACGGACTAACTTAAAATCTAAAGTAGTAATTCCAACATAATTAAAAAACGAAAAAGAAGGAGAAAAAACCAGGAAGGTGAAGAGGACTTGGCGACAGGGGAGATAGGAGGGTGGGGAAGAGCGAGTGTATGTGGGGGTGGCAGAGGCGGTATTTGTGAGACAGCGACAGTGAACGGCATATATACGGGCTGGTAGGGCGGCGGGGTGAGTGTGCTGGAGGGCAGAGGTTGAAATTTTGAGTGGGGCTGGAAAGGTGTAGGGGGGAACTAGTTTGAAAGCGGGAGAGGAGAGGTAGGATTGCTGAGTAGAGGGGTTATTGGAAGAAGGGGGCGGGGTTAGGACGGGTATCTTCTGAGACGTCGTATGAGAGCGGGAGTGGAGAGGTCGCAATCGAAGGACGCGGGGAAATAGTTGGCCCGTCGTAGCATATGCGAGATGGGTTCGTTAGTGCCATAAGAAGTGCGATGAGCGAGCAAGTAAAAGAGTCGAGGGTTACGTACGTTACGGGGGTTTGTGGGAAATGTTATAGTGGAGAGCAGGCTTGGGCAATTGATTGAGCCTGACAGAAGACGGTGGACAAATAGGATGTCGGGATGGATTCTGCGCTCTTCAAGTGTGTTAAGATTGACTAAAGACTCCGCGGATTTTCCCAGTTTAGTTCACGGAGGGCAAAGCGCAAGAAACGACGTTGAACGCTCTCAATCTTGCGAATGTGAGACAATTGATACGGGAACCAGAACTGACTAGCATATTCGAGTAGTGGGCGGACTTGAATGTCAGAGCACAGTGCGATCGGACGATGAGGAAGTGGATAAGGAAAGGAGGTATCGGCATACATTGGTCTTAAATGCGTGGATATTACAACAACAAGGAAACACATGATCAGTTATAGCATTCCACATTCGAGTGTTTCGGTTAAAGAATGACTCTCTATGTTTATTTGTGCACCTGAAGTTGACTTTCAACGTGACGTTGCTCTACGCATTTGGACATCAAGCCAACCATTTTACAGCGCATAGTTCATGTAGATTTCAAAATATTTCCGTACAAAATTCTATTGATTCAAAGACGGTATCACTCGATAAGGTTCATCGGTTGAGATATGTGAATTTTTGGGCAAAAACCATCATGCGTAATAAGGCACACTTAACACTAAACAGAACTGTTAAACAAAATTGTCGATTATATGGTGCCAGAAACCCTCAAATTATTAAAAAGATACCGCTTTACAACCAAAAAGTTACCCTTTGAGATGGTGTTTCCACTGATTTGGTCATCTGGCCGATTTCCTTCGAAGATGAACGTGGTAAAATAGCCACCTAATTCAAGTGCATTATAGGGCTATGATAACCGATTTTTTTTCTCCCGATGCTTCATGAAACTGATAAGTTGGGCCCATAACACTAAAACTACTGAATCTGTTAGAAAACAGTGTTAGAGGTCATTGTTTTAGATTACTTTTTATAAGACATTTTGTGCGACTCAATTGGACGGGTCTAACTCAAGATTTGACCAAACATCTGACATCTGAAAATATTAAAAAAAAATTATGTTTCAAAAACCAATCCATAAACAATCAATTCAATGTGATTTTCAAGTTTATTGGTTCGGAATTCTAAGAACGATATAATAGCATTGAATTTAAATTTTGTTTGTAGGCCAGTGTTATTGCTGTGGCAATACTGTACCTTCTGGAATATTTGTAAGTTTTTATTTTTGTCTCGGTCGACAAAAGTGTGTCACACCCAATATTGTATTTTACATTAAATGGGGTGTTGGTTTTGTTCTTTTTTTTTTTTGAACACATGACATCTAATAATTGATGGACGTTATTCTGTGACTTCAAATCTATGAAACACAACAAGGCTTATTGACCTTTCTGAGATAATCGTATTACGTACGTTTAAATTAATCATGCGTCACATTTACGTACAGTATCATCATTCTTCCACTTCAGTTATGTTGTGTATATTGTATATACACCTCCATTGCTCTTAAAAGCTGTATAAATAAAACAATCACTAGACTAAGTCGCTGGTAGCTAAAATCGTTGTATTAAAATTAAGTGTGTGCTTCACCTGTAAGCGTATAAATCAAAAATATAAATAATTTTAGCAGTTCGTTCAACTACAATAACTTGACAGTAAAATCTGCGAGTGTGAAATCCGCGATTCCAATTTAACAATTAGGAACGGATCTAAAATTACCCAAATTACCTTTTAATTATTCTTTGAAATACCTGTGAAAAAGTTTTGTGAAGTCATACGAGTGAGTTAACAATGTCAGAGGTTTTAAACTTTAAAAGTAGAAGCAACCCATTATCCTCAGTCATAGTTCAACAACTTCAACTTTAAACTCTGCCTATCTTCATCTTATTTATTATGCGATTAAAATTCTCTCGTTATTTCTGATAATAGCATCGGCCGCTAACACTTCGTTAGCTGTACCACAAATACCAAGCCACTCAATAACAATAAATGTACGCAAGGTGAAGATCTGGTGTAGCTTATCTGCTTCAAGTGTATTTCTAAATGATTTTATTGCGCAAAGTGCAAACATTGAACCAAGACTCAGAGTATTTAATGTTTATTATTTTGTTGATATTTATTGACGTTCAGTATTTGGTATACCATTAGTATATTTGATGGAAAAGAATAGTTATAGCCTCGTTTGGACTGCTGATTGTGGAAGCAACACTCCAATTAAACTTGATTTAAAAAAACTACATTTAATTACAAATATTAATTTTATAAATTTTTACTCCCATGTTCCACGTGAGACATAAATTTTAGTGACCCCTAACTACTTAATCGCTACCTTTGATCGTATATTCATTTTATAAAATATTGCATTTTATAAATGATTTTTATTGGCCACCCCTCTCGATATAGTGCAGAGGCGGATAAAGACTTGACATAACAACGCGTCGGTTCTATTCCTGATCGTACAATTCATATCGAAATTGGAATTATTGTAAGTAACGGCTTGTTGAAAAAGTCTCGAAACTTATCTAACTCTCCACTTCCTTCTCTCCTTCTACAGGGATTTTCGTTAAGAGCGATATAAGTTGTCTTGCACATGATGATATTTTTATTTAGTATTAAAGTATAATCGACACTATTAGTTATGGAATGAAGCACAATTGAGATATCTCCCATGGTAGTGCTTACATGTGTTAACCCAATTTTGCATCTGTTTTTCGCATAAACGAAAACTTCCTCAATTTCGCGTTCAATATTAGTCAATATATATCATCCATTTCTTGTTGCATGATTAAATTATGAAATTTGATGACTACTTTTTCCAGGTATCACCGAAAAATCTCTATTGGTACCAGCATAAAACCGTATACGGTCAATCCACCGCCGATCTAACATTTCTATGTTTTTCTTATAGAACGACTTGTCCCTCTAAAATACGCATCAGTTTCAGTGATCACATCTTCTTTGAAACCATATATTTTCCATTTCTTTACGTTGCCCCAAAGGAGGTGTGATTTTATAAAGATACCGCGTGCCCGAATCTTTAGCATGTTCACAGAGTTGTACAGTAAGAACCAAAATTGCGCCTGCCTTAAACAAAACCTTGTATCTCCCACCACTCTCCCCGCAGGATTGATTGGGTTTTCCTTTGCGGGTCTAATTAGGTCCTTAGGCTGAACTCCTAACTTTCTGCGACTTCTTATCTTGCTCTTTCAAGTTCGTGCAACTCATTCTGTACAAAGGATACTAGATCACAGATTTTGGTACAACACTCCTCCTACGGCATCATATACTCAAAGAGTTGCCTTGGCTCCGGTAGATTGTTTCCCCATTAAGCGAAGTAGCTGGATACAAAATGATGAGCATTCTTCTCTCGCTCTTCGCATTGTGTGTTGCTCTCATCATTCTTTTCAGTTGTTTTGTTTGTAGAGCTTTTGCACACACTGGCGCGGCATTGCCTAGTACGGTTGTGAACACCCTTGACAGGATAATTCTATTACAATGTCGTGGTCCACCGATGTTTGGAGATATATCGAATAGGAGTGCTTGTACGCCTGTGGCTTTTTTACTCGCATGTTCCACGGGAGACTTAAATTTTAGTAAGCATGACCCCTAACTACTTAATCGCAACCTTTGATCGTTTATTCTGATTTCCGATCTGGTAGTTAGCATACTCGTATTCTACGAGTATATGCTTTCGACTTGTTATTTAGGACAGCCTCCGGTTTCTAGTCCGGCGGAATTCTCTGACCCTTACGTTACTCGATCCGTTTACCTTACGCTCGTCCGTCTACTGCTTGAATATATGCTAGCCAGGTATGGTCTCTATCACAAGATCCATATCTGTAGAATCGGAACGATTCAACATCGCTTTCTTCGTTCGCTCTCCGAGGTCTAGGATGGGAAAATCCCTTAATCCTCCCCCCCGTACATTAACCGGCTCAAATTAATCAACCTCAGAACCCTTGAGGAACGCATGGTCATGGCTGACACAATATTCATTCATCTATCTCATTAACTTAATTCCTCTGAACACAAACCGAGTCGATTTAAAACCGCCAACGAGACAGCACGTGCGCTTCTGCCTCGTGGTCCGTACCATCGGATCAATTGTGCAATCCGTTTTGGGAATCTTAGAAGCACATAAGATACCCAATTGCACTATCGGTTCGGGCGCGAAGTCTTACTGTGGGATCCTAGACAAACAAACGGATCTCCACACACGCGTCCGGGTGCAGTGCAAAGTTTTCTGTGCGATCCTATGCAAACAAACGGATCTCCGCACACGCGTCTTAGTGCTGTGAAAAGTGCGAGAGTATACACGCGAGTGAGAGTGCAGTGCGGGAAAACACTCTACCCTTTCCATCCCTTGCGTATGTTTTTCTTTTTTTCGCACCTCTGTTGCCGCCCTCAGATATCGATACTCTCGATTGATGTATAATCTTTTGAGGGTTTTTGGTGCTTTGAGTGGCGTAATATTCGTCACGAAAGGGATGTGACCTGGATTTCGGCACGGATCTAGCGGGGCACCTACTACAATGGCATAACACCTGTAGTGGTTGCTTTCGCTTAACTATCGCCGGGTACAACTTGCATCGTTTTCTGAGACTGTATTGGTTTTCTGTGCCGCCATTTCAATGGAACGAGAATTTCACGTCGATCTTTGCAACATCCGTGGCCTAAGATGCCATTTATCCTCTATGCCTGCCCACCTCTGTAACCAGAAACCAGCAATCCTTGTACTTAGCGAGCCTCAGGTAATAACTGATGCAGATATTTCTGATTTTACTATACCCGATCGTGGTATAGCCACATACATATGAAATGATATTGCTTATCAGCTTCTGCCACAGTATGGGCTCTTCTCCAATCCAGAATATAATTTCTCGTGGCTAAAACTTCACGTTCGTAGGCGTATCATATATCACTGCTTTCTTTACAGAAGCCCAAACTTGGATAGAAACGCGCCAAGTTCTTGCATGACCAAAGATGTATATGGTCATTTCGCCAACACACTGGACCTGTTTCTCACCTCCCACCCAAACAAATACACCCTTGGCGCTTCAGACCACTGTGTCGTGTCAGCTAAATATCCTCTAACCAACAGTAACGTTAATGAGAAAGCTCCCAAAAGCACAGTACGGTTCTACGAGAAAGCCAACTGGGAAGGTCTGAACGACTTTTTTGGGAGGTTAAAATGGTCGTTATTTTTCCTCCATAACGATGTTGACTCTATAGCGGACACATTGACAGACACGACTCTACTTGGCATGCGGACCTTTGTTCCACACAGAATAAAGAGTATCAAACCCAAGAGAAATATGTGGTTCGATTCCAGGTGCAGAGAAGCCATTAAGGCCAAAGAGTTGAGCTTCCGGATGTATGAATCAAACAATACTGAAGAAAACTGGAAAAGATTTAAGAGAGGCAGGAATGACTGCAATGCGTATATTCAACGCGCCAAGTACTTGCATGAGTAGAGAGTGAGACAAAAAATACTACACTCTCTCACAGGTAGTACAAACTTCTGGGCATTTGTGAAGAACATCCCCAACTTGCTCTCCTCGTCCATTCCTTCACTAATAGTCGATGAGACACCAGTCACCGCTGCAATCAAGAAGGCGAATCTACTTGCTGCATATTTTGCAGCCAACTCAACGCTGCCTGATACCACATCAGTTCCGCCTCAACTTGAGCATAAGCAGCACATCATGAACCCGATTCCCTTCTGAACGCGTACTGTTGCCGGCGCACTTAAAAAGCTAAACGCACTCAAATTCGATGGTCCGGACGGCATTCCCCCAATCCTCTTGAAGAGATGTTCCTCTTCAGTCTCAAAACCACTGCGGAAACTCTTTCATTTGTCTTATTCCACTGGCCGTTTCCCAAATAGACGAAAGTCGACGAACATTCAGCCAATTCCCAAAAAGGGTGACAAATCATCCCTCTCTTCTTATCGACCCATAGCACTAACTTCTATGCTCTCCAAGGTAATGGAATCACTTATCAACTGTCAACTTTCGAAATATCTGGGATCAAATGACCCCCTCAATGACCGTCAATATGGCTTTCGTAGCAACAGGTCCACAGGGGATCTCATGTCGTACCTTACCGAAAAGTGGAGCCATTCCATACACTACCGCGGTGAAAGCAAGATTGTTGCGCTGGATATCTCGAAGACCTTTGACAGAGTTTGGCATCCAGCCCTTTTGTTAAAATTGCATTCATGTGAACTGTGGACAATTCCCTGATCCAATAGATAAGAGACTATCTTTCTGGCCATTCAATCCGAGTGGTTGTTGATGATGTCAAATCTGCCTTCCATCAAATTAATGCCGGTGTTTCCTAGGGTTCGGTACTCTCACCCACTCTCTTCCTCATCTTTATAAATGATCTCTTGTCAATTTCTCACAACAAATATAAATATAAATTGAAGTTGCATCTACTTAGATATTAACTTGAACATAATAAGTATTAATATTAATTTGAATATCAACTCGCGCACGTCGCGTATGGTGGTAAAACTGACTTACTCCACTGAGATTTAATTCCCGACTCTCCTTTTTATGTTTTACGTGGAGGCACGACTTGCCTCCACGGAGTCTGAGTTACGACTAATGAATGCCACCGAAACGACAGAATACCAAATTCCATCTATCGCTTCGATGACCAATATGGGATGATCCTCTACATCCCGATCACGGTGAGGATGTGCACGCACACAGATGCGGTTACTTCGCACGCTCATGCTAGTGTCCATGAGCATACGAACCGTGGATATCATAATTCCATAAAAGAAAATGTTACACGATAAGTTTGCAACTGGTGCAAGCCATCGTGACATACGAACATGAGAATGTTTACCCGATCGGCACTGCGTAAAGCATTTATGATGATCGGGCGCACGTTGCTGGCGTCTTCAGAGGGTCGAACTCTAGTGTGTGTATTTACGCTAACGAGAACTCTATTCCCTTTTGCGGCCAGGTGCGAGTTAAACCATTGCTTGTCGATCGGGTGACCGACCGATGTCGGCATTGGTAAAGAAGGAAAAGAAGAAATATCTCCTGCGCTTGTGTGGCAGACTCATTAGGAGATATTTCATCAATATGGTGCGGGTAATGTTGGTTACTTAATGGTGCAACCAAATTCCTTTTAAGGAACAGGGCGCGTTTGATATGATTATGCTCTTGTGTAAAATGTCTGTTTGGTGCAATATCTTTTGCCTTAGCGCCGAACTATGGCTTAGGTGGTTAGGAATCATTTTAGGTGGATGACAGCAAGTTAAGTAAATGTTTAATTGCAAGGTAAGTAATGCCGTTCGAATGGAACCGCCATAGTACTTGTTTCGATAGTATTTAAGTGCTCTAGGAAGCACTTTCTTACCCATTGCTGGGAAGGTAAGTAGTGGCGTTCGATGGAGCCGCCACAGTTCTGCTTGATCATGTGTTTCCTGGCCGTTGTGATGTCCAGACATTCAAGACCAATATACATCGACACCTCCTTTCCTTATCCGCTAGCACTGTGCTCTGACATTTAAGGATACTTTAAAATCCCCTTTTGTGCGCGCGTTAGTGTAAAAAAAACCCTCGAAATACGCGTAATCGCCGCCTTCTCTACACCCCCCCCCCCCCCCCCCCCCCCCCCCACTAGACCTCTTATGGTCTGAACGAACCCCTTTCGCGGATGCTGAGAAATGTTAACACCAATTCCACCTTGTTCGACTTCGACCTCTTTACCCATACTCTCAAGCACCGCTTCCTAAACGATTCTCACCACCAATCTTAAGCGGCGCTTCTACACTCTACTATAACCTGCCCCTATCTCTCGCCCCTTCTCCTGACTCCTTAATTTGTCCTAGTTGCCTTAGGTTAAGCCTAGTTAAGGTAGTTCTTAAGCGCTCTTGTTTGTAACTTATATATACTTTAGATATAGGTAATTATGTTACTTGAATTAAACTAATAAATGGTGTGGTAGCCCCACTAAACTATTCCTACCTGGAATCCCATACCAACAAGCCTACAAACTCAAACCATGTTTCACTCTCCTTTCTTCTTATCTTCTCTACGCCTTTCCCTACTTGTTGCCTACTCTGTATATATTGATAAAACAAGGATACTGAAGATCCACTTTGTTATGTAGATGGTATTAAAAAGAACTTATGGTTCAACAACTGCAGAGAAATTGCCACTCATGTCATTTATACGGCTCTGATTGACGCGAAACTCTTTCGCATGTGCAACACTTAACCACGTCGAGTTATTAAAACTTCGAAAATACATTGTCTTGTTTACCGATCAGTATAAAAGCGACAACGGCTTAACACTCACAGTAGTTAATTTCGCAAAAGTATGTGATTGAGTCAATAAATCTGTGACATTTTTAATTTCTTTTTGAAATCTAACTTTGCTTTACTTATTCAGATAATAAGCCTGCTAAACGAAAGAAATCATAAACCCATGGTCTAATCTAATAACTTATCTTGAGCAATTAATTGGTAAGAACACTCAAATGGTTGATTGGAGTTCTCACATAAGAGTTTTTTGTCGTCAATCACGTTTTCGGGGTTAACAGGTATTTTACTATCACAAATTACTCCTTGAAAGGAGGAAATTGTTACTAGCTCGCTAATCGCCCCAGGAAATTCCTTGATTAATTATTGTTGATAAAATTAGTGACTAGTAACATGCCATGCTAATCGGTTAACTTGACTGTCCAACTAACTTGTCGATGATTAGAAACGATTATGTAGATTGATAGCCACTTCAAATATGTATCAACGGCGGCAATACATTAATTGTTATCTTGTATCATTTATTTTTATACGAGTACATTTTGTTACTATAAATTGATAGATTGTTTTGTTTCTCTTTTCAGAAAAAGCGATGCCCTTGCAACGGAACAACGTAGAACAATCAGGCAGAAACAACCTGAAACCAGGTTCGGAGTTAACAATCAAACAAACTAAAACAGAAGATGAAGTGGCTGACAATTCAGCTGAAGTGGTTGTGCCTCCAGACGGAGGCTGGGGTTGGGTGGTGATGGTGGCATCATTCCTCTGCAACACAGTTGTTGATGGTATCGTATTTAGCTCGGGTCTAATTCAGAAAGCCATCATCAATGATTTCAGTGTGTCTGCTGGATATGTTGCATTGGTAAGTTCATTGCTGAGCGGCTTCTACTTAATGGCTGGACCATTTGTGAGCGCTCTAGCTAATCGCTACGGTTTTCGGCCAGTCACTATTGCTGGTGCCCTTGTAGCCACGTCAGCATTCGCAATATCGTATTATGCAAACAGTGTCGAATTTTTATTCATCACCTACGGGTGTATTGGAGGAATTGGGTTCTCCATGGTGTACATACCTTCCGTGATAACGATTGGATACTACTTCGAGAAATGGCGAGCACTTGCTACTGGCATTGCGATGTGTGGTTCCGGCGTTGGTACGTTTGTTTTCGCACCACTCACTAGTTATTTAGTGAATGAATATGGATGGCGAAATACACTATTGATTCAGTCGGGTATTATAATTATAAGTGCAATATGCGGTGCAGCTTATAGACCAGTTCAGCCGATTAAGTTAGCTATAGCTGAAGGGTCGGAAAAAATTCAAGGGAATGGTCATGTTGCCGAGAAGCCGAGGTTCTCGTCAAGTTTACAAAAACCATTACCCGAAGGACGATTCGCGTACTCTGTGCCTAATAGTGCACATAACACATACATGGGAGCAACACCCAAACACCACTATCCGACTGCTGCAGAAGTTTTCCGTGGATCAAACCTTGAACGACGCCTTTCAAATGTTTCAGGAAAAGCAACAGAAATGAAAATCCTACGTAAATCACAGCCAACCACACCAAATGGAGAAGCACACCCTAATTATAATCTGAATAAAGAATTAACAACTGTCGGAGAAAATGAAGAGGAAACAGAGGCTCTAAATAATAAAGATAACCACGTAATCAGTGGGAATGAAAAAGAAGCCGATGGTCAAAACTTACTAGAACCCGAGATTAAGCCAATCACAATTCAAGCCCGACGTCACACAGTATCTGGACGGAGAACAATGGATCCACAAAGGAAAACGCTACATCTTGAGCCACATCATAGCACTCGTCCATTGTATCGAGATGATATTTTCTTCACCGGATCTCTTGTCCGAATTCCACAATACACATCACAATCGTCATTGGGTTACCATATGTCGGTAACAAGACTACCAACGAAAAAGGATCTGTTAGAAGAGGAACAAAGTCGTTGCCAGCTGTGCCCCGAAGCTGTGAGGAGAACACTTTCAACAATGCTGGATACCAGCCTCTTGAAATCACCTTCCTTTATGCTCTTAGCATGCAGTGGTTTCCTGACAATGATGGGATTTTTCGTACCATTCATTTTTGTAGTTAGACGTGCTCAGCTGGCTGGCATGGATGACAGTAAGGCTCTATTTATAGTATCAGCAATCGGGATAACAAACACAATAGCCAGGATTTTATGTGGGCTACTCAGCTCATTTAAAGGCATATCTCCGCTTATGTTGAATAACGTTGCAATAACAGCTGGGGGAATCGCAACGATGTTCAGTGGTTATCTGATCAATGACACGACTCAATTCACCTTCGCTGCCATATTTGGTGTTTGTATCGCAAGCTTTTCAGCCCTACGATCAGTGATCGCTGTGGAATTAATGGGCTTAGAGAAGTTAACTAATGCATTCGGTTTTCTGATGCTGTTCCAAGGACTTGCTGCCGCGATCGGTGCACCAATTGCAGGTAAGAAATTGTTTTATCTATTTTCTTTTTTTCCAGGCGGGTAAATTATATGTATTCTAAAATGTATGAATAGATAGTATTTAAACAAGTGTTTTAGGTTCACACAAGACACTATACAATGTTTGCGAAAGAGATTTCGTTATTTACGTTTTAAAACACTTGCCACTCTCACGCTTGCCTTGTGGTCTTTTTATATAACAATGATTCATGTTTCACTAGGAGGTTAGTGCTAAAATTTCGACTAACACGTGTTGATTTTTGATAAACTGCTGATACTTTTAATTGGGTATAATGATAACATAATGGCACTAATTTAGAAAAATAAAAGCATGTCAAGTTGTTGCTAATCTTGCCCTCTTTCACGTTGTTTGTGAAAGTCCTTGCTATTTATTTGGCACACATTTGTTGTCTGTCATGATCATATATTAATTACGATGTGGACGATTAATTAATTATACCCCGTTGTTACTGGTTTGCGAACGGCGCCTTCTCCGGTGACGTCTCAGTTTCCTTTTCTCTACGTGGACTGTATTCCGTCGCTAGCCGGCCAAACTATTCTACAACTTTGCCTTACAGATGTCTCTGTACCTTCCGAATTGAACACTTAGTATAAAGCCCAACTCACGGCCTACACTGTCCCTCAGTCGTACTCACACCCTAGCATCCGGCTTATCCTCGCCCTTCCCTGTTCTACCACCTAGACTATTATTCTATCCTATCTGACCCTGTGAGTAGGGCGTTAGAATATACTGACAGCTAGGCCGGCTTGTCGTAAGAGGCGACTAAAGGCCGAGTGGGAGCCGGGGTCCCAACGCCCTGTGCGCCCGGTGAAATACCACCCCATCAAGCTTTAGGCTCCGTGAAATGGTCGGGAGAAATCCCTGGCCATCTTTCGGGGCTTGGCTGATGGACCGGTTCGAGAAAAGGTTGGTTAGGTGGTAGTCGGTCCCAAGGTGAGATACCACCCCGTCAGCTGTACATTCCGCGATATCGCCGATAGAAATCTTCGACGGTGTTTCGGATGTGTGGCTGATGGCCAGGACTGATACGGAGATAAGTCATGATGATGCCTTCTGTTATAAAGAACTAGTCTCCCATTCGGATCTCCGAGGGGGATTATGTCAGGGGGAACATCATGCAGATATCATGATAAATAATAGAACTTTAAGAGGTTCGTCATCGCATAGTCGGGCTCGCTTTCGATGCTCTGCCCGCGTTCGACTGGTGACGGCATTTTGTAACATCAGGGGCATCGGTTTCTCCAATACGAATATAAACGCCGTCCACCAATATTTGCAAACAACGAAACCTGATATCCTTGCCCTAACTGAGACCCAGGTCGAATCGTCAACTGATTCGACATATCTTCGTTGCTCAGGATACGACTTACATTCGAGATTCCGTTTTAAGGGCGGAGTCTGCGTCTTCGCGCGGTCCAATCTGGCTTGCCAGAGGATGGAGGCGTTGGAACCAAATACTATGGACATGATATGGTTGAGGGTCGTGCTGGGGAACTCCGTTAAATTTCTTTGTTGTCTTTACCGCTCCCCGAATAATGATCGGCCGGCGACATTTTTCGAACATCTTTCACATACCGTCGACTGGATACAGATCAACCACCCAGCTTCTGAAATTGTTATCCTTTATTTAAATTAAAGAATTCTTTCAGGGAATTTAGGAAACGCATTTGGATGCATGAATGAGAGAATTCAGAATTTTACAGAGACTTTTAGGTTATGCATTAGATAACCTTAATGCATGTAGCTTTGCAGGTGCTAATGCAATTGCATTAGCGGGAAACAAAGGGGTTTGCAGCTTCAGGGCAGGAAGATGATTAGAGATGATTGGGGGGGTAGGTAGAGGCGTTTAGTGGTACTGCCACAAGTTCACCGCTGCGACAGTGAACGGATGCTGATGGTGGTGCAGTCGTTCGATAGGTAGATCTCGTATGGGCGGCACTTGAGGGACGCTTTTATGAACTCTGCACCATTGACATCGATGTATCAGTCTTTTCGTCAATGTTCGTAGCCCCAAGACCCAGTATCTCTGCCGAATCTTGTTCATTACAGTTGCGGTGCTACCCCGAACGACTTGCCTATGGTAGTGGTCGATAAGGAGGCGACTCAGTCGAGGTTTTCCATCCCACACGATGGGATTTGTTTTCCGTCGATTTTTATTTTTCTCGTTCGAGACCTCAGCTTTATCACGCCTTTTTCGTCACGGTAAACATCCATTTTGCGCGGCCGACTCGAGCCTTCTCTAGTGCCCCCCCCCCCCGCCACCCACAAGCGAGCCACATCTCCTGTGAAACGGCGTTGTTGACTCATCCCGATCAGTTGCACTTCGGGTCTGTCTAAATTTTTTTTATTCACGGGTACGAATGTCTTGTTGTCGTTGGCTTTAGGCCATGCGAATGTTGGTTGCTCTCGGGACTTTGAAATTTCGACTGACTTTCACGACTCTCTCTTCCCTTTCAGTGCGTCTATAAACTGAAGCACGCGAGCTGTAGCTCTGAGTAGACGTAGCCAAACGAAGGATCGTTCTAGGCTGAGTATGCACGCTTCGATCGACCGTACCGCGGTTACTACTTGAGAGCCTTTTCGGTCTCCAGTGGTTGTCTATGTGTTCCTCGATAGTATAGTGGTTAGTATACCCGCCTGTCATGCGGGAGACCGGGGTTCGATTCCCCGTCGGGGAGCCTCTGGCGTAAGACTAATGACCTTGCCCGAAAAAAACAAATCATTATGGAAAATTTAACAAGCCTCATGACTTTCTAAATAAGGCCAAGACCGGTTCCCGGTTGTAGTGCCGATGATGATGATGATGATGGTTGTCTATGTGCTCGTATCGCTTTTCCATAGAAGCCCTGCCTCGTATCTTCCATTTGGCAGTCGTTTTTTTTCCAGAATCTCCATGGCCCTCCTGTCGGCATCGTTCTTGGGGCGTCGTGGTTGCACTCCTATTGCTTCGATTTCGAAGTTACGTCTAACGAGCAATTTCGTCTCGTCTTCCTTTGTCCTGCCGTAGTTGACAAATTTCATTAGCCCGCTGTTTCTGGCATCGCACCCGTGCAAGACCCACCCCAAATTCGAAATGAAGCAACTGGTTCAGTGCTTCTCCCTTTCCTCAGCCTCTTTTTAACAATCAATCCTCAGTTGTCCTGACCGATAATTAATTTAGGCTCTCACTGGGTGTATGTCAAGTTCTCTCCGAGGTCTCGTAGGTGCTTGCATCCTTCAATCGTCTCTTTCCTCACCTCCTGCTTCGAAAGTTTAAAATTGGGGATGGTTCTTACCTCGATCAAACTTCCAGTTCGGCTATAAGCTCCCTTGATTCGTACGTGGACTCTTTGCGAGTCGTTCCTCCTGATGCCCAGTCCACCGACTATCTTGAATGAATGGTGGACATATAAGGAACTGGCGTAGTAGATCCTCTAGTAGAGAGTGACAGTAGCTGCTTCTGCCTCCAGATGATCAAAGCAACATGCAATTTTACTAAGATGCTTATTCAGAAGGCGAAAGTTAGCTCTGCGGAAGTTGAGGAGGGTTGGGGGACGTGATCACGATGTTGGCATAAGAGAGGCGGGGTTTGAAATTGTCAATGGTTGAGAGGGCGTGTGGACTAGGGGCAACTAGGGAATTACAGGGGTCCGTTGTAAACACGAGGTCCAGTTGTCTACCCATATGAAATAGGAAATTGCTTATTTGGCGGAGGCTAGAGTCGGTGAGACCGTTAATAAAAAGACGTGCCTGGGTACTTGTGGGGTTAGAGAGGTAGAAAGATCGTGTGCCAGTGACCATTGTAGATGGGGGAGGTTAAGATCGCCAAGAACGACGATATCGTCTAGGGAGGAGCTTAACTCCGTTAGGCGATCTATCGTTATTGCGAGTTCATATGACATGATAGAACGTGAAGTGGATATATTGAAGAAAATCACATGTAAGGAGCGCCCAAAGTCCTTCGCCGATTTTATGTAATACCAAAAGTCGTTGGTCCATATTTATATTCATAATTTATTTAGATCACATCTAGTCAAATAAATAAAAACTTTAATGGCAATTATTACCTCCGCCTAAATCTATTTATGAGAAAAAATTTTATAAAAATTCTATTTATATTTTTTTGGTTTTAGACGCCCGCCATTAATCAAATATTGTTCTCTAGTTTTATGTATATTCAACGTTTCTTTTTGCCTTTTATTTAATTGCAGGTGTTTTATATGATATGACTGGCAGTTATGACGTTTCCTTCTACTTCGCTGGAATTCTGATTACAGTATCGGCGTTTCTGTGTTACCCACTTAGCTGTGTTAGCAACTGGGAGAAGAAGCGGCAAAAGCAGATGGAGCTTCCACAAGCATGAAAAAGACTTAGCATTTACCAATTAGTTACTGGTGTGCCTCACTAAGTGCCTTTAAGACAATTCCAAATTGTCGAACTTAAACACCTTAAGAATAAAGATACCTGCTTATCAATTTTTTTTAAACTCAAACGACTGCCAATGAAAAAGGCTTAGTGCAATTTTTTGTGCTAATATACTTTTTTTTTCATTAAATAATGAACCTTTACTTGTTTATAACATGATTCTGATTTTAATGTTATAAGATAGAAATATATACCAATGAATGAAAATGTGTTTTAACTTTCTTTTTTTTTTACTTGCGGTAAATGTTTACCTGCTCACCGAATTCATGACTTACCATTGAGTTTTGAACTCTTCTAAATGTTAAACCATCTACACGCACAGATTAGTTCCTCAACGCCAACGCCCAATGTTTGAAGTGACCAAAGAAAACATCAGCAAAACATTAGCGTCACCACAGCAACAGCAGGCAGCGGAAAATCAACGCGTTAATAATATACAACCACTAGTGTTGTCGCTAAAGCTATCAACCTAAGCCATAAACTACCATTCACTCTAACATCGTATAAACAACGTATATACTACGGCTCATCGGTGCCTAACCAACGACATACATTCCAAAGCCACATCACATCGGTCAAACTCCATCCTCTAACGAAGCTATACCTCCGCTGCCAATATACTCAACGACTGGCAATCCATACATAATACTTGGCACCACCGCTGGCCGAGCTATGGTACCAATGGAGTGGCTATTCCAAATGACTCCAGAATACACACGAAATAACCACTCATGATCTCGTCTCACATATCGAATGGCTCAAATGCCTACAGTTTTATTACCCGATACTGACAACCGAATGCGACCCTCATCACCCGGTAGCATGATCTCGTGGCTTTGAACCATCTGCAAACGTTTCACTCCTTGGTCCGCACGCTCAATGTGGACCTTTCATATCATAGCACGGTGGATCCCCGTTTTATGAACGGGAAACTAATTACAGCCACGTTGTTTCTTTTCTAAAATATCAGCAGTACCCAATCCGATCACATCGAATCCAACAACAATTTACAATCATAAAGGATTTTATCGGATACTATGGGGGTACCCCCACAATACTTATGACTGAAGTTTCAGTAGGCAGTCGCCACTGCTGGCCAAAGTTGTTTTGGTCAGAAAATATCTCGAAGTGAAGGTTGTTTTGATGTTCCGCACATTAGATACGCACTTGTTTCTTCACTATATATGTCATAAACAATGAGAAATCGTTCATTATAATGGAAGAGAATTTAAATCAGAATTGTGTTCCAATTCATCGATGAATGAATCCCGATCCACCTAAAGTTCGTGTTCATTCCCCTGGGGGATCAGTTTAGGAGTTTTACAAAAAAGGATAGAATCGGATGTTAGTCGCCGTAAATGTGGCGGGGAGCACGTGGCTTGGGTATCTAATGAGGACTTCTTGTGTCTTTTTATATTAAATGCATTGAAGCTAAAGTTAAACATTCTTGTAAAATGTTGACACATTCTGGTTTTCTCAAATGATGATCGTATGGCCGATTATTCAAATTTACGTGGTTAAGTAATAGCCCGTCTCACGGAAAGACCTAGCTAACCTGAAAAGGTGGACTCTACAAGAGGAAATAAATTTGTGTCGTCAAGGTCAGAGGGATATTAAGGGTCATCGCACATCGAGTAGCAGCTTGCTAATGATAGCAGGGCCAGTAGCCGTAGCCGAAGCAGCAGTCGCAGTTTAAGATGCATTTAACTCCTACAAAAACATACGCTGGGCAACTGTGGCGGTTCCGCCAAACCCCACGGCCCACTTAGCTAAAAAACTCCCATAACTACATCCCAATCGGCATAAGTTTTCTCTAATGCAAACACATTAGCACCTTAAATGCTTTACGCATCTAGGTTATCAAATTTATAATCTAAGTCCCTGTAAAAGAAAACTTACCGTTCATGCATCTCTTCGCATACAATTCCCGGTGAGATTTCTTTTCTACCTTTCAGGGATCCCAAAACCTATTCGGTACCTTCGGTTGCTAGGCAAATTCCAACTTTGCCACACCTGCACCGCAATCTCCACCCACCATAAACATTTCCTACTACAAGGACATTAATTCTTTCAACGCATTACATGAAAATTCCTGAAAGATTCTGTTCACACATCTAATGCATCATTAGAATTCGCTGGAAAATAATTCAATGGTATACATGTATTATAAGTAGGAAAACTATTCCGGCACCATTGTTTGCCAAGCAATTTTGTTCCTCATATGCACCCTTATCTTCCTACATGCACGTATCTTGCAGACCCTTTGTCAAAGGGGCAAAAGCAATACGCACGTCTAGCGTCTAGGGCTATAAAACCGAATTCCTACGCATGTAAACATGCATAATATCCATCCAATGATTTGTTTTCCAACTAACAAACAATCTCCAATTCCTTTCTCTGCCGCAACAAATTTCCCTGCATATACAAATGCAAGCAAGGGATTCGTTTTGGCCACCGACCCAAGATACGATATACAATTCTCATTGTATAAAGTATTGTAATACATTAGCATCTCTTTCAAATGGCTATTCGTATATTTACACAAGGGTATCACTCATCTAAGACTTTTATGATGCCCTCGTCTCATCTTTTCTCTTACCACATTTCTTCGAAGCATCGTCGTCTATTTATTTATGATGCACTTCACAGACAACGATCTTCTCGATCCCTTTGTCCTTGCCGCCTGCCTGCTTTGTTTTGCCATTGCCTCCGCGCATGGGTAAACAACACAGATCTGAACGATCACACACATACCACCATGATCTTCATTACGAGATCTGGTTTCCTATTCCATCAAGAGAGACTTTACGTTTCTCTGGTGGTAAGTAAATACATATCCTTAGTGGAGAGGATATCTACCACCACACCCCAAACGAAGATTTTATCGCTGAGTCAAATTACATCCGCCGACCACAATCTTAGCCATTGAGAGTTAACCAATTTAACATAAACCTATCTATTGCTGGTCCCAACTTGCATCCTTTCCCGAGGCGGTATTGATTTTCTGTGTAGGGCCATATCAATAGAGCGGGAATTTCGCGTTGATTTGTGTAACATTCGCGGCTTGAGATGCAATTTCTTTTTTGTGTCTGCCCACGTTTCTAACCAGAAACCAACTAGAAAAACAAGTAATTACTAATACAGATATTTCCGACTTTAATCTACCTGGATATAACTTAGTGTCTCTGTTCTTTCCACATCGTGGTATAGCCACATACATACGAAATGATATGGCTTATCAGCTTTGCCACAATATGAGCTCTGTTCCAACCCAGAATTTAATTTCTCTTGGCTGAAACTTCACGTTCGTGGCCATATCATACATTACTGCTTTCTTTACAGAAGCCCAAACTTGGATAGAAACGCATCCTTTACCGAATTTGATGCTCTGTATGATTTTATCGATACGATTTTGACCCTATATCCGCACACTGAAATCGTTATTGGGGGTGATTTTATTGTGCATAACTCTCAGTGGCTTCGTCTCTCCGAACACACAAAACCTGAGATCAATATGTCCAACTCTTTGCTGATTCAAATGGTTTAACTCAACTTGTCAATGAGCCAACACGGGTACCAGACATATATGGTCATTTCGCCAACACTCTGGATCTGTTTCTCACCTCCCACCCAAACAAATGCACAATTGAAGTTTCTTCGCCCTTGGGCACTTCAGACGACTGTGTCGTGTCAGTTAAATTTCCTCTAACCAACAGTAACGTTAATGAGAAAGCTCCCATAAGAACAGTATGGTTCTACGAGGAAGCCAACATGGAAGGCCTGAACGAATTTTTTGGGAGGTTAAATTTGTCGTTATTTTTCCTTAATAACGATGTGGACTTGTGGCGGTTCTACGAACCCCACAAAACACTGTAAGATAAATCCCTTAGTTCGACCAGGCATACTTTCGTCTTCAACCGCAAGTGCTCTCTTACACGTGGGTTGCATGTTTCACCAAACTCCTTGTGCCTACACGGCGACAGAAAAATCCCTTTTTTTTTAAACGAATTCGTTGGAAATGCAAAAAAATGCATGAACCAACGCAGCAAGTTACTAAAACGCCACGCGGCCAAGTATTGGACAATACTGGTAATCTCCTCTGGTGTCAGCCGCAATTCGGTTGTCCCATCGCGAAAAGATCACCGTAGGCAACGACGGCAATTATTTTTAACATGTACCATACTATAGAAACAAATACCTGTAAGTATCGCAGCCGAAAATAATGATCGCGGCCAGGTAAAATACCCTGGGTAATTAAGCACCACGACAAACCCAAAAAGATACCGCCAAGGTAGAAAAGGTCATCAGGTACGGAGGAAATACAAAAAGGTCGAACGAGGGGAGAGAGAGAACAAATTGACGAATCTTTTCGGTGAGAATTTTTGCCATCGCAAGATATACCATTTAGTACGATATTAACCTCAACGAGAGAAAGACCTGCATTCGATAAAACGGTTGACCGTGTCAACGCGAGTAAAAGTGTCGAAAAAAAAACTAAGAATAATAAAAAAAACTAAGAGTAATTTTTTAATTTGTAATTTAACAATTAATAAAGGCATATCGCCAAAATAAAAAAAAAAACGCGTAAAAAAACGTCTTTATTTCTTTTCGTTGTGGACTATGTTCGGTGGAACATAGCGAATAAAAAAAGCGCTAAAGACTCTATAGCGGATACAATGACAGACACGATTCTGCTTGGCATGCGGACCTTTATTCCATGTAGAATAAAGAGTATCAAACCCAAGAGAAATATGTGGTTCGTTTCCGGGTGCAGAGAAGCCATTAGGACTAAAGAGTTGAGTTTCCGGTTGTATAAATCAAACAATACTGAGGAAAACCGGAAAAGATTTAAGAGAGCTAGAAATGACTGCAATGCGCATATTCAACGCGCAAGGTTCCTCCATGACCAGAGAGTGAGACAAAAAATACTACACTCTCCCACAGGTAGTAGAAACTTCTTGGCATTCGTGAAAAACATTCAAAACTGTCTTTTCATCCATTCCATCGCTTATAGTCGATGACAAACCAGTCACCACTGCAATAGAGAAGGCGAATCTACTTGCCGCACATTTTGCAGCCAACTCAACGCCACCTGATACCACATCAATTCCGCCTCAACTTGACCATAAGCATAACACCATGAGCCGGATTCACTTCCGAACGCGTACTGTTGCCCGCGCACTCAAAGAGCTGAATGTAAACCAATCCGCTGGTCCGGATCGCATTCGCCAAATCATCTTGAAGAGATGTTCCTCTTCACTCTCTAAACCACTGCGGAAACTCTTCCATTTTTCTTATTCTACTGGCCGTTTCCCAAATAGATGGAAGTCAGCGAACATTCAGCCAATTCCCAAAAAGGGTGACAAATCGTCGCTTTCTTCTTGTCGAGCCATAGCACTAACTTCTATTTTCTCCAAGGTAATGGAATCTCTTATCAACCGTCAACTTTCGAAATATCTGAAATAAAATGACCTCCTTAATGACCGCCAATATGGCTTTCGTAGCAACAGGTCCACAGGAGATTTGATGGCGTACCTTACCGAAATGTGGAGCCATTCCATACACTACTTCGGCGAAAGCAAGGTTGTTGTACTAGATATCTCGACAGCCTTCGACAGAGTTTGGCATCCAGCCCTTTTATCAAAATTGTATTCCTATGGAGTGGGCAATTCCAGGATCCAATGGATAAGAGACTATCTTTCTGGCCGCTCAATCCAAGTGGTTCTTGATGGTGTCAAATCTGTCTCTCATCAAATTAATGCAGGTGTTCCCCAGGGTTCGGTACTCTCTACACGCTCTCTTCCTGATCTTTATAAATGATCTCTTGTCAATTTCTCACAACCTAATTCACTCGTTTGCTGATGATAGCACATTGAGTTTCTCATGCCCATACGAACACTCCCGTCCAAACTCTTGGAACGTCACTACCAACCAGCAACTTATGCTTGATACATTGCACTCAGACGTCAACAAGATATATCAATGAGGATTATCTAACTAAGTAGAATTCAATGCCCTAAAAACTCAGTGCTGCCTTTTGTCGCTAAAGGTGAGCCCCAAAGTAAATATACTGTCTATGAACGGCACTTGCACTGACGAAGTCAAGGAATTATCAATCCTCGGCACTCGAATTAATTCGACTCTTAATTGGAATGACCGCATATTTGAAGCTGCGAAAAGTGTAGCCAAAGGTATGAGGTTCCTTAAGAGATGCAAAAGATACTTCACTCCATCCAACCTGGCCACTATTTACAAGGCGTATATTCGTCCAAAAATGGAGTTCAACTCCCATATTTGGTCAGGCACATCCAAGCCTGCACTATACGTGTTCGACAGGATGCAAAAACGAGCAGTGAAGCTTATTGGGGACTCAGCCGTAAGTCGATTAATTCCGTCGTTAGAACACAGGCGCAAGGTATCATGTCTATCTCTTTTCTATAGGTATTATCACGGTCGTTGCTCAATTGAACTTGCTGAATGTGTTCCGCCCCTTCAGACATTTTCCCGCGATACCCGTCAATCTGTAAATGCGCATCAGTTGACGTTGAAAGCGGACTTCAGGCGCACAAATAAACATAGAGAGTCATTCTTTAGCCGAACCACACGAATGTGGAATGTTCTACCTGATCATGTGTTTCCTGATCGTTGTTATGTCCAGACATTCAAGACCAATATACATCGACATCTCCTTTCCTTATCCACTTCCTCTCCATCCGCTCGCATTGTGCTCTGACATTTAAGGGTACTTCAAAATCCCTAAAACAAACAAAAAACCAACCTAAGAGAATTCACGTTAAGTGATTCCAAGCATGATGGTATTCGGTGATGGTGAATATTTTGGGGTGAGTGCTTCTAACGTGTAACGGTGTGGCAAGGGGGTATCTTACCGTGAGTATATACTTGGGACCGATCTTTCCGACCGGGTCCACCAGTCAAACTCCGAAAAATGGCCAAGAATTTTTCCAAGTCATTCTACGAAGCTTATAGTTCAATGGAGATTCTGGACATTGGGGCCTAGTCTACCAGTCATCTTAGTTGTGAATATATTCTAGAGCCCTACACACAGATCTACTGATCTTATAAAAGCCTTAATAAATCGGCTTGGCTAAATTTCTGGTGAATCGGAATGTTTACTTGGACTCCTTTTAAACGTATGTATGTCTTTTGTAGCTCCTCAATAGTATACTGGTTAGTATACCCGCCTGTCATGCGGGAGACCGGGGTTCGATTCCCCGTCGGGGAGCCTCTGGCGCAAGACTAATGAACTCGCCCGGAAAAAACAAATCATTATGGAAAATTTAACAAGCCTCAGGACTTGCTAAATAAGGCTGTGGGGGCTTTTCAGGGCCCGAAGAGCCATACATCGCTCGATCCTCACTATTCCAAGCGATGCGACTTACCTCGAAGTTAAACTTTCAGCAAGGTTACGTAACCTTGCTAGGGCATTAACCGCCAGCCAGATTGGTGGAATTAATTCAGTTACCCCAAAGGATAACTGACATGAATACCTTTTAGGCAGCTTACCTTTCTTTGGGGGTTTTTCTTCCAAACCCCTTTTTCTCCACCACCATACCTGAAAACATTAAGTCCACGGCAAAGATTATCACCTAGCCGTGACATCGAAAATTTCATCCTCGGGTATGCATTACCATACCTGAAAACATTAAGTCCACGGCAAAGATTATCACCTAGCCGTGGCATTGAAAATTTCATCCTCGGGCATGCATTGCACCCAGTGCATCTCGTTCCCATAGCCTTATGCCATGGAAACAAAATCAACACGGAGTTCATTGATTACTCGTTGTTTTTGTCTGTCCATGGCACCCCTAGCATGCGGCTATCAGGTCCCGCCAGTTTGCCACCGCCGACAAGGTTTCGGCTGATGCAAAGCAAACATTTCACTAATTACAAGCAATAGCTGGTTTCCTATTATCGGTCTCCACCGATCAGGGACCGCAAACAAGCAACGAATTGGATGCAGCCATCAAGTGTTTACTTTTAACATCTGGCAATGGCTGCACCCTATATTCGTTGCAATACCCAAACATAGCATTTGCATCACAGATTGTTTATGGTATATCCAATTCCCTATTAACGGCCGCCAACCGTCGGCGGACCTAGGAAAATTCACATCCAACAACCCAAATGTTGATTTATGGCCTCTCCTAGGATGACCAGATCTTCGGCTCGTGTTGTTTTTACCCCAGATGTTCCTGTTGCCGGCAAGTATTGCACAATCAATTGTGTACACAGCCGCAGGCCATGCATTGTTTGTATTCGCAGGAGATGCAGTTGCGACGCTCGCAACCACCCTCGATCACCGGACGATTGTATGCGATGCATACACATACATATGAAATGTATGCCGTATTCCCCGGTCCAATCACGATTGACCGCCTCGAGTCGATCGTGCAGCTCCTCCTCTTTTTGCGGTTTTCTTTGCGATGTTTTTTTCCATCGGCAGCGAATAACGAGTCGAGTTTTACCATCGGAGAAGTGCGCACGGAGTGTAGAGTGTCAGCCAGAGTCGGAGTTCGACGCTGGTATTAATCGTGATTTTGTAGTCGCGAAAATGAAATATGCAAATTAAATAAAAATATTAATCAAAATAGAAACGTTAAGTATATAACTGTTTGTCACCACAATAAGTAAAAATAGAGTGTTTTATATATGGAAACCTTCATTCGCTGGCATTTATTGTATCGATTGAAAAGTGCGAAAGTAATAATGTTCGATAGTTATGTGAAATGTTGATACTCTAACCAAAAATACATCAGCTAATTAAAAACCTCCCTTTTGGAACAATATTTAGTGTTACAAAAAATGATTGACCTCAATAAAAGAACTCATCTCAATCAAAATCAGTGCGTTTTATCTTTCCTTTTGTGAACGGTTTGCGGCGAAACACTGTGGTGTATTAGTGAATTCCTGTCCTTGCCGACACACCCTACTGATAAACTACCACAAGGCCAAGACCGGTTCCAGGTTGTAGTGCCGATGATGATGATGATGTCTCTTGTAAGAACATTTACCTTTTAGAATAATGATAACACAATCGGGTAGTAAAAATATGTTCTCCGTCGAAGAAATTCACTCGTGTTCATCTGCTTGTAACAGAATTCTTTTCAAATTAGGTATTTTAGAAGATTACTGGTGCTATCTATATGTTCATGCTTCCGTTGTAAATATGATCAGCACATAAATGCTTTTTTGTAATACCTTGAATCAACATTCCACCCACTATTTGTGTACATTCCATTCTATTTGTGTACGAAATCAAATGGACAAATAAAATTAGGGAATTTGCACATAGAATCATTAAGAATGTTTATTTAACTTTTTTGAAAGTCAGTATTCCCGAGCGGCTTTCAACTACAAGGTATTTTCGTACTATAAAAATAAATATTTGTCGGTATATAAATTCGTTTAGAGTTAAGCTCCAAGACAATGTACGAGTAAACCCACCGGTGACAGTGTTAATCTTAGAAAATATTTACCGTGGGATTCCAAAAAACATTATCTATTCCAAGTGCGTGCGAAATCGCGAAGATTTAACACATTTGTCAGCGGATCTTGTATATACGAAGGTTTATGACGCAAATCAATATCAACACAGATTCTAAAGTCGCTCGTAACGCGAAATTGCTTAATGCTTAAGTAAAGTGTAAGACTAAGGTCTTAGTTTTCCAATCTTTGGATTTATTTATTTGAACGCGTGATAAGAATTTTAGAATTGAATTAGCCACTCATAAACAGATCATAAAAAGAAAAGGTTCACGTAATCAATTGTATTGTTTTTAAAAATAAAACTTGAAAGGACTCCCGTGGATTGCCTGCTGAGGAATTCAATATTGACGGCCATTTTTGATATTTGATCAACTTGATATTGATCACCTTTGATCATCTAGGACAGCATGGACATTAAGGCGATTGGGCGGTAATTTCCTCGGAGACACGTCTTCACTTTCGTCGGGATTGGTTGAATCCGCGCGGTGTTCCAAAAAGTAGAAACGGCCTTTCAAGCATAAGGTACCCAAAAACCGTTGCTAAGAATTGGCGACAGTTCTGGGATATAGGTTTTAAGGACTTATATGAAATCCGGTTTGCTTAGAAACAGCACGTAGGCTGAATTTTCCACCTGGCATTACTGAACTTAACCACTTGTATACGAAATGAATGTAGATTCTGTCAATGGCTGTAGACCCTTTCAATGGCTCTGTAGGGGTAGAAGTATGGTGAGCCGGCACGGGCTCTAATTCACTTCTATTCCCAAACTATTTGTTCACTCGACACTGTTCAAGGGTTTATTAAGGTCCTATTTGGTGCACGCTAATATGAATGCTTCGTATCACAATTAACACTGTTCACCAGGATGATCCAAGAAACACCGCAGTTCACAAAATAAAACACAGTTTATGGTTAGAAATTTTATTGTTTTTCAATCAATACAATTAATGCCCACGTGGGACGATTTCTATATTAAATTTTTAGATGTACTTATTTATTCTGTTTTAAGTTAACTTGTTTGTAAATGCCCTTTATCGAATTAATTCATACGTATTAGATCTTGTTAAAACGCCACACGACACTACATAATTATATTGCAAAACTCCGACCACTCGCGAATCCGTGAGGGGACACACTCAGGGATGTGCCCACTCCCGTGCGCACGCTGCAGTGGTTGAAAGACGACTCGCCGAGGGTTGAATTCCGACTTTGATCCAACCCTCAGTAGTTTGGTGGTGTGGTGAAGAGGAAATGAAATTTTCCTTTTGGCCAGTGACCAATGGGAGAAGATCTCTCCAGTTGATCTTAGCGAGAGTGCTAATAGATCGTTATGTACCGATGCAGCGAAGGTCATGGGAAACGAAATTGAGAAAAGAGAAGATAACAAAGGACATTATTTATGGCATAGATGCATGGTGCAGCTGCGTAAATAGACCGCAAAGCAATTAAGCAAATGATGATGGGTGATTGTGTACCATATCTTGCTGAACGTAAGGGATCGAATTTTGGTATGCATATTTATATGCGGAAGAATTCAATTTATGGCCACTAGACGCTAGATGTGTATATTTGCTTTTGTCGCTCGGACAAAAGGCCGCCGTGCATGCAGGGGCTTGCGGTGTGGTCCACTGACCTGTTGTGGGTCGCATGGACCAACAAGTGTGTCGTCCGAGTAGGTCGGGGCCCATCGGGGGTTGGCCTTACGTCTGCGTGCGGGGAGAGGCAGGTAGAGGCGTTGTGGGTTACTAACCTGTTGTTGGCAGTGTCTACCAACAGGTTGTATCTTCCTAATAGGTCAAATCCTATTAGGGGCTCTTTACACGGAATTTTAGGCGATGCATTAGATATCCTTGAAAGATGAAACGTCTGCAGGCTGGCAGGTGCTAATGCAATTGCATTAGCGAAAAACAATGGGGTTTTTTGCGCTTCAGGACAGGAAGCTTTTGAGGTAAGTAGTGGCGTTGGTGGAACCGCCACGCTCTACATTCTCTGTTCGTTATATTTTCTTTCTCTTTCTAGTTGACATTTCTCAGGAAAAATGAACTTTTAGCACTGAACCAGCCCTCTGAGATGCTATTTTTACTCGACTGGGTCCATAAGCGTATATATACAGCAAACCCACGAAAAAGGCGTAGATGTGACGAGCCGACACCACCATAAGGAAAGGAATAATCAAGAAAACACCAACTCGGCAAAAAGAAGACGTCGAGAAAAATGAAAAAAGTGGGATATACGCGTTGGCACGTGCAATGTCCGAACGTAATATCAACCAGGCGCGATACAGTCGGCCATAGAAAACGCGAAACAATATAAAATGGACATAGTCGCGTTTCAAGAGGTCCGACTACCAAACCAAATAATCGAAACCTACAGGTTCACACTTGCGTGTGGAAGTACCGATACACATAATATCGCAATGGGGCTCATCATACGTAATAAGATTACGCCCCATATAAGACTTTTTAATGGCTGAATGTCGGTGCTAAAAATACAGGGTCCGTGGTACAACTCATCATCATCATCATCATCATCATCGGCACTAAAACCGGGATCCGGTCTTGGCCTTATTTAGCAATTCTCTCCACCGGTATCCGGTCCACATCCGAGACTTGTTAAATTGTCCATAATAATTCGTTTTTCCGGGCAAGATTATTAGTCTTGCGGCAACCTTTTTCAAGATGTCGGTGCATTCATTGGTTCACTACTTGGCTGGTGCCAAAGTAGCTATCCAGGGGTGTCACGCGGAGACTGCATGTCAACTTGGATTGAACAGGGACAAGGATCGTCCTGGCCTTGTCCCGGTTGAAAGCAATCAGAGACTTTTCCCTGAATATTGGGAGACTACCTGTTTGGATTCCGCAGAAACCAGTTAATAAGTGAACAATTGTTTACAAAAAGGCAACTGTTGGAAAAGAAGTGGGAATACGGAAGGATGGTCCGCTCGGGTGGTGCACAAATTAATCAAAACAATATGGAATAAGGAAGTCACTCCGGAAGATTGGAAAACCTCTGTAATCATGCCTATTTGGAAAAAGGACGACCGATCTGACTGAGAGAACTACAGAGAAATGTCATTGCTTCCAACCACATACAAAATACTATCAAATATTATCCTAGCGAAGATCACACCATATGCAGAAGAAATACTGGGAGACTACCAGTGTGGATTCCAAGAACCAGTCAATAAGCGAACAATTGTTTACACTAATGCAATTGTTGGAAAAGAAGTGGGAATACGGAAGCACAGTTTACCAACTTTTCATTGACTTCAAAAAAGCCTACGACCCAGTTGTAAAGCAAATACTCCACCATATTGTAGTCGAGCTGGGAGTCCCGAAAAAAATGTGTCGCTCTCATTCAAATCTGCATGAACAAAAATAAAGGAAGTGTTAAAATATAAAACCCCCTTTCAGAACCATTTGAAATTAGTAACTGATTAAAACGAGTGGATGCCTCTCACCGCGTCTTATGTCATCAGAAAGGTACAAGACGACAACATGGCCGGATTATCCTTGAACGGAGTCATACATGTGCTTGTATATGCGGATGAAGTCGCCGTTGTGGGCGACAATGTAGAAATTATAAGTAAAAACAGTAAAATCATCATCCAAGAGACAGAAAAGGTGGGTCTGGAAATCAATGAAAAAAAGACCAAACATATTACGGATTACGGCGAGGGAAGGTTGGCCCGGTAAACGCACATAAATCAAGGGAAAAATATTTGAAAACGCTAAAGAGTTTAAATATCAGAGAATAATACCGACAGTCAGTAACGAAATGTCAAAGCAAATTAACAAGACTACATTCCGGCAACGCAAGTTGATACCGGGTCAGCAAACTGTTGAAACCGAAACTGATGTCAAGTAATATAAAGCTCCGTATTTATAGAACCTTAATCACGCCGATTGTTCTATATAGGTGGGAGCCATTGTCGCTTACAAAACGAGAAGAGAGCCGATTCCACGTATTCGAAAATAAAATTTTATGGAAGAATCGTTGGCGGCAAATATGATGAGGACTCAAGACAATGGAGGAAACTCCACAACCACGAATTGGAAGAGCTATACCCCAAAACCACAAGAATGGGAACAATCTGGTTGCAAAGATTAAGATGGGGCGGGCATGTAGCAAGAATAGGCAACGACAGAACCGTACGTAGAATTCTTGTCGGGAGATCAACGGGAAAAAAACCGGCGGGAAGGCATCGACGGAGGTGGGAGGACAATGTAAGGTTCGACCTTCAGGAGGTTGGATCACAGGGCGAAACGCGGAAGAAAAACGCACAGGACAGGGAACGAGGGTATATCTGAGTCAGTGAGGTCATGAACTTTTGTGTTCCAATAAATTGCAATAGTAAGATTAAGAAAAATATCTGGAGTCCTCCTTCGAACAACACCGTCGAAATCCTCACAAAAAATGTACCGGTTGTATCGGGTCCGGATACCAGAAATTCCAGGGAAATCACATTAATCGATACACTGCCAGAAACACGTTAAAATAGAGCAAACATTTTTCGTGGATAGGGATAGAGAATAATGGTGCAGCCGAGTCAATGAAGTCTTATACTTCCGGTAGTAATAGTATCAGTATATGAAAAGTCTACATCGATCGTCGCTCGTCAACAACAAAAATATTGAAAGTATTGTTCGCGTACAAGTGTTTTGTTTGTTTGTATGTTTCGGTAGGGAGGTGGACATCTTCAAAAGATACCTCTGGACCGATCCAGCGGCATGCCGGGTTTTTACCGACTAAAAAAACACCTTCCGCCAGCCTCATATTGCCGTTGATCCCCGCGGAACTTTCTTTTAGATATTCCACCGCGGGGCGGGACGGAGTTTACCTGTTACTCCGCTCGTCGCGTCGCAACTGCTGCATCATTTCACCATTTGTTACGGACCTTGTCTGTTTTGAACTCAGTATGTATTCTATTACTCCTGCCGGGGTAACTGTCCGTCTCATATGTTCTCCAAAATCATTCGTGCGGTCTCGAATCTCACGCACTCTGTAAATATGTGCTCGGCACTTTCTATTTTGCCTTCGCAATACAAGCATTATGGGTGATTCACATGCTTATACTTGTGCAAGTATTGCCAAAAGCATTCATGTCCTGATATTAGCTGAGTCAGCTGGTGATTCAACCCGTCATGTTTTCTTTTCACCCATGTTTCTATATCAGGTTTCATGGTGTGGGTACATCTTCTTTTGCAAGAATCCCACCTTCGCTGCCATTCTCTTAGGCTTGAGAGCTCTAATTGTGACCGCATTCTCTGGCGATTCCTTTGGGAGACCTTATGCAATGCAGCGTTTTCTTTAGCTGCAATGTCAAGTGGTGTCCTCCCGGCCAAAACATTTACGGCATCTTCGGATACCGTTCGGAATGCACAGCATACTCTTAGTGATGCCAATCTATGTGCTCAGAACACTCCCCTTATGTATACTGTGCGGCTCCTGTCCATATGTGAGCTGCATACATTATAATGAAGGTGTTGACACTGGTTATGAGTTTCCTTATGTGGGGCCGGGGTCCTCCAACATTGGGTAGTAGTCTCGCCAAAACTTTGCATACTCTTGCACTGTTTATTTAATTTAGTTAGATCTTTTTTTTAATTTAATTTATTATTTATTATAATACTTATGCTAATTGTTTTTTTAATTAATTAACAACGCGGGATTAATGTTATAAAACGCAACTGCAACTTCACGCGGGCACTTAATGTCATTGTTATTAAAATAAACTCGACTTCAGGACATTTATTTACGCTTCTCCGCTGGTGGCGGAGAGCGGGAGCGAAGTGACCAGCGTGGTGAAAGGATGAAAAAGACTCAACGATAGTCAATCGTTGTTAAAAGAAATTCAGCTGGGAAATTGGTTCTCTTAAATTAAGGGTGCATTTCCTGTTCCAAGAGAGACGTAAAGTCTCTCTTTTGAGTAACCAAACCGATCTCATAGAGGAGATCTCCACGATACACAAGTGTGTGTGTACGTCGGTTCTTTTCATGGCTCAACGCTATGATGAATAACCTGAAACACAAAGCAAGGGAAAGGATCGTAGAGATGTTTGTTTATGTGAGAAGGTTACTGGGAAACGGATCCAGAACTATGTAGGATAAAAGAGATTTATGACCTGTGTCTATGCTGTGGTGCGGATGCGTAGGTAAATGTATCGCCATTAGGAAGAAGCGCTAATGGTTTTTCCATTTACACAATGGGAAATGTATTAATGGCATCGCTAGTAAGGGTAGGTATTGAGTTCCTATTTGCATTTGAATATGCTGTAGGATTAAATTGATGCAAGAGACGCGGAATGCGTATTTGCTTTGGTCCGTAGGGTGTAAGTCGCCAGCCAATGTGTATATAGGGAACATTGTTGTACACATGGCGCGGCTGGGAAAAATAGACGGCGCAGTATTTATGATCCCTGTCATGAAGGTTACAATGTATGTAAATCTAATTATTTTGTTTACCGGAATTCATCTAAGGAAATTTGACTGGCGACGTAGATGCCGAAATGGATTGGAAATTCCTGGTAAGCTAATAAAGAAATCTTAAGGAGCAGTGGTATGCGAAGAGAATGCATGAAGGTAAGTTTTCTTTACAGGGACTTAAAGATCATAGATTTGATCTCTTAAATGCGTGCAGCATTTTTAGGTGCCGAATGCGAATGCATTGGCGAGGACTTGAGCGTCTTGGGTGATGATTATGGGGGTTTTTCAGGAAGGTAAACCGTGGGATTTGGCGGAACCGCCACAAAGGTATTACACTTTCTTCCGACTGCTTATTAAAACTGCCTTCGTCTTATGTTCAGCTAGTTTCAATCCGGCTATATCTAGCCACCATTTAATGCTCTGAATTGCTTGGGAGCAAATATTCTCTATATCATGTATATGTTTGTACGCAATGATTCTAACCCCTTCTGGTACATTGACCGTGAGCACACCATCACACATGATATTTTATAACAGAGGACCTAAAACAGATCCCTGAGGTACACCCGCTGTTATTTCATATTCCTGTGGTCCATCATTGTCATAGAGTAGTCTTCTATCCGAGAGATAGTTTGCTAGTATACGCACCAAGTAGGGTGACACTTGTAGATCGCGCAACGCTTCTAAAATCCGATTCCAGTTCACCGAGTTAAACGCATTTTTAACATCTAGCGCCACAACCGCGCAATATTTTTTTATGCCACCTAGCCATCGTGCTCCAGCTATCACATTGCGAGCAATGTCGCACACCACCGATAGTGCCTTACCGATTGATCTATCTTTCCGGAACCCGTATTGCCATTCAGAGAGCCCCTGTATGACTGATATTGATAACGTGGCGTTCTTGACTTTTAAATTACGGCTACTCACATACACGTTGGAGTAATGACATTCGACTGGTTTCTAGCGTAGTTTTACGGCGAATGTGTCAAATATATGTTTATTTGCCGTTGACGTTTTATTTCTTGTCTGGCGCCAACGCCGTTTTAATATTTTTTTTTCTACCAAGTAGAATTTGCACAAAGTAGTTTATGCAAATTAGCTACGTGGCGAGTTGTTCTCCTTTTAGAGGTAGAGAGGAGAAACTTACAAAAGGGGATTTGTGGATGTTAGGGGGGACCTAGACGCGAGGTAGGTCCGTAACAGTCTGAACGACTTTTTTGGGAGGTTAAATTGATCGTTATTTTTACTCCATAACGATGATGACTCTATAGCGGACACATTGACAGACACGATTCTACTTGGCATGCGGACCTTTATTCCACATAGAATAAAGAGTACTAAACCCAAGAGAAATGTCGTTCGATTCCGGGTGCAGAGAAGCCCTTAAGGCTAAAGAGTTGAGCTTCCGGTTGTATAAATCAAACAATACTGAGGAAAACCGGAAGATATTTAAGAGAGCTAGAAATGACTGCAATGCGTATATTCAATGCGCACAGTTCTTGCATGACCAGAGAGTGAGACAAAAAATACTACACTCTCACATTGGTAGTAGAAGCTTCTGGGCATTCGTGAAAAACATTCAAAACTCAGTCTCTCCATTCAGTCCATCGCTTATAGTCGATGACAAACCAGTCACCACTGCAATAGAGGTGAATATATTTGCTGCACATTTTGCAGCCAACTCAACGCTGCGTGATACCACATCAGTTCCGCCTCAACTTGAGCATAAGCAGCACACCATAAGCCAGATTCGCTTCCGAACGCATACTGTTGCCCGCGCACTCAAAGAGCTGAATGTAAACAAATCCGCTGGTCCGGATGCCATTCCCCCAATTCTCTTGAGGAGATGTTCCTCTTCACTCTCTAAAGCACTGCGGAAACTCTTCCATTTTTCTTATTCTACTGGCCGTTTCCCAAATAGATGGAAGTCAGCGAACATTCAGCCAATTCCCAAAAAGGGTGACAAATCATCCCTTTCTTCTTATCGACCCATAGCACTAACTTCTATTCTCTCCAAGGTAATGGAATCTCTTATCAACCGTCAACTTTCGAAATATCTGGAATCAAATGAACTCCTCAATGGCCGCCAATATGGCTTTCGTAGCAACAGATCCACAGATCTCATGGCGTACCTTACCGAAAAGTGGAGCCATTCCATCCACTACCTCGGTGAAAGCAAGGTAGTCGCATTGGATATTTTAAAAGCCTTTGACAGAGTTTGGCAACCATCTCTTTTGTCAAAATTGTATTCATATGGAGTGGACAATTCCCTGGTCCAATGGATAAGAGACTATATTTCTGACCGTTCAATTCAAGTGGTTCTTGACGGTGTCAAATCTGTCTCTCATCAAATGAATGCAGGTGTACCTCAGGGTTCGGTACTCTCTACCACTCTCTTCCCGATCTTTATAAATGATCTCTTGTCAATTTCTCACAACTCAATTCACTCGTTTGCTGATGATATCAGGTTGAGTTTCTCATGCCCATACGAACACTCCCGTCCAAACTCTTGAAACGTCACTACCAACCAGCAACTTATGCTTGATACATTGCACTCAGACGTCAACAAGATATATCAATGAGGATTATCTAACTAAGTAGAATTCAATGCCCTAAAAACTCAGTGCTGCCTTTTGTCGCTAAAGGTGAGCCCCAAAGTAAATATACTGTCTATGAACGGCACTTGCATTGACGAAGTCAAGGAATTATCAATCCTCGACACTCGAATTAATTCGACTCTTAATTGGAATGACTACATATTTGAAGCTGCGAAAAGTGTAGCCAAAGGTATGAGGTTCCTTAAGAGATGCAAAAGATACTTCACTCAACCCAACCTGGCCACTATTTACAAGGCGTATATTCGTCCAAAAATGGAGTTCAACTCCCATATTTGGTCAGGCGCACCCAACCCTGCACTATACGTGTTCGACAGGATGCAAAAACGAGCAGGGGAACTTATTGGGGACACAGCCGTAAGTCGAGCAATTCCGTCGTTAGAACACAGGCGCAAGGTATCATGTCTATCTCTTTTCTATAGGTATCACCACGGTCGTTGCTCAATTGAACTTGCTGAATGTGTTCCGCCCCTTCAGACATTTTCCCGCGATACCCGTCAATCTGTAAATGCGCATCAGTTCACGTTGAAAGTGGACTTTAGGCGCACAAATAAACATAGTCACTCTTTACCCGAACCACACGAATGTGGAATGTTCTACCCGATCATGTGTTTCCTGGCCGTTGTGATGTCCAGACTTTCAAGACCAATATACATCGACACCTCCTTTCCTTATCCACTTCCTCTCCATCCGCTCGCACTGTGCTCTGACATTTAAGGGTGCTTCAAAATCCCCCTTTGTACGCGCGTTAGTGTAAAAAAAAAAAACAAAAACATATAAACCAAACAAACTGGGATACTCACCACCATGCCTATAAAATTGTAAACCCATTCAAAAGTCACTCTTCTTACCCAACTAACTTGACCAAATCCAAAATCACAAACTTTGTAAGGCTGCGATTAGGCCATACAGCTGCTACCCACCTCCACTTGCTCCGCCGAGCTACAGCCCCGATCTGCGCAAAATGCAACACAACATTCACAATCACTCACATTTTGAAAAACTGTCCTCACCTAAAACCTTGGAAAGATAAATTATTTCGCAATACAAATATTTACATAATTCTAGCAGATCCCACTACCGACAACATAGTAATTGTAAATTAAAAGTACAGAGCCAATAGTCCACGCTGCTAGGCTCATTATGTTAAGTTATTGATATGTAATTTTACATTACTTGTTGATAATAAATAATGGCGCAAGGCTAATAACCTTGCCCGTAAAAATAAATTATTATGGAAAATTTTACAAGCCTCGAGACTTGCTAAATAAGGCCAAGACCGAATCCCGGTTGTACTGCCGATGATAATGATGAATTGATAATAAATAAATAAATTTCCGTTCTATCTAACAATATATGGAAATCATTTAGATATATTTTGAAAGTGCATTCATTCAGTTACGTTCTTCCACTCCCGCATCCAAAACTGTCTGTCTCGTTATCTTACTATGGTATAACCGAAATATGCACTTGGGCTTCCATAGTTTAATTGACGACAATGTCAAGATGTAAGTATGGGATAAAACTATAACTCCAAGAGGTTCACAGGAAGTAGCATCATCAATTTTAATGCATATGGAGGATATAACTACTCAAAAACACAATAGCTCACAGTGATGCCAGTTCAGGCCAACATTAAAGCGCCATTGACATGTATGAAAATTGCTGTCCTCAAATAATAATATTGAAAGGATAGATCACAATTTTTTGGTAAATGGTCATTCCTTTCTATCGACTGATCGTCATTACCGGAATGAAAGTAAAAAAGCCAATTACTTATACAACCTTGAGCTTATCAATTGATAGAAAAGTGTAGAAGAAATACATTTCCAGTAAAACGAACGTCGCAGCCGGATTTTACGAGATAGGCCCAGAATTCTTCGTCCTGACAAAGAAAACACAAAATATTTGGCAAAAACTTTATTTTTCAACATACTCTCCTTTTACCTGGATACACTTTTCCCAGCGATGTTCAATAAGTTCGATACCCTGGTTATTGTAATACTCCTGGTGCACCACCGTGCTTCTGTGTGTGAACAGTCGCATTGTCGTTTTTTCCCGAATCTCATCACTCAATCGCTGCAATAATTCGCTTAATACTCGCCGTCGATGGTTTTCCTTTTTCATGATAGTCAATGAAACTTATATCCCGCGCATCCCAAAAAAAAACTGAAGCCATAACCTTGCCTGCATATGGAACCGTATTTGCCTTCCTTGGAGCCGATTCTCTCCCGTTAATCCATTGTTTTGATTGTTCCTTCGTGTCGAGTGTGTAGTGATGGACCTGTGTTTCATCCATAGTTATGAATCGATGCAAAAAGTCGGCATTGTTGTGGCGAAACATGACCAAACACTCGATTGGAACATTTCCGCAACGCTGTTTTTATTTGAATGGGAGCAAGCGCGCCATTCATTTTTCATACAGCTTTCACATGTCCAATTGTTCAGTCAATATGCGATGTACAACACTTTTTGAAATGCCTACCGTTTCTGCTAAGTCGCGCAGTTTTAGTCGACGGTCATGCAATATCTTTGTGGATATTTTTTTTACCATTTCTGAAACAGTCACCTCATTTGGTCGACCACTGCGACGTTCGTTTTCGCAGCTCATATGGCCTCCGCCACCCGATACTTCACTGTTGAAAACGAACGTGCAGATTCCCCCAAGGTAGAATCTAACTCGGGTTTGATATTGGTTGTACTAAGTCCTTCCAAATTAAAGCATTGAATTATATGGAACACACATTTTCCCCATGTTTAGAAATTCACTGACAGCGTTCACCATTCCTGTCAAACAAGTAATAAACAACGTAGCGTCGTCAAACTTGAAACTTGATATTTCTAAGGTTGGTACTATCTACCACAGTCGTTATATTTTAAGGGGAGGTCCTCATCAAGAAGTTTTAAAATATCGGTTTTTTTTATTTTTTAATATTTTTTTTTACACAAACGCGAGCTATGGTTTGTGAATAACCGTCTGAACCCAGAGGTCGCAACACCAAGAAAAGCACGAATCTAAAACTCTTTTACATCAATCAATGATGTTCTCTTTTGTCCTTTTAATTTAATCAACGGAGTTTTTCTTTTATTTCGTTTCCACTATTTCTTCTTTATTGTCAATAATATAATTTTCATTCACACAAGTATTTTTATTACATTTGCTTATCATAAGGAGTTCGTTTTCTCCAGTGCCGGATTAAGCCAATCGGGTGCCCTAGGCCATTCAAATTTTGGGGCCCTCTTTTTTTTTATAATCGTAAAATTAATCGTTATTGATGCATTTGTATAATTTAAACAACTATTTCATATCATTTTAAGGTTTTCAAATACAATAAAATAAAGGAAATCATTTTTTTCAGTTGAATTATATATTTTTTGATTAATTTGATTATTGTTGTTGGATAACAAAAAAAGATAATTTGATTGGTGATGTGTTTTGTGTTGTATATAAAACAGAACCTACCTTTTTCAACAAATGCGTAGTTTTCGATATGTTCATTACACACAGTACCACAATTTTACATTAATTAACATCTAGATTCGTCACTAATTGAAAAAAAAACGTTCTTTTTTTCTCTAAGAACAACGAACAAATGTAATTTGACAAACGACAAAGCAACAGATAGTTTTGTTTTGCTTAAAACACTGAAATGAATCGTTTTTGTTTATATAAACAAGCTCGAGTTTGCAAGCGCTGTTTCGGTTATTTAGCGCGCGATTTGAAATTCAAATCGTAGCTTAAAATAACAACCAAAAGAATAAATCAATTAAGATTTTTAAATCTTTTTGTTTGAAAATACATTTGTATAATCAATTACATAAGATAAATGAATTGTCTTTAAAAAAATTTTTGTTTACAAAATTCCAAAAAATATAAAAAAAAATTAATTAAAATTAAAAATAAATTAAAAACAATCATCACAAATTTTCTTGGGGGCCCTTGCTCGCCAGGGGCCCGAGGCCATGGCCTAGTCCGGCCTAATGGGTAATCCAGCACTGGTTTTTTTCTAACCTATCTATAAATATTCTTCGAGTTATGTACAGAATTCACTTTCTTTATTGAACACTCAACTTTTGGTTCTTATACTTTAACATCAGGGTAAATTCTCTACGAGCATTTAACTAAATTCACTTTCTTCCTTATCTAATCATCTTCTAGTTTTTACTCTTCAGTATCTTAACAAATTTCTTTTATTTATAATTAACTGAATTCACTCTCTTCTTGGTTCAATCAACTTTGAGCTCATACTCTTCGATTTCTTAACAAATATCTTTTATTGGTAATTAATCGGATTCATTCTCTCCTTAGCTCAATTAACTTTTTGTTTATACACTTCAATATCTTAACAACATTCTTTTATTTATAATTCACTCTCTTCTTGGTTCAATTAACATTTTAGTTTATACTCTACAGTTTCTTAACAAATACTTTTTATTGGCAATTCACCGAATTCACTATCTTAGTTCAATTAACTTTTTGTTTATGTTCTTCGATATCTCAACAGATCTCTTTTCGAATAATTAACTGACTTCACTTTATTCCTTTAACCGATTCCTTTGTTTCTTATACTTTAATACCTTAACCAATTTCTTTACCAGACTCTCCCAGAACTCAGGTATCGCTTTTTGATTCGCCGTACCACACTATGACTAACCACTGACTGCCCGCTAATTATCTCCTAAACCTTTCGCGACACATCGGGGTCAATACCTCCCGACGACGATACTGCAATTACATTTTAATTGCCCTCATTTCCGCTTGTTGCCCTCAGTTCGCAACCACTGTGTTTTCGCTGAACCCGTCAATACTTCCTCATTGACTTGAACTCGGGTTCAAGCTCTCCTGTTGCGAACTGACCCAATTAATTTCGTTTATGCTTTGTATGCAATCAATTGCCTTTCCGTGATTTGTTAATTGTTCCGGAATATGCAATTGATTGCTTTTGCATTATTGGGCAATCGTTTTGGCATATGCAGTTAATTGCTTTTGTGTTAAATGGTTTAAAATGTGCAATTAATAATTTTATCGCCTCGGGGGTCATTTGAGTTTAAAATCGGATGGCGTTATTAGGTTTTGGTGTGTCAATGATCTCTTGGACATCATCTTTGATTATGATGTCACTGACACATTTAACACGCGCGAGTTAACACCCAAAACCATTCTTATCTACAATGACTCAATCCATAATCTACATACTTCAGATAATGAAGCATTAACTCCAGTTCGATGACTCATTAGCATCTCTTATCCACAGAATATTTCCTACCAGCTCTTATCTACATAACTCAAAACGTATATAAACGAAATGCTCCCAACTGTAAGAGAATTACTCTAAGTCACGACCATAGGGTCAGACATTGTCATCATTAAGTCCTATTGTAAATTAGTCATTTAAGTGAAGGAAAGAATAAAGTCTCCGTCAAGCAAGAAATAAATCTCTAGTTGACAAAGTAACGAAACATATTTTTTTCCTTTCCGTAGCTGCAATAAGAATAACTCGCGCACAAAAGGGCATTTTTGAGTACCCTAAATGTCAGAGCACAGTTGATAGTTTGTAGTGTGTAGCATAAGTCTCCAAAACCGTTTTGCGAAAATAATTTTATAAAAAAGTTACAGCACAACGAGGTCAAGTGAGGTCGTTTATTTTTCACTTTGAGGCGTCTTGTTCAATTGGCTGTCAAGTGTATACTAATATCGCTATTGACCTGAAAATCGATATACAAGATAATGAGACATAGTAATATACAACCTAATATAGTAATTAGTCCTGCTGGTGCCATCTGTAGGTTAGGCCGGAAACTTTTCACCCAACCCTCGTATAGCATTTTGACACTTTAACGCGTCTGCTGTAAAATCGTAATTTAAAAAGTATTAATTTGTGCAAGATTTAATTAAAGGCTTTACTGAAATCGGTAGTGATAACTTCGACTTCTTTGCCGTTCTCTAGGGCTAGGAGTGTGCGCGAAGTGAATTCACCTAAATTAGTAATGGTATCATCATCATCATCGCCACTACAACCGAGAACCGGTCTTGGCCTTATCTAGCAAGTCCTGAGGCTTGTTAAATTTACCATAATGATTTGTTTTTTCCGGGCAAGGTCATTAGTCTTGCGCCATTAGTGATGGTATATCTACCCCCAAAGAGGCGGGCTGCTTGGCGGAAATAAGGGATTTGCTGTGAAAGCGTAATTGTTGGTACAGAGTGCTTTCAAAAAGTTTAGGAAGGTGGTAAAGCTTGGCTTGAGGTGGTAATTTGAAACATCGCCTTTGGCTCCCTTTTCATGTACAAGGGTGATGAAATCAGTTTTTCATATGTTAGCAAATTCTTCTTGAGAAAGCGACAGCTTTATGATAATCGAAAAAGGGGATGGGAGCGAACGGAGGAGCATTCTTAAAGAATATAATGAGAAGACCATTTGGGCTGGGAGTGAATTCGTCTTTAGGTTGGGTTAGTTTATTTTTAATTGTGGATGGATCAATGAATTGAGAAAGAAATGGATAAATTTCGGTAAGCATTTAAAATAAGAGGCCCTCGCTTGTTAGAAACCTTGACGTGGTGCGGGGGCTTAAACTACAATGAATCGCTCAGGGTATGCTGACGGAAGCATACGCTTCCAGTAGGCCCACCCATGTCAGACAGGCTAGCGTGGACTAGCACACAAAGATCTACCAGCCCTAATCCAGGGTGTTAAGCGTCCCCGTGCCATTTGGGTGGCTTGCAGCCAGGGTTATACCGGCTGTATTAGAATGGCGCCTCTCTAACACCGGGTCGGTGCAGAGTGGTAATTAGACCTTACCATATCACAGCGGGGCTCTGATATAGTGGACTGTGGCGGTTCCCATAAACGCCACTACGCACCTTCCCAAATTACCTAAAAGCTTCCAGTCCTGAAGCTCCCATAACCACATTATCCTTTGCTAATGCAATAGCATTAGCACCTGCATCATTCCCCGCATCAAAACATTTCCTTTTCCAAGGACATTTAATGCATTCAAGCATTACATTAAATTCCATACAAGAATTCTTTCTTTCATGCAAATGCATTTCCCAGAATACCTACAAGAATTCTTCATATTGTGGGCCAGATGAATCCAAAACTACTCGGCACCCATGTACCACCATGCAATTCCGCTGTACATGTGCACACCACATGTCCTTGGCATTTCCACGGTCCCGGCAGCTCTTTGTCCATCGGACAAAAGCAAATACTCACATCTTGCGTCTAGTCATAAACCGAATTCCTTCGCATGTAATCATGTATACAAATTCAATCCCTTTTGCCCAGCAAAATGCGGTACACGATCACCCATCGTATACCTAGATTTCTTTAGAATCACCAGCCTAATTACAATGCCGCTATTTATCCAGCTGCAATATACCCGACCACGATCCCTAATCTGACGACAAGCCACCGCCGGTAATAGACGCGATACACATTTCCCATTGGGTAAATGGAAGAACTCATTAGCACCATTTCCCCGATACAGTGTCGTCTATTATAGCTATAATGCACATCGTAAGCAATGGCCTATACGATCCCGTTGTCCATACAGTTTTTCAGCTTTGTTTTTCCATGGCCTTCGCGCATGAGTTGAACAATATGATAATCACGAGCACTCATACACCCATACCACCATGGTCTTCATTACGAGATCTGGTTTTCTATTTCACAAAGAGAGGCTTTACGTTTCTCTTGTGGTAAGTAAACGTATCCTAAGCCGAGGGGATATTCACCACCACCGAATCGAGGGTTGGAATCAAGAGCCAGATTCCAACCTCCGGTGAGTCTTATTACAACCACCGATCGCGACGGTAGGTTTTTCTCCCGCTCCCCGTGGGACATCGGGGACGCGTACCATCAAGGAGTCGCTTTTCCTTCCCAGTTAATAGTAATAGTTGGAATTATAGGGCGAAGTGTTTAGATAGTTTGTGTATTGTGTACGTTTGGACGATGGCAATGAGAATGCTTAAATTAATATAGTCGAAAGGTTCCAAGTGACTTTTAATTCATGATTTTCATATAGTTAATCAAAAAGTAACTTTCGTTGTCAATAAATTAAACTAAGACGTCTTCTTGTGTAAATATGTTATACAAACAACATTTAGTGTTTTATTCTCCTTTCCCCTTTTGTGACAACTTGCGAGTGAACTTAATCCTTAGTGATCGGTTAATGGCCGAACAGATGAACTCTTCAATTTGTGGGAACGAGGTAGAACCTGCGCCCATGCCGGCGCCACGACCTATTACCCCCACAGGACTATTTTAAATCCCAAGTCTCGTGGGAACAAAAATGAATAATTAATATACACAAAACAATCTCACGAAAAAGCCAGTAGGCGTAGGTTGCTGAGCCCCAACTACCATAAGGGAACAAATCACAAGAAAATACCGACTCGGCAAGAAGACGTAGGGAAAAACGGAAAAATCGCGATATACGCGTCGGCACGTGGAATATTCGAACGTTATATAAAGCAGGCGCAATACAGACGGTCGTAGAAAACGCGAAAGAATATAAAATGGACATCGTTGCGCTTCAGGAAGTCCGACACCCACATCAAGTAATCGAAACCAACGGGTTTACACTGGCGTGTGGAGGTACCGATACACATAACCTCGGAATCGGCTTCATCATAAGCAAGCAGATTACGCCCCATGTAAAACATGTGCAATTTATTAATGACCGAATATCGGTGCTAAAAATACAGGGACCATGGTGCAATTATGTACTTATAAACGTACACAGAATCTACGGACGAAGAAACGAAGGACACATTCTACGACACCCTAGAGGAAGTATTCGATGACGACATGACCAAATCGATTGCCAGTGTTGAAGGTGAAGCTGATTCACGATTCCGAAATTTCACTGTAAAATGAGTTCCACGTTACTTTTTTTTAAATAAATATACTTTTTTAAGAACCACGCCCGTAAAGCTGGGACAGTGCCCCGAGATGCGACTATGACGTTTTTTACAGCTCCCGATCAAGGAACTCGAAATATTCGTTTTCCACGTTTCCTGGGGACTTTTTTGGAAGACAGTGAATGTTTAAAACTGATTTTCTTGACGTTTCCTTGCATTTGATTGGCAACACTTGATTTCTTAAAAACCGTCAGAGGGAGGGGCGCGCGAGTGGCGGAGAATGGTACATCGCTTCATGCAATTTTAGTCGCAATGGAGCTCTTCATGGGAGAACAGCGTGTTTTTTTGTGTAAAACAATTTTACAAAAACAAGGATTCCTACGTTACTGTACGACGTCTATTTAGAATTGAATACGGATTACGCCGTGTAAGTGAGTGTCCAAAATGTAATCAAAGCTTGGGTCAAGAAGTTCGAGCAAACGGGATCGACAACGAATATTAAGCAAAGAGGGCGGCCACGTTCAAGAAGAAGCGATGAGAACATTCGGGAGGTTGAAATTTCCGTACCTCGCAGCATGTGACAGGGGGTTTTCCAAAGTTTGCCTAGTCGATTGCAGGAGTGCCAACGACGAGACGGGGCTCATCTCGACGATGTCATTTATAAAAAATAAATTTTGATAAACGTTTATTACGTTCAATAAATGATCAACAAAATAACATTTGTAGTTTTATTTCTATTCATGTTTCAAATGTGCAAACATTTATAGCCCACCCTATATTTTGGCATCGGAGGATAACTTGCTTTTGGTGTTTTCTACTGATTAGATTACTATCTCCGAATTTGATTATGGTTAGAGCTTTATATTTATAATCAAACCCAGAACAATTTCTTCTGTCTTCTTTATAATCATCATCATCATCGGCACTACAACCGGGATCCGGACTTGGCCTTATTTAGAAAGTCTCTCCACCGGTATCCGGTCCTTATCGGTGACTTGTTAATTTGCTTTTCCGGACAAGGTTATTAGCCTTGCGCCAACCTTTCTCAGGATATCGCTGCATACATTGGTTCACTACTTGGCGGGTGCCAAAGTAGCTATGCATGTCAACTTGGATTGAACAGGGAAAAGGATCGTCCTGGCCTTCGCCGGGTTGAAAGCAGAGACTTTACTCTGTATATTGGCTCCCATCCCCCTCTTCTTTATATTTAAACCCTGAATAATTTCTTTCGTACGGCCCACAATGTGCTTTGCTTTTGAATCATTCCTTACGCTTTCAAACGTTTTAAAAAATATGTTCACAACTAATGATTTTGCTACTCGTAGTTCAGGTAACGTGTGACATGAATAATGCCAGCTATTAGAGAAGGGAGAACTATTTATGGTCCTAATAATAGTTCCACATTTTAAACATCTAACCATCTAAAGAGGTAAGTTTGCGCACAGTATATACCAATACGATGTAATTGTAAAATACTTTCGCTTTATTGCATATAAGTTACAGAACGATGTTCGTTGCTTTTCAATTTCCAGAATTGTGTTGCTTCTTGAAAGGCAAATGTAAGACACCATCAACACGATAGGAGATAAGATGTTTAATTAATTAAATGATTGACAGTGAGAACATTTTTCTTAATAAATCTACTTCTCCTGATTTAATGAGTTTATGAATTCCTCCAGTTTATCCTGGATGTGACGCACTTTGACTGAAAGTAGTAAAACATTTATTAACAGAAAATTGTCACCTGATAAAAATATGATCACATACTCAGCTCTTCTGCTAAAGTGACTCTCTTTCCCGTCAGGAGTTGAGCTTTCTTTTCTTCGTCTTCACTATATTCATCCAAAACTTCCTTAATTTCCTTATCTAAGCGACGGGCCTCTCTATTAATAACTTGTTGACGTAGAGCATTCGACGTCACCTTAATGACTTGCTCTATCCTCCAAAAAAGTACGACGTCATTACAACTTATCTAATAAATAGAAACAAAAACCGGTTGGTTGTTTAGGAATTGAGGTTTGTGGAAGGGATTGTAGTAATTACCTCACAATCAGTGCCTTGTGTACTATACAAATAAAATGCTTTTCTGCATTCCTTAGCCTTATATAATGACTGGTTTAGAAAATGCCTGAAATCAAAGAAGTGCAAGTTAATATGGGCTTCAAATTCGTGGTCTATAGAACACTCACTTTCTATAAATTGGGAACCAAGTTTGTCTAATGTAGTCTGTATCTACTTCAACATTCGACCGTTGAAGATTTTTCCTAACTGTTGTTAACTCATCGTATGATAACGTCGGGCCGTGATGCTGCAATAAGATTTATTATTATAATAATATTTAAAAACCTATAACTTTAATTGAACCAATAATTCCAACAGATAGGCTTTCTATTTAATGACGTGTCATTTAATAATAAATATTATTACCTTCTGCATATTCATAAGTTTTCATACTTTTTATACTTTTTATTTTTATCAAAAACTTCTTACATGACGCCAGCTCAATGGGCAACTAAATAAATGACCATAAATAAAATATAAACGCAGAAATACGTAAAGATAAATAAGTGAGCGTTTGAATAAACATTTTGTTTATTGCAACACAAATACGCAAAATACCCACACGAATGCCGCTGCTCTTAAATGACTATCCACAATGAAGATAGAAGTCCGAGAGTTCTATATTCGTGTGGTTCGGCTGAAGAACAATTCTGTGTGTAAATCCGTGCGTCGGAAGTTGATTTTTAAAATGATTCCCCAAGCCTCCCCTTTTATTGACATATATTTTTGGAGAAGTAGAATGTATTTGTTCACATAGTTCAGATTTATAGCGATTATTATAATAATAATAATTTTTTTTTTTAAATATACTTCTCTCGGTAGAGGCGAACTTTCAGCGCCGATACGGCGCCCCGAGATGCCACCAAATAACTGTTGCAGTTCCGTTTAAGCAGTTGCAGGTTGAACACTCCGGGAACACTCGCGCGGGGAGGGAATTCCACAGCTTCCCCACGATGTAACAGAATGGGTTCTGATGCAAGGATGTTCGCGCCGTCGGGAGATGAACCGCAAATTGATCGGATTGTCTTGTAGAGCGCATATAAACCGAATTGCGCGGAACAATATCACAGGGGTCGGCTACGCGCCTTCATGTGGCAGCACCTGTAGTCCCGATGGCAGCGGCGTGTGACCGATCAAACGGATCGCTCGTCTCTGAAGTATATCGAGGGTATATTTAGGAGCAGAGCTCCAAACATGAGAGCAATATTCGATCGCGGGTCTAATTTGGGATTTATAAAGGAGAAGTTGTGCCGGAGTACAATATTTCTTGGCTCCAAAAAGATAGTTCAGTTTTCCTGAGGCGGATCTGGCGATGTTCGACACGTGTTTATGCCATGATACATTCCCATATACCGTAACGCCGAGCAATTTCAAGCTCTCCCCAGTTTCGAGGGCCCGGCCATTCATCATCAGCTGTGGAACCGATGATCCACTTTTCTTTGTGAATGTTGTATATTGTGTCTTCGATGCATCCGCAGATTTAAAGAGCATTGATAGACCATAGTAAGCTTTATTGGATTTGATCAGCCGTTGGCGTATCTCTTCTTTCATATTGTTATCGGTTGATACTATTGACCAAAGGTAGTTAAAGGATTGCACTACTTCAAATTCGTGCTCCACTACCCTGATAGTTTGACCAACGTTAGGTCTTCTCTTCGCAGAAGTTGCCACCATGTATTTAGTTTTTTCCTCATTAATGTGCAGTCCCAGTTTTTGTGCCGCCTGCTCGATCTGAGTGAAGGAGTCCTGTACAGCTGAATCGGATCTACCGATGGTGTCGATATCATCAGCGTAGGCAAGTATCTGCCTGGACTTGGTGACAATAGCCTCTCTAGTTGTAACGCCAGAGTCACAAATTGCTTTCTCCAACGCCAGGTTGAAGAGGAGGCAGGTCAGACCATCCCCTTGTCGGAGTCCATTAAATATGTTTATTGGTTTGGACAGCAATCCCGATATTTTTACTTGACTAGTTACGTTGGTCATGGTCAACCTGCAAAGTTGTATCAATTTGTTTGCAGTGCCGAGCTCTCACATGGCATTATATAGCTCTACCCTGCCTATGCAGTCGTAGGCGGCTTTAAGGTCTATAAATAGATGATATAATGGAATCTTAAATTCCCGATATCCTGCCATTTACGAAGCGGATATTGATCTTATTTTGGTATGATATTCCTGCCCAAACCATAACTGCAGCTCCCCCTTGTTGACCTCATCTTAAAAACAGCACGTCCTCCCTCAAATCATGAAAATAACCACGAAATCGATCAAGTCCATCAAGGCAAAAGCGTTTGTCATCGGTGAAGATGACAGTTCTCCAACGCTTCTTCCATGTTAAATGATTTCTGGCAAAGGTCAAACGGGCATCTCGATGACGTTGTAGTAGAATGGGTTTTCTTTTCAAGCGCTTTCTTTGAAGATGTTCCGCTTCAGCTAACACACGCTGGCAAGTCCTTAGTTCTTTGTCCACATTTGAAATCCCTGATGATACCGCGATTAGCCTTTTTGTTGCTCTAGAATTTCACACTTCTCTTAGTAGGGACTGCCGATCTGCTGGTGTCTAGCTATATTTTCGTTCAGATACATTTCTTTTCCCGTGTTTTCTGGATCCTTAAAATAGTTTGAACCAATTGTACGACTGCGGTTCAAAAGTTTTGCAATTTTGTTGACAGAAAATCTATCTTGGCGCATTTTTTTTAATGTTTTCGATCTCCGTTTGGTTTAACATATTTCCAGGCCCCGTTTTTACTTCTAATACGTGTTTAAATATAATACTTTTTTTTAAATGACAAACAATTCAGACTTCAAATGAAAACCGCAACTGAAATTCTGAATACTTTATACCCTGTCTCAATCACTGTCATGGGTAATTAAGGACAAATTGCAAATTCCAAGAAAATTAAAGCAAAACAAGGATTTGTGGTTATTAGTATTGCGGCGTTTCTAACAGATACACACACACAGTATACAAGCAAACGGTTAAGGAATATGGTGCCGACGTGGTGCTCATCAATGAACAGTACAGGATGCCTGGCACTAGTACTATTACATGTGAGGAAGACAGCAGCGGAACAGCGGCCATCTGGACAACTGGAAATTCACCCATGGAATGTAGAAGTGTCCAGCGGCTGGAAGGAATTGCCTATGCGAAGATCAGAGGAATTCATTTCTACTGTTGTTACGCTCCGCCAAGGTGGGAAATAGAATATTTCAAATGCTTTTTAGACAGAATAACACAAGAAGCTAGAGATAAGAGCCCACTTATAGTTGCTGGAGATTTCAACGCTTGGGCAGTAGAATGGGAAAGCACAAGGATCAACAGTAAAGGACAGGCACTCCTTAAAGCCTTCGCAGTCCTAGATGTGGTGTTGCTTAATGATGGTATCGATGACACCTTCATAAACGAGAGGAGGCCGGTCCAAAATCGACATCACATTTGCCAGCTCCATGTTGGCAAGAAGTATGGAGTGGCGAGTTTTGGACACCTACACCCACAGTGACCACCAAGCCGTGATGTACGAAATATTACCTCACAGGGGATTCATCACTGGCAAATTGGCGAAGAGAGCCCAAAAAAATGGGTGATAAGAGAAGGACATCGATGCGGAACTGCTCGATTATATACTGGAAGATCAAATCGCACAGTTTGACGCAGAGGCCGATGCGAACAGGCAGGCTGGAAAAGTCATGAAGTGGCTAACTACCGCATGTGATGCTTCTATGCCACGACAAAGACAACCAGCAGGGGCTATGAACCCAGTCAATTGGTGGAACTCAGAAATCGCGCATGTGCGATCGGAGTGCAACAGGTTAAGACGCTTGCAACAAAGAGCCAGAAACCGTAACACCTACCCACAGTTGCATGCGGAATTCCTCAACAAACGGAAAGAGTTGAAGAATCTGATCCGCAAAAGTAAATATGACGCGTTCTGCTCCCTAAGGGATGAATTAAATAACAACGCGTGGGGCAGCGCTTACAGGATAGTCATGAAAAGACTACAGAACAGCAGTAGTTAAATGCAAAGAAGTAAAACTGACATGGCAAGAATCGTTGCTGTTCTCTTCCCACAGTGTGATGAGGTGTTGAGAGTGCAAGAGGAGTGGAGTATCACTAAAGGAGTGATACCTCCCGTGACCCCCGAAGAGGTCCTCTTGGCTGCAAGGGTTGTCAAAAAAAAAAATAAGACCCCGGGACTGTATGGTATCCCTAACGCTGTAGTGAAGAGTGCTTTAACAAAAAACCCAGAAGTCTTCAGCAGTCTCTTCACAACCTGCCTTCAAACAGGACAATTTCCCAAATGATGGAAAAAACAGCGGCTTGTGTTTATTCCAAAAGGAGTCAAGAATCCAGAGGCGCCATCGACAGGAAAACTGCTTGAGCGAGTAATTGCCACTCGCCTGGAACAATTCACTGAGGGGACATCGGGGCTCTCTGAATCGCAGTATGGATTCCGGAACGGAAGATCAACAGGTAAGGCACTATCTGTGGTGTGCGACATCGCTCGCAATGCGATAGCTGGAGCACGAGGGCTAGGGGGTACAAAGAAATATTGCGCGGTGGTGACGCTAGATGTTAAAAATGCGTTTAACTCGGTGAACTGGATTCGGATTTTAGAAGCGTTGTGCGATCTACAAGTCGCACCCTACTTGGTGCGTATACTAGCAAACTATCTGTCGGATAGAAGACTGCTCTATGGTACAGATGAGGGACCACAGGAATATAAAATAACAGCGGGTCTACTTCAGGGATCTGTATTAGGTCCGCTGTGATGGAATATCATGTATGATGGTGTGCTCAGGGTCAATGTACCGGAGGGGGTTAGAATCATTGGGTACGCAGATGATTCGACAATAGTGGCCGTAGCTAAACATCTATATGACCTGGAGAATATTTGCTCCCAAACAATCCAGAGCATTACATGCTGGCTAGATATGGCCGGACTGAAACTAGCTGGACATAAGACGGATGCAGTTTTAATAAGCAGCCGCAAGAAAGTCGAACAGATGGATTTGGAAATAGAAGGACAAATAATCAGATCGTCCTTATATTAAATATCTTGATGTTATACTAGACAACAGGTTGACCTTCAAGGAACACCTGAGGAAAACGAGTGAAAAAACGGCAAGAATATGCAAAGTTTTAGCGAGACGACTACCCAATGTTGGAGGACCCCGGCCCACACAAGGAAACTCATAACCAGTGCCAACACCTCCATTATAATGTATGCAGCTCACATATGGGCAGGAGCCGCACAGTATAAGTCGTACATGAGGGGAGTGAACTCCGCTCATAGACTGGCGTCACTAAGAGTATGTTTTGCATTCCGAACGGTATCCGAAGAAGCTGGCTGAGGACGCCACCTGACATTGCAGCTAAAGAAAACGCTGCATTGCATAAGATCTCTCAAGAGAATCGTCGGAGAATGCGGTCACAATTAGAGCTCTCAAGCCTAAGAGAATGGCAACGAAGGTGGGATTCTTCCACCAAAGGAAGATGGACCCACACCATGATACCTGATATAGAAACATGGGTGAAAAGAAAACATGGCGAGCTGAATTACCACTTGATTCGGCTAATATCAGGACATGGATACTTTCGGCAATACTTGCACAAGTATAAGCATGTGGATCACCCATACTGCTTGTATTGCGAAGACAAAATATAAAATGCGGAACACGTACTCACGGAGTGCGTGAGATTCGAGACCGCACGAACGATTTTGTAGAGACATATGAGACGGACAGTCCGGGAGGAGTAATAGAATACATGCTTAGTTCAAAACAGGCATGGTCCGTAACAAATGGTATTCTCTGTGAAATGATGCAGCAGTTGCGACGCGACGAGCGGAGTAACAGGTAAACTCCGTCCACATAACAATTCCACATCAGTTGAGTGTATTTGAGTTTAGAAATCAAATTCGGACACGAGGCAGTAGGCCGATGCTTCGCTTCACACCCGTTTCATCGTGTGTTCAATTCACTTTCTTCACTATCCTTGCTAAAGGCAATAATCCTCTTGTGTGGTCTGATACACAACACACAATCTCCCATAGGTAAACAGAACTTTAATACTACGGTCCCGATTTCTGCACGGAGCGTCGGCGCACTCGCCTGCTCCGACGTTGTCTCGCTCGCTCGCTCCTCGCTCCGCCGTTCGCACACGAAGTTGATCGTAATAAAGTTACTGAGAAGGGGGTACTGTGGTGCTTGTAACAGATACACATACAATACACAAGCAAATAGTGAAGAACACCGAAAGAAAATCAAATAAGAAATAACATAAGAACTCCACATCAGTTGATTGTACTAGAGTTTAGAAATCAAATTCATACACCTGGCAGTTCCCGTTTCTCCGTGTGTTCAGTTCATTTTCTTCACTATCCTTGCTAACCGCTATAGTATCTTCTTAGAAATTGGTACTGATTGCCTAACAGCAATGTTTGCAATACACACGGAATATCCACAAAAGAAAGGCCAACGGGCGGGGAGGGGAGGCACAACCAGTTGCCGCCGAGTGTATATGACCCACGAGAGCGTATCCCATGGACGGGGAAAGTTGTTAAAACGTGGTATAGATCACCACCATCAAGAGGATTTAGTAATTACAATTATTATTTGATTAAATACCGGCTGCAAAGTTGGCTCTTACCATTGAAATGAATGCAAACCATTTAAATGAATTTATATTTGCCTAATTTGATTTATTATTTGGATATTCAGTTCCACAATCAACTGTAGAATTTCAAAGTTCCAGATATGGTATTTCTGCTTATTTGCGTATCCCGTCGATCAAGAAATGAGTATCATCGCGGGAGAGTTTTGGAAATATCAATTGGTTGCGTGAGCACCCGTATGTATGGCTTATTCCCTAGTTGATGGATTTTAATTCGTGATTTGAACTTTATAAAGATATAAGCTATTTCACAAATAATTGTTGTGTCATGATTGATGCCTTTTGTCTTCAAACTGTCGAACCCATTTACTAACTTTTAGAACATTCCCGACGCCTTGCAAGACTTGATAAATGGACATTTAATCCAGCATCCAATTCTGATTATGTTTGACTAGAATGTTTAACCAATAATTTTCAATTCAGGGTCTTCAAAAATGTTGGGTGGTTTTCCACGTTCTTAGCCCTCACTATCATAATTATTATTTTTAAATCGTCGAAATCATTTATTGCATGCTGTATTTGTCGGAGTAAGCTCACTGTAAAGTGAATGATACGTTTTCGCTGGTCTTTTCTTTACAAAAAAATTATGCTTATTTGAAAGAAAATTCGATATTTTTAAGGTGTTCAAATAATTTGCTTATGGTTGAAAGAGACGTCACACACTACAAGTAGTACCATTTCAAAGTACCCGAAAGCAATAATACGATCGATATTATACCCGTGTTAAGTGTGCCAGTGACATCATAGACAAAGATGATGTACAAGAGGTCATTGATACACTCAAACAGAAAAACGCCACCCGATTCTAAACTCGAATAACCACCAGAACGATAATGCAATTAAGTACATATTTCAGACAATTGACAAACCGCATAAAAGCAATTAATTGCATAGGCCGAAACAATTACCAGATAATGCAAAAGGAATTAACTGCATATTCCGGCACGAGCCACAAAAGAAATAATTGGGTCAATTCGCAATTGCGAATGCGAAATATTGTCTGACACCGCAGTACAAAGCAATTGCGAATTGAAATCGAAAATCGGAAACTAGGTCATTGCGAAATGAAATTGCGTTATCGTCATCTGGAGGTGTTGACCCCAAGGTAACAAGCAGGGGCAAAAGAAAAATAGCAGGGAGAAAGATTGGAGATAGCGATCGGAAAGGTTGTCGGTGGGAGATCGGACAAAAAGTTAACTGAGTCGGGTGTTGATGAGAGGAGGCTGGTAGCGAATCTGAAGTGAAGCGAAAGTGCCGAGAGAGCCCAGAAGAAAATTGTGAACAAATAAAAGAATAATATGTAATGGTTAATTAATGTAACAGAAAGACAAGTGTAGTGAAACCCAAATTATTAACTGAAGAAAATTGTGAATAGAATAAAGACAAGATATAAAAGTTAATTGGTGTAACAGAAAGATGAACATAGTGAATCCCAAATTATTAACTAAAGGAAATTGTGAATAGACTAAAGAAAAAGAAGGAAAGGTAAATTGATGTAATAAAAGAAACAATAAAAGTGAATGAAAAGTAAAGAGTGACTGACTCTGAGTTTTGTTACCTAGAATTTTTTTTTGTTATTAAAGGAAGATTTGGTCGCCATACCGTAGGCGACGTGACTCTAGTTTTCGGCTAGTATTCGAAAAGCATAACTCGCGCAAGTAGAAAATCGGCTCTGAAGTTGGTTGCATTAAAAGCATACTTTAACGCACCCGCTCGACTGGATACATGTAGCTTAGTTACTGTTTTTTAAGACTAACTTTTAGTCATTAACAAGCTGTCATTCGTGTCCATCAGTTGTATAAGAAATGGATGTCGATAACCAACATTTACGCGACTGCATATTATTCTGTTTTCAAATGAAAAAAAAATGCAGCTTAAGCTATGGAATCGATTAATTCGATTTTGGGTAAACACTTTGTGAGTCATTCAACAGGAAAAAAGTGGTTTGCAAATTTCGAGAAGGAAATTTTAGTCTTGAGGACGCTCCACGTCCAGTTGCAGTAAAAAATTATGACGATGAACAAGTTTTACTGGATGAAAATCCATTTCAAACTCAATAAGAGCTTGGAGAACAGTTAAGAGTTTCTCACCAGGCACTATCACTCAATCAAAAAATTAAAAAACCAACCTCGTCGCTGTATAATATTTTGTCCAGTTCTTTTTTCACACTGCACCGCTTGTTTTGGTCTTCTGTTAAATATTTCCATTTGGTTATTCTAGTTAATGCAGATGGTCCAAGCATCTCATTTAAAGTTTCTTCAGTGCTTTCTAGTTTATTGTTCACGGATGATACCAAAAATTTAACCGATTGATCCCATTCATTTCGGTCGTGTACGAAACGATCCTCCAGTGTGTTTAGCTGTATGACACGAAGCATATCTATTGCCTTATCCTCCCAAGAATGACGTCGCATTGCTTCTTCTATAACAACGTATTTCAAATTGTCGAAGATGGTATCGTGGTCCGGAGATTTTTTGGCTTTCTCCATCAGTTCCAAGAATTCTTTTTGGAGTGCTTCCCAACCTAAAAAAAAAAATTAAAGAGATATCACCAAAACTGTATGAATTACAAAGTGTTAAAAGGTTTAGTTTATTTTGGTATAATTCTACCGGTTTGAAAAAAAATTACGTCATAGTTAATCGACAGTTACCAATTAACAAAGTTAAAATACATTGATATGTGGTTCAACTAAGGCACCGCCACAAACGACGCAACACGATCAATTTTGGTTTTATTGCTCGAAAAGTTCCCAGGCAGTGTAATTAATACTTGCAACTACTCGAAAGAAAGTGTTTTCGCGGACAATCCTCAAACTCTTGTCTTAATGTACACGATTATAACTCTTGAAATACGTAGGCGACTCTGAAAATATTATTTTTTTAATAGTTGTTGAGCATTTGAAAGAAAGTTCAATTTTTCATTACAAAAATGATCAATCATTTGTTAAATGAATTCAAAAACCAACTTATCGAAAATCCCATATATACCGCCATGTAAAATACAATTTGAGAGATGTAAAATTTTTAAATGCATTTTGTTTGAGTTATACAGCATGCCATTTTAAAAAGTCATGTTTTGAGAAAAAGATATCTAAAGTTTGAGTAATGTAATGCACTTCTTTTGTACAGTATAAATATAAATTTTGTTTGCTCCTTATTCCAAAAAGTTCAAAATATCGTTTAAGCCAATAAAAATATCGTCTTGTTTTGGAAAATTCCATAGTGGTAGTACCCTAACCTCCCATAACCTCATTCTCTTCAAGCTATTCTCCCTCGATTTCGAACCCCTGCTGATTAAGTGGGTCTCATCCTATCTTAGTTATCGAACCTGCCGCGTGCGATTCAGATCCACCCTCTCCGATCCTTTTTTTTCCCAACCTCAGGTGTCCCCCAGGGCAGTCATCTCGGCCCTCTCCTAAACGATATAGACTCCTGCATTAATCACTCCATCTCGCTTTACGCGGATGATTCCAACATTTTTAAGACAATCCGCCCTCCCCTGGACTCCTCACTTCTCCAAGTAGATCTTGACAGCTTCTCGACTTGGTGCCAAAATAATTGTCTAGAATTGAATATCGCCAAATGTCACACAATCACCTTCTCTCGGAAGAGTTCCCCCACTCACCCACGCTCCTATCTCTTACTGAACCAACCGATAACATCGGTTGAATTGATTCGCGTTCTGGGCGTCCTATGGGACAAGGAGCTCAAATTTACCGCACATTTTGATTAGATATCCTCAAGGCTAACGCCGCTCTTGGGTTTGTCAAACGTTAGTCAAAGGAATTCCTTACCCCATACGTCACCCGATCACTCTACACAACTTTTGTCCGGCCACTACTCGAATACGCTAGTCAGGTCTGGTTCCCGTACCAAGTGACTCACATTCGCAGGATTGAGGGAGTTCAACGTCGTTTCTTGCGCTTCGCCCTCCGCGGACTAAACTGAGAAAATCCGCCGATTCTACCACCATACACAAGCCGGCTCCGTCTAATCGATCTAAACACACTTGAAGAGCGCAGAATCCATGCCGATATCATCTTTGTCCATCGCCTTCTGTCTGGCTCAATCAATTGCCCAAGCTTGCTCTCCACTTTAACATTGCATACATACCCCCGTAACGTACGTAGCCCTCGACTGTTTTACGTACCCGCTCATCACACTTATTACGGCGCTAACGAACCCATCTCGCGTATGCTACGACAGGCCAACTCTTTCCCCACCTCCTTCGATTTCAACATATTCACCCCCACTCTTAAACGACGTCTCACAATAAACCCCCCCCCCCCCCCCCCCCCCCCCCCCCCAATAATTCCCTCTACACTGCAATCCTACCTCTCCTCTCCTACCCCAGCCTCAATTACAACCTCTTCCCCCAGCTCACCAACCCCGCCCCCTACCAGTACGTAGACATGCCTTGCACTGTCACTGTCTCACAAATGCCGAATTTACCACCCCCACATACATTCACTCCTCCCTAGCCTTCTACCTACCCCATCGCACAGTCACCTTCACCTTCCTGTTTTTTTTCTTTTTTTCTCCTTCTTACTCTAGTTTTAAGATAGTCTGTAAGACGTTTTATATTAATTTAATTTAAGTTAATAGAAACTTGCATTAAGCTAAATAAAGTAGGGTTCTGCCCTCACACTAAACTAAACTAAGTAATACGAGGGCAATTTGACAGGTCAGTGACTTTTTGAATTTCCTACGCATAGAATTTAAATGCAACTTTAAGTGCCCATGAACTGCCATCTATAAATAAACTACTGTCAACATTTGAGCAAACTACGTCATTTAGTTTGTGTTTGACAGCCAATAAAAGCTGACAACTTCGTGAACTTTAACAAAAATGAAAAAAAAAAATGGAAAAAAGTGAATGTGTGTGCTGATTAAGCATAATCATGTAAAATCCATAGATTGGGCTACGAACTGCTTTCCCACCCAGCATATTCTCCAGATTTAGCCCCCTGCGACTATTTCCTGTTTCCAAACCTGAAGAAATGGCTGGGCGGTAAAAGATTTGCGTCAAATGAGTCCTGTGCACGTTGCATCTAGGGATGATGATGGTATTTCGTTTAATCATCATCATCATCATCGGCACTACAACCGGGATCTGGTCTTGACCTTATTTAGCAAGTCTCTCCACCGCTATCCGGTCCATATCCGAGACTTGTTAAATTGTCCATAATAATTTGTTTTTCCGGGCAAGGTTATTAGCCTTGCGCCAACCTTTCTCAGGATGATTTCGTTTAATATCGTGTTTAAAAATAACTCTCCACTCGAGGTGTTAGCTTGTGTCACAACCGGTGAGAACTCAGTCTGGATTACATTGGATTACAATTTATCAAGCCTCGGATATGGACCGGTTACACGACGACGACCACGGAAACGAAAGTGGCTAAACGATATGAGAATTTTCCCATGGAACGTCCGCTCACTATACAGAACTTGATCTGCACTGTAGCTAGCCGATGCCCTGACCGAATATAAGGCTGACATAACAGTATTGCAAGAAATAAGATCGACGGGGAGTGGTGTTACTCAAAGAAACGAGTATGACACTTATTACAGCTGTCATGCAAAACACCATGTGCTCGGGGTAGGTTTTCTATTCAGCCAAAAACCGAAGCCTGCCATCATCAGCTTTAATGCAATAGACGAAAGGATATGCACTCTTAACGTGCGAGCTAAGTTTAAGAACATAAGCCTCATAAATGTTCACAGATCTACAGAGGAGTCACCTGAGGACGAAAAAGAAGAATACTACGAGAACGTCGAACGGGCCCTCAATGCCTGCCCAACAAGATACGATGTAAAAACTGTTCTTGGTGATTTGAATGCGAAAATAGGTCGGGAGCCGGTTTTCAGGCACTACGCAGCTTCCCATAGTCTGCATGAGAACACTAATGACAATGGACTACGAGTCATCGGATTGGCAACTTCGTCGTTGCAAGTATCAAGTTTACGCGAAAAGATATTCAGCTACCATGGTATCAACTAAAGGAGCAACTCGCAACCAAATTGACCACGTGTTGATAGATTGCTGCCACTCTTCGAGCCTGATAGCGGTACGAACGTGCCAAGGTGCCAACGTCGACTCGGATCACTATATTGTTGGTATAGTTTTCCAAGCGCGGATTGCTTTACGGAGAGGTATTGCATCCGCGGATCAGGTTCGAAACAACACGGCTGCCTTACGCAATGAGAATACCAGCAACACCTTTGGTCATGCGTTGGGACTCGCCCTCGAAGAGCTCGACGGAGGGAGATAAGTCCTGGCGCCAGAATTCCGGGCGTAGAAGAGAAATGGACACGCCTTAAGAATACTGTCATTAGTACTACCAACTCCATCTTAGGCAGTAGTCGTAGAGATCGGAGCGACTGGTTTAATGATGAGTGCAAACTAGCTACTAAACGTAAGAATGCAGCATACGGACAATGCAGTAGTCTCATAGGGTGCGGGTACGCGAGGAGAAATACAGAGCTCAGAATATCTGAAAAAAGACCACAGACAAAAGAAAAGTGCCTGGGAAAAATCTTGTCTGTGAAATAGAGAAAAGCAAGGAGTGAAATCCGCACCAGGCGCGGAAGTTCTACCAAATAATCCGCAGTATGACGCGGTACACAACACGCTGCACTTACTGCAAGGATAAAGGGGGTAATCTGATCACCGATCCGGAAGGCGTTCTGGAGCGATGGGAAGTGCACTTCAACGAATTGCTAAATGGTCAGCTCACAGAAGAATTGGAGGCTCCACCAACGCAAGCTCAAAACCAAATGCTGCAGTCGCCAAACATTAAGGAAACAGTAAAAGCCATAAGACACCTCATATCAAATAAAGCCCCCGGAGCTGATGGCATACCAGCTGAGCTGATCAAACAAGGGGGGACAGTGTCACATCACACAATTCATGAGATCGTGCTGCACGTATGCCGGAAGATTGGGGTCGCGAAATAATTTGCCCCAAACATAGGAAGAGAGATATCACACTGTGCAGCAACTATAGGGATATAACATTGCTGAGTACCGCTGAGTACCTACAAGATCGGATAGCCCCATACGATAAAGCCATCATTGGTCAATGTCGGGGTGGCTTCATCCCAGACAAATCAGCGATTGATCAGATATTCACCCTTAGGCAGGCGATGGAAAAATGTCAGGAATTTAAGATTCCATTAACATATATCATCTATTTATAGACTTTAATGCCGCCTACGACAGCATAGCCAAGGTAGAACTATATAATGCCATGAGCGAGTTTGGCATTCCAAACAAATTGATACGACTTTGTAGGTTGACCATGACCAACGTAACTAGTCAAGTAAAAATATAGGGATTGCTGTCCAAACCAATAAACATCTTTAATGGACTCTGGCGTTGGAGAAAGCAATTTGTGACTCTGGTGTTACAACTAGAGGGGCTATTATCATCAAGTCTAGCCAAAGACTTGCCTACGCTGATGACATCGACATCATCGGTAGAACCGAATCAGCTGTACAGGATTCCTTCACCCAGATCGAGTAGGCGGCACAAAACCTGGGACTGCACATTAATGAGGGGAAAACTAAGTACATGGTGGCAACTTCTGCGAAAAGAATACCTAACGTTGTTCAAACTATCAGGGTAGTGGAGCACGAATTTGAAGTAGTGCAATCCTTTAACTACCTTGAGTCAATAGTATCAACCGATAACAATATGGAAGAAGATATACACGAACGGCTGATCAAATCTAACAAAGCCTACTATGATCTATCAAGGCTCTTTAAATCCCGAAATTTATCCAGAACATCCACGTTACTACTGTACAAGATCATGGTCTTACCAGTACTCATGTATGGATCCGAGACCTGGGTGATCAATGAAAGGCACTTTGAACTCTTAGCCGCGTTCGAGAGGAAGGTCTTAAGAAGAATTGTTGTCCCCGTATGTGAGGGAGGACGATTCCGGAGATGCTACATCCATGAGTTGTACGCAATCTACCTTGAAACTGAGGTTGTAAGAAAAATCAAGCAGACTCGGGTGGGTGGGACGCCTAAACTCGAATGAGCGAAGAGGAGCCTGCCCGGAAAGTCCTTCGTGGCAGGATGTATGGAAGGAGACAGCGCGGCAGACCTTGTCTGCGATGGAGGGATGGCGTTACCTTGCCTGTAAGCCTGTTTCTGTTTCCATCCTGTTGATCGCTAAGGATATCGACTGTCACGACATTTCAATAATCCAAAGTTAGCGAGTCCATAATTTTCGATAGAAGGTACGAAAGAACAGTTGAGAGGTCACCCTATTTGGGAATTGATTGTTTATTCGACATCTTCCATCTATTAGAAAACTGCCCGTTTGAAAGCAACATAGAAAAGTGTTTGCAGTGCGTTAGTAAGTGAAGAAGAACACTTCTTCATAATTATAAGATGAATTAACTAGTGGATTTGTACATGTTCAGCGTTTGACTGCTGAATAGCACACAGTTCAAAAGTGAATTTAAGGGGTTATATATCTGTTTTTAAAATTGTTTTTCCATTTTTTTTTTTATTGGCTTAAATTACACCAAAACATTCCTAGATTTATAATTAATAACGGCCAAGGATGAAAAAACTCAAAATTAATTTTTTTAGACCAACTCTGAGATGTAAAGGTAAATTTCTAAAAAAATAAATTAGTCTATAGACCACAATAAAATAGCGCCTGTTCACGGTTCGTACGGAAAACGAGATTTTTAATCTGTTTCGTTCTCGAAAATGTTTCGCGTCGGAAACAGCAAAAAATAAAACTCGAAGGACCATAATTGAATTCAATTGACAACGAGAAGTAAATCACTTTCGAAAATCACGAATTCCTAGTGTACTGCGGAGGCCTCGTTATCTGAAACACTAGTTTTAAATTTTTTAATGAATACAAACTCTAAATACGTTCAGGTGACATATTAAATCGCGATGAAGTGAAAAGGCCGACTGTCAATATAATACTTTCTCGTTACGTTAATTGGTGGGTATGCTGGTAAAGTGTTGGATGTTTGTGTCAAATCAAAGAAGGAAAAAGAAGGAACTGAAAAAGGTTTTGCTGACCATGAATTGCATTGCCAAGCAAATCATGAGGGTCCAGTGAGCCAGATGGACGTCGACGCTGTCGTTGACATGTTCCAATGCTCCGAATCACTTCATAATGTGAAATACGTCAGGTACATTGGCGATGGGGATTCACAAACCTCTATAGGAATTGTTGACGCCAGTCCGTATTGAAATGTTTCGGTTGCTAAAAAAGAGTGCATTGGGCAAGTTCAAAAGAGAATAGGGACTCGCTTTCGTAAAGTGAAAAAAAAATACCAAAGGCCTTAGGGGGCGAGTTAATTTGACGGGTAAGCTCATTGATGAACATACTATTTTTGACGGACTTGCTATAAGACGCAATACTCAATCAGTTGAGAAAATGAGAAATGATATGTGAGCAACCCTCTACCATAAAATATCCACAGATGAATAACCGAAACACGATAACTGTCCAGTCGGAGTCGATTCTTGGTCCTCTTGGCAACGGAGCAAAGCATCGGATACTCTTTTTACTTATAAACATAAGCTTCCTTTGCATAGATGTTTTTGAAGCAATCAACCCGATTTACGAAGAACTAAGCTTTGTGAACTTCTTTCACGTTGCTTGGGTGGATACACTCAAAATCAAAACGAATCATTCAACGCAGTTGTATGGAGTATCGGACCAAAAACAGTGTCAAGCGGAATGAATGCTGTACTTGATATAGCGACTGATATCGTTGCCATCACTTTCAACGAGGAGTTGCCAGGCTTATGTTCTATCTACGATACACTAGGGATAGCGGTTGGACGTACATTATTCGACTTTTGCATGGATTCGGAGGCCAAACGCAGCAAGGTCGCTGTAGGTTCCATTTCCGAGATTGAGAAAACAACTAGACGCAGCCTTCCATCGGCGAGACAAGAGCTGGAGGACCAGAATACGACTTTGGAAGAGCAATTATACGGTGCTGGAATAGCAGAATAAAGGTAAACAAATTATTATGATTTCGAAAAGTTATAGCGTTTTTAAACTTTAAACGCGTTTTTCTCGGAACCATGTTTTTAAAATCGGAACGCAGCAGCACTCGAAGAGTTTTCATTCCATTGACTTGAAATTTTAACTGTAGCTTCTTCATTCGATTATCTAGTGAAGTGCACACATTTTAACAATCGGTAAATAAGGAAAAAAATATAAACAAGTTAATTCGATTTTTCGTCGGAAACGCGATTTTTTGTTTAAACAATCGCCACTTTGTGAAAAAAAGTTCAATAACTAAGATCTCGTGTACTTCACTAGCAAAACCCATGTAGTTTATGAAAAAAAAAATTGTTTATGTTTCCAGATGGTGATCCAAGGGACTTCTACTGCGTGCCGCGGAGATACTTTTTCAAATCTTGTTTTTAGTTTATTGACCAACAACCGCCTTTTTGCAGATTTATGGCAATAATTTTTTTTCATATTCTTAAAGAGTTGCTTAATCGATTCATATATTATTTGTCTATTTAATGTTGATAGATTTATTTAAAATTGACAGACAGCGCTCAAACCTAACGTCATTATGTCTCGCAGTGGTGCAAACTTGGTGGCAAAAAATAAATTTGTTAGTAGACTCACGCGCGAATTTTAAATGAGAATTTCCCAGTGGACATTTGACGGAATGATTGTCATCATCATCGGCACTACAACCGGGATCCGGCCTTCGCCTTATTAAGCAAGTGTCTCCATCGGTCCTGATTTCGATCCGATGTCATCCAGTTTGACACTCCTAGGCTCTGGGCGCCCAGTCTACGCCATCCCTCCACCTCAGACATGGTCTGCCGCACTGTCGCCTTCCATACATCTTGCCACAAAGGACTTTCCTGGCATGCCCCTCTTCGCTCATTCTAGGTGTGCCGGCCGCCGGAGTCTACCGAGCTTGATTTTTCTTACGTTATTTTCAAGGTAGATCGCGTACAACTCATGATTGTTGCGTATCCGGTATCGTCCCCCCTCACATACGGGGCCAACAATGTAATTGCACACATTCTGTCAAATGTCTACCCGGAATTTCTCTATAAAACAGTACATTTGCATTAATCAGCAACATTGATTTTATCGCTATCAAAGAAGGGCCCCTGTTGTACACAAAATTTGTATTTAATAATAATAATAAGCGCAAGATACTTAGTTATTATTCTCCTATTAAATATTGTAAAAGTTCTCTTGCTCTGCTGCTCAGGTTGCTGGGGTGCGTTGATTCCTTGAAGCTCTAGTTAACTGGTATATGGCAATACTTTTTTAATTTTTCTTTACCCCTTTCTAAATGTCCTTTTTCCGACCGCATTAGCGTTAGACTCGCGAGCGCACTAAATTTTATTTTTTCTTATGTCTTTTATCTCGATCGCACTCTTTGTTAATTTTTTGCCAACTCACTTTTTAATTTTTAATTTTTTTCTTCTTTGTTTTTATTTTCAGTGCATACTTTTTATTTTTTTAACATAGTAGTTTTTTATCACCTACTTGTCATCATCATCATCATCGGCACTACAACCAGGAACCTGTCTTGGCCTTAATTAGCAAGTCCTGGGGCTTGTTAAATTTTCCATAATGATTTATTTTTTCTGGGCAAGGTCATTAGTCTTGCGCCAGGGGCTCCCCGACGGGGAATCGAACCCCGGTCTCCCGGGTGACGGTGGGTATACTAACCACTATACTATAGAGGAGCCCTACTTGTAATTATATGTTAATTTGTTATCACTCTTCATGTTGGCGCAACGCTAATAACCTTGCCCGGAAAACAAACTATTATGGAAGATTAAACAAGCGTCTGATCTCGCTGAATAAGGCCAATACCGAATCCCGGTTGTAGTGCTGATGATGATGATCACCCACACAGTTACTCACGAGAGAAAGAGAGTTGGGATTGGTCTCTGGTTTAAAATGTCCTGTATTCGAGGGAGGGTACGCATCACCAATAGTTTTGTCGTTCAATTTCCTGATCTCGACAACAACTCTCGATCGGGTTTTTCCATCGGGACCCACTTTCTTGGCAACTACCAGGGGAGGTGAACCCCCCACGGACCTTTGCTTGGTTGAATGATATCATTCTCTAGCATATCCCGTACATACTCGGATATCACCTGGTTCTTGCACTCACGCAGATGGTTCATTCTTTGGTTTGCAGGCGCTTGGTCTTGTACCAAAGGTATTTCGTGTGTTTCCGCACTGGTATACGTCAGGAGGTCACCTTTGTGGTGGAAAATGTCATTAAACTCCGCACATATTTCCACTATAGATTGACACTCTTGAGGACTTAGGTTTCTTCCTAAGTGGAGTTCCTCATGTAATTGTGTCAACCTTGAATCTTTTGGTGATTCAAGAGACGACTCACCCTCCAGGAAAATATGTTGAATGCATTGGAGGTGTTCCACCTCCGAAGTATATGGGATTGTTCACTCAACGCCCCCCAGCAACCTGAACAGCAGAGCAAGAGAACTTTTATTTAATAGAAGAATAATAACTGTAAGCACCTTTCGCTTATTATTATTATTATTATTAAATAAAAAATGTTGTGTGTAACAGAGTGGCCCTTCTATGAAGAAGATAAAATAAATGTTGATTAATTCAAAAATATTGTTTTACAGAGAAATTCCCGGTAGACATATACAATTACATTGCCCGTGAATCTGTTTCTATGAAATCCGTACTGTTGATAAGGAAGGATATCGAATGTCAAGACATTTCAAGAATCCAGAGAATCCGTAACTTTCGACAGAAGGTAGTGTTGGTACGAAAGAGGAAGTGTCCCATCTCTTGGGAAATTGCCCATTTGAAAACAACATAGAAAAGGGTTTGCAGTGCTTTAGTAAGTCAACAAGAACATTTCATTATTGGAAGATGAATAAATTAGTGGGTTTGTGATCGTTCAGTTTTTGAGTGTTGAACAGTAGTTCAAAGTAAATTTAGCTTATAAAATGGTTTTTTACACTCGAACAGCGCTGAAATTCTCTATAGGGCTTTCTGTCCGCTGACAGAACAACATGTTTCAAATCGTCCTTACTGGAAGAGGTTCGAAAATTTGAAGAAGTACGGACGAATGGCCTCATTGTTGTCATCCGTCCTCCCTCTAGCTGTCACTATAGCATAATAACCGATGGTCTTCATTGGAAACAGGTCAAAAGTAAATACAGCTTATAAAATGTGTTTTAAACTTGGAGAGCGGTGAAATTCTCTATAGGTCTCTCCGTCCTCTGGCAGTAATATGGAAGACAGGTTTAAGGGTTGCAATATCTTTTTAAGCTGACGCGAAAGTAATGCTGTAATAAGCAGCGTCGAATTGGCTGCGAAATGTGCACAAGCGGATTCGTGTTGCAAAACGCAACATGACACACCCTCGAGCAACTCTCAAATTGCCGTCGACAAAATACATTTTCTGGCTGGTTGGCAGACTGGCGGAGATGTCCGCTGTTAGCCGCTATTTGACTCAACTCGTGGAGGAACCTACGCGAGTGCCGGATACCTGAGGTGATTATACGAACACCCTGGATGTTTTTTTGACATCCGAGCCAAGTATTTATACCGTAGAGATTTCTGCGCCACTGGAAAACTCACATCACTGCTTGGTATCTGTCGCGCAAGCACTTGCATATCAAGCGAATAACCGGTCTGGGCAGCTTCGCCATGTATGGAAGTATGGGGCTGCTAACTGGGACGATTTGGGAGATTTCTTCGCATCCTTTCCATGGTCGAAGGTGTGCTTCGGAGACTCCGATGTTAACGAATGCGCGGAGTCGGTATCACAGATTATTCTTCTGGGGATGGAGATGTATATTCCATATTCCATCAAACGAAGTTCGTCTGATAAACCTTGGTTTGATAAAAAATGCGAGCTGATTACAGCGGCAACAATTAAAGCTTTTAAGCAATGGCGCTCCAATCCCATCGATGTTAACAGAACGAATTTTGTTAGAATCAGAAACGCGTGCAACCAGGCGATTGATACCGCGAAGAAAGCTCACAACGACAGGGTGATCAATAAGCTCCTTCGGTGCCGAACTGGTTCGCGCTCATTCTGGTCAATGGCAAACTCTGTCATGTCTCATGTCTGGTAACTTCGCATCCACCTCTTTCCCTCCGTTGGTGACAGACAGCGGGACGTTAGTCAAGAATTCAAAGGATAAAGCTAATGTGTTCGCGAATTTATTTTCCGCGAATTCAAACCTCGATCCCGGTTTTTTGGAGCCACCTGTGATCGTGCCGGTACGATCTTCCACCTGGGATGTGAGATTTCGTCTGCCCACTATTCAACGCATTCTACGTGAACTGGATTGTAGAAAGGCAACCGGCCCGGACGGAATACCAGCAATAGTCCTTAAGAACTGTGCTCCAGAACTATCGCCGGTTCTTGGCAGACTTTTCCACTTATCTTATGAACGGAGGACCTTTCCTGTCTGCTGGACAATCACTCGAGTTCAGCCAATCCTAAAGATGGGAATAAAGTGTCTCCCACAAAATTACCGTCCGATAGCATTACTGTCTATTTTATCTAAGGTAATGGAAAAAGTCATCAATACAGAATTGGTTAAGTATTTGGAGTGCAACGGACTTCTGAATGATCGTCAATACGGATTCCGTGGCAGGCGGTCCACGGCAGACCTTTGACACTTATAACCGAAATATGGAGTCAAAGGCGATCTCATTGAATATCTCCAAGGTTTTTGACCGGGTCTGGCACGGGGCATTGCTGAGCAAACAGCTTTGCGACTGGACGACGAGCTTCGTTGAGAATCGATCGATTCGGGTAGTCATGGACGGCGAGTGTTCGGACCTGTATCCTGTTAATTCAGGGGTGCCCCAAGGTTCTATTTTTGCTCCAACCCTGTTTTTGCTTCACATAAATGATTTGTTGTAGACAACGGATAACAAAGTGTTCAGTTTTGCGGATGATAGTACGCTTGTTTCCTCCTTTTAGAGTGTTCGACCGATTGGTGCATCTACGTCGCATCAGCTGAGATGTAGACAGATTTATTCTCTGAATCAGGATCTAGATAGGGTCCTGCGGTGGGGAAGGACCAATCTCGTCGACTTCAATGCAGCGAAGACACAATATCCAATATTCACAAAGAAAAGTGGATCATCAGTTCCACAGCTGATGATGAATGGCCGGGCCCTCGAAGATGGGGATAGCTTGAAATTGCTCGACGTCACGGTCTGTGGGAATGTATCATGGCATAAACACGTGTCGAGTATCGCCAGGTCAGCCTCAGGAAAACTGAGCTATCTTTTTAGAGCCAAGAAATATTTTACTCCGGCCCAACTTCTTCTCCTATATAAATCCCAAATTAGTCCCACGCTCGAATATTGCTCTCATGTTTGGAGCTCGGCTCCTAAACATACCCTCGACTTACTTGAGGACATACAGAGACGAGCGATCCGCCTGATCGGGAACTCGGTGCTGACGTCGGGACTACAGCCGCTATCACATCGAAGGCGCGTAGCCGACCTCTGCCTTTTTTACAGATATTATCACGGGTATCCTGTTCTTCGGGGAATCGTGGTATTGTTCCACGCAATTCGGTTTATATGCGCTCCACAAGACAATCCGACGGATCGGACCAGTTTGCGGTTCATCTCCCGACGGCGCGAACGAACATCCCTGCATCAGAACTCGTTCCGTTACAGAGCCGGGAAGCTGTGGAACTCCCTTCCCGTGTGAGTGTTCCGGAGCGTTACAACCTGCAACTGTTCAAAAAGAACTGCAACAGTTATTTGGTGTCAACTCGGGGCGCCCACTCGGCGCTATAGGTTCGCCTCTCCCGAGAGAAGTCTAATGACAAAAGAAAATCCCTAGTGAACATCTGTGCCAGAACAATTTTTTTTTTATAAAGGAAAACGGTACGTGTGCTTCACGTGTGAGTATTTTAGGATTCGTTATAAGTACAGTTATTTTTTTTTTAGGAATTGTTTACCATGCTGTTGACAGTTCATATTTGAACCCTCTTCCCTTATGAATTTAAAATAGGACATAGTGCGTCATTGACAATAAAAAACGTTAATGTCACATTTGAGGATGTAGCGTTAAATGAACGCACTATACGACGTTGGTTTGGAAAGTTTCGTCCGGGAGATTTTAGCCTCGAAAATGAACCATGTATGAAGCCGGAAACCTTTGTTTTTCGACGATGTTTTAAGAGCAATGGCGGATGCGGACCCAACGAAATCGATGCGGGAGTTTGCACAAAGCATGGGAGTATCCCCAATGACAATAAGTCGGCATCTTTCTCTCATAGGAAAGGTAAAGAGACTCGGAAAGTGGGTATCCCATGAACTGAACGAGTCTCAAAAACGACGGCGCCTGGAAATCAGCGGATCCCTTAGATTAAGAAACCAAACTGAACCGTTTTGCACCAGATAGTCACCTGTGATGAGAGGTGGATTCTGTATGATAACCATAAAAGACCTGGGCAGTGGTTGGATGCAGGTGAGGAACCAAAACACACCCCTACGCCCGATCTTCACCACAAAAAGGTTATGGTGACAATTTGCCGGATATTGAAAGGACCAATCCACTTTTCATTTCTTCAACCAAGAGACGCGATAAACGCTATCAAATATTGTGAGGAAATCGACATATTGCATGGCAAATTGTCTGAAAAGCAACCTGCGTTGGTCAATAGACACGGCCCGATCCTTTTGCATGACAATGCTAGCCCCCATACCTCACAAGCAACGGTGCAAAAACTGTTGCAGTTGAGATTTTAAATTCTCCCCCATCCGCCATGCTCTTCTGATATTTCCCCAACGGATTACCATCTTTTCCCCAATTTGGATTCATTTTGCCGGCAGAGGGTCTTAAAAGCAGAGGTCATAAAAGCCTTTGAAGGTTTCATCGTCTCTCAAAGTCAACACCTACGAAAAATGGATATTTGATCTTGTATCACGCTGGAAGGGTGCACAGAAAAGGGAACGATGGCGGAGTCGAGTCGGTGAGGTTATGAACTTCCGGGTTCCTACAGGCCAATAAATAATAATAATAAATCACGCTGGAAGAATGTCATACGCCATGTCATTTAGGGAAAAATAATATTGGCTTTTAAATGTTTACTATAAAATTGGACATTTCATGTGGTACGACCCAACACGTACGCTCCGCAATATACGATTTTCTTTTTGCTGGTTTCCAAGGCAAGGCAGGGTGTTCATTAACAAGGAAAATCACCGCTAATATAATTTAGTTAAAAGGAGGTTCAGGCAATTCAATTAGTTTGATCTGTTTGTAGTTGATTTTCCAATGATCGTAAATAAAATATTTTTCTTAATTTAGATTGTCATAGATCAATTATCCCCCCACATCTTTTTTTGACATAGTAAATGTAATAATGTTATAAACTGCAATCAAAACCATGAATTAGCATTGAAACAATGGCACTGAGTACTTGAACAGAGATGTTGTATAAAGAACCCGATGAACAATTTAAAGTTTTAACAGTGAGGCTGATTTCGGTGAATTGACTTACCTGCCTCTACGGACTTAGCAGGTAGTGCCTGTTCTGCCCATTGCCTTAACTTAATATCGACCATCGTATTAAAGGAATCTGCAAATATAGAAAAAGGTTATCGTTAGAATTGAATTAAAAACCTCCACCTCACAGATTCAAAAATTAACATAAAACATATTGATAAGTTGCAAGCAATACGACACTATGGTCTATGGTAAATGTGCATGTTATTCGGCCAAACAAATCTTAAATGAAGGGGCTGATGAATCCACACCGAAAACAAACCTGGAAATCACTTATTCTAATATTATATTACTTTTAGAACCTGACTGAGCAGCAGGAAGATAAATATTCTCGAATACATAATTGGAGAGTTTATCCCAGAGTTTGTTATTCAGCACCTCCTCCCATTGTTTCGATGATATCTGAGACAAACTAATGACCTCGTCCAGTATTTCGCCTTTAGCCTTTTCAAACAGTTCATCGCGTCCAGATTCCCTTAATCTGCATTACAAAAAAAAACAACAAAACATTAGATTGGATAGATTTCTTCGATGTATGTCCTTGTTTACTTGGGAAAATTATTTTTCCACTCCGTTTCTAAATTGAAGCGGGTCGCCTTGAATGCATCAGCTTGTTGTTCGATAGTTTCTTTAACCATTTTCCAAAACCGATCCGATATCGCCATACTCAAGTTTCTAGTTGTCACCTGATGCGGCATTATAACTCCTCTGCGACTGTAGGGATAATTTGATTCTCCATATTATTTGTTATGCAACATGTTTCAAATTGTCCTTACTGGAAGAGTTTCGAATTTTTGAAGAAGTCCTCCTCGTACTGACGAATGGCCTCAATGCTGTCATCCTTCCTTCCTCTCCCTGTCACGACAGCATAATAACCAAGGGCCTTCATTGGGAATAGCTTTCCCGAGAGTATTTTTCTTATCTAATATTTTGAGAAAGAATTAATAGTCATGCTTACGGGAGAAGCGAATATTTACTTACTCGATCAGGATCTGCTAACTCTTCTGCCAGATCCACTTTTGTGAGTACGAATAGTGTGCGCTTCCCGAGAGGATCACATTGCGTAACCAAATCGGTAACGTTACTCCGCTCGGCATCGATGGAACCATCTTGAATGCATAAGATAATCGCATTTGGATTGCTCATATAATGTTTGGTCATTTGGTAGATGGAATCCTTTGTGTCAGCCGCCATATCCACAGTCATAGTCTGTTGAATTTTAATTATGTTATATCTTTAAAATTAAATTTCTTTTGGAATGTACTCACTGATATGATGCCAGGTAAATCGACTAGAACCATCCTCTGCAAACCGGGTCCTTTCACAGTCATTGATATGACTTCATTGCTAACTGTCTTACCACCGCGCACCGAGGCTCGCATTCTCAACTCGACTTCTCGACGCAATTCAGATAAGTCCGATTCCCTGCTAAGATCATATTCCCTATCGGAATCACGGAATTGAGCTATGTGGTAGGGTCCCTCGGATAATGTTACTTTCACTGGAGCCCTTGTCATCATTTCACCACTGCCACGGGGAAATATTCTCGCTTTCGCTATAGATTCGAGCACGGACGTCTTGCCACTGCTCTGATCACCAACGACAACAACTCGCGGCAAGTGATCTGCTGTGGAATAAGTGGTGTCGTATCCCGACAACTCATCCAACACTTCCGAGTACATGTCGATCAAAGATTTCTTAATCTTCTTCATGGAAGTCTTCCGATGGGATTTCAATATTAGAAACTGTTGACGCAATTCCCGGTTCTCCTTTTCCATTTTTTCCAATTCTTTCTGGTATTTTATCTGTACGTTCATGATTTCATTTTGCAACGTCTCCACTTGCGATTGCAGAACTTCTACTTGGGATGGGGAAGGTTTGTATTGAGATAGCTTCTGGAATACTCTTTACTCACCATACTTCTTCCGACTGTCGTCTGCAGATATTCCGACAGCATTAACAATAGCCTTGGATTTGAGATCACCTTTAGCTGGAAAAATAAAACATATCATAAATGGGATGACTGTGCCACACGGTGATAAATAAGAGGATTAGCTTTACTAGTGCAATTAGATAATGTAGTAGCGGGAAAAAAATTAATTTTAACTTTAGTTTTAGTTTAGCTTTATCAAATTGGTGGTATTCAGAAAATTATATTTGCTTACTATTTAAGTTTGAACGAGTGACTTTTTAATGTACAACATACATTCCTGAACGACTTTGTTCCCGTGAAATTCGGCAGCTTCAATAGCATCATCCAACCGGTTATCAAACCACCTTTTCCATTCAGCTACTTTTTGTTCTCCGAGTTCTTTAAGTTTTGGATCTAAATGTGCAAAACAGAACAACGACATGGGGTATCTTTTAGTAAACAGCAACTTTATAAAAAAGGTCTACAAATATAATTATCTGAATACGACCATTGATAGTATATTGAAGTCATTTATATTTTCATTTCGTACTAAAGTATGAAACTAAACACACCGCTGCCAATGGTAAAACTGGATGTTCTTTCTTCTTTCTCTATTTTAAATTTGCGGTCTTGTTCGAGTGTGTAGTAAACATACTTACGTAAAGAATTTATCTTACTTAGATCAGTTTTAATACAAATGTTATTGAGTTTCCATGGATTTCATCAATTACAACATCAACAGATGTATCTATCCATTTTCTCTTATCGGTGTGTTGTTCCCACATCCGTTGTATCCTTCAAGGATCAATATATTCATACCATAAGTTACAGATAATATGTATATCATTAGTGCGTTATGGTGTGAGTGGCGTTATATTCACTACGGAAAGGCCGTAACCTGAGGTTTTGCAGAGAGTCGGTAGGGCAGCTGTTATAAACACACGTAGTGGTCGTTATCGCACATCCATTGCATATCTCCTATTCCAAGGAGGCGGTATTCGTTTCCTGTGCCTGGTCGTTGCAATGACATGAGTTTCGCGTCGAGTTGTGCAACATTAAGGACTACATTTTCCTCTGTGTCTACTAAAATAATTAATCGCCAGCAATCTTTGCACTAAATGCAATCTTGATAATAATCGATACCAATATTTCGATTTTCAACCTGCCAATTGGTAACTAGGGACCCGAGTCCCTCGCACATCGTGGCATGGCCACACATAGACGAAGCAATGTTGCTTACCAACTTCCGCCACGATATGGCTTTTATTCCAAGCCAGAATTTAATTTCTCGTAGTTAAAACTCCACATTCGTAAGAGAATTCTTCATTGTTGTTTCCTGCACAGAGGATCGAAATTGGGTAGAAACGCGTCCTTTAACGAATTCGATGATAGTATCTTAGCGAGGTACCACCGTGAAACAAAATAAACAAGTGAACAATATGTGTCACCGTCGCCGAGAAACTCACCACACCTGTGTATCAACAATCGAAAATGAAAAAACTCCGATCATATAAGAGGAGATGGACGCATGACCAGAAGGGCTATCTAGAAAAAGATCGAAGACAAAAGCAGCAAGGGCGATCGACAAGCGGAAACAAGACATAGCTAAAGAGAGAGCTGGTACAAGCACAGCTTCAACTACTGCAAGTCGCCTCTGAGACCGACATTGAGATCGGTAAAGAACTCCACCACAGTTAGGTTGAATCATAGGTGCCGATCGAAGGTAATTGGGGATCAGAAAGGGATGCCGCATCAAGAAGACAAAAGAAAGAGCGACATGCCAAAGATAACTTGAGCGTTAGCAATACTTTTTCAAATACTGCCGGAGGTAGCTACAGTGTCGTGAAAAATTATAGACTCAAACGTAAATTTTCAGTTTTCTTGGAATGAGTAACAAACTTTTATGACTGGAACCTAGGGAAAACCCTTTAATGGCTTAATTGCTTTTTTACCTGGAATGGTAATTAATTTTCTGAATAAAACAAAGAAAACAAATTTCGCCTGTGAAAAATAATAAACTCAAGACATTTATATTTTAATTTGTTGTGTGATAACACAACATTCCTAAAGTGTTCGAAGGCCTACTATATGAGGCGTTATGTTTTCGCTGCGCACCCATCATCTCTCCGAACCAGCACGGCTTCCTCTCAGGCAGGTCCATTACTACTAACCTTGTCGAATTCATATCCCACCACACACTCCTTGCTCTAGAAAACGGCGATGAGGTCGATGTAGTCGCTACAGACTTTAGCAAGGCCTTCGACAAAATCTCCCATAACCTCATTCTCTTCAAGCTATCCTCCCTCGGTTTCGGACCCCTGCTGATTAAATGGGTCTCATCCTATCGCAGTTATCGAACCTGCCGCGTGCGATTCAGATCCACCCTCTCCGATCCTTTTTTCCCTCTCCTATTTATCCTAACCATAAACGACATAGGCTCTTGCTTTACGCGGATGATTCCAATTTTTTAAGACAATCCGCTCTCCCCCGGACTCCTCATTTCTCCAAGCAGATCTTGACAGCTTCTCGACTTGGTGCCAAAATAATTGTCTAGAAATGAATATCGCCAAATGTCACACAATCACCTTCTCTCGGAAGAGTTCCCCCACTCACCCACGCTCCTATCTCTTACTGAACCAACCGGTAACATCGGTTGAAACGATTCGCGATCTGGGCGTCCTATGCGACAAGGAGCTCAAATTTACCGCACATTTTGATTATATAATCCTCAAGGCCAACGCCGCCCTTGGGTTTGTCAAACGCTGGTCGAAGGAATTCCTTAACCCCTATGTCACCCGATCACTCTACACAACTTTTGTCCGACCACTACTCGAATACGCTAGTCAGGTCTGCTCCCCATATTAAGTGACTCACATTCGCAGGATTGAGGGAGTTCAACGTCGTTTCTTGCGCTTTGCCCTCCGCGGACTAAACTGGGAAAATCCGCTGATTCTACCACCATACACAAGCCCGCTCCGTCTAATCAATCTAAACACACTTGAAGAGCGCAGAATCCATGCCGACATCATCTTTGTCCATCGCCTTCTGTCTGGCTTAATCAATTGCCCAAGCTTGCTCTCCACTTTAACATTGCATACAAACCCCCGTAACGTACGTAACCCTCGACTGTTTTACGTACCCGCTCATCACACTTCTTACGGCGCTAACGAACCCATCTCACATATGCTACGACAGGCCAACTCTTTCCCCACCTCCTTCGATTTCAACATCTCCACTTCCGCTCTTAAACGACGTCTCAGAATAAACCCGTCCTAAATCCGCCCCCTCCCTCCAAAGAGCCCCTCTACCCTCCAATCCGACTTCTCCTCTCCCACCCTCAAAATAGTTCCCCCAGCCGCAACCACAATTTTTTTAGAGCCCCATTTTGATACAATAAAGTCCTGATTTGCAGATTTGACGACTGCAGTATAAGTCAGTATACCCCTGGCTGTAAACTATCCAATGGGCACGGTGATCCGTAGCATCCTGGATTTGGGCTGGCAGATATTTGTATGGTACTCCTCACTGGCTTGTCTGACATGGGTGACACTGCTGGAAGCGTAATTTAGGCATCCGCACCAAGTTAAGGTTTCTACCACGCGAGGGGACATTCATCCACAGGCTTCCATATTGAAATCTTGCAAATCCCATGCAGAACTGTTTCTACGGTAGGCTTTTATGACCCACACTACTTGCAGGAACCTAACATTTAAAAAAATTGTAATATAAAGTATTGTTTTTACCAATTTGTTTATGAAAAAAGTGTTTTTTTTTTCTTTTTGTCTTCAAATTTTTATTTTTGTTAATTTTAGGTTCATGCAAAGAAGAATTCCATATTTTAATGGAAAACATTTTGTTCATTGATTTCAGATAACTACAAGTACCTGGGTGTTGCACGGCGCAAATCCGAGGAGTCAAGTTTGGCCGGCTGTAGCGTCGCCATTTTGGTTTTTTATTTTTTTATTTTGTTCATAAAAAAAAATTTTCGTGCACATTTGAACGTCGACTGTAATATGTAACTCCCGAAATTGCAATAATTGCTTTCAGTTTATTGTAAAAAATTATTCAAGAACACGTCGTTTACAAGGACTTCCCCCCTTAAAGAGCCGTCCGGTATATTATTCCATGCTTCAACTATTCTTTCTTTGAGTTGTTCCACGTTTTGAATTTCTGGCTTTTTCTGCCGCCCTTGCCACGATCCCCAAAAGGTTCTCAATGTTTATGTTTGGACTTAAAGCTGGCTACCGTAAAAGTTTAATTCCATGCTTTTGAAACCAGGCTGTTGTTGCTCGTGCTGTATGGATAGGAGCGTTGTCTTCTGTTAGCTTTATTAAAGGAAGAAGATGCTCTTTCTCAGCACTGTATGCCAAGACATGCGATCGAGTTACTTCAACAACGCCAGTGAAGGGGGGGCTGGCGTTTACATAGAAGGACGAGCAAGAAAGGGTGGAAGAAATTTCATACTCGCCACAGTCAGCCCAAAAGAGATTGTGGCGTTTCTAACAGGTACACACACAATATACAAGCAAATAGTGAAGAACAACGAAAGAAAATTCGAATAAGCAAAAACATCAGAGCCGTATACCATTGCGATAACATAATAATTCCACATCAGTTGAGTGTTCTTGAGTTTAGAAATCGAATTCGTACACGCGGTAGTAGCCTGATGCGTTGAGCGTTGGTTACATTTTTAGTGATTCTAACCCTCATAGTGTCAGTTCGAATCACTAGCGTCGCAAACGCTATAAATTGGTGACCCCGACGCGATCTGTACGACACAACACACAATCTCCCAAACAGAACTTTACTACTCGATCACGACTTCCGCAAAGAGCGCCGGCACACTCGCCTGGTCCGACGTCTTCTCGCTCGCTCGTTCCTCGCTCTGTCGTTCGCACACCGAGTGGATCGTAACAAAGTTACTGAGGAGGGAATAGTGTGGCGTTTCTAACAAATACACACACAATATATCGGGTTTTCCAATAGGGACTTGACAACTTTGAATTTAATTTGTGAACGCGCCCTTTCACTAATCATCGAACTGTCACTGTCAATTTATTCAGTAAACAACATTTCATCATGGTTAAGTACACGAACGAACAACGTCTGCAAATTATTAAAATTTACTACCGAAAAAAAGTTGCCAAGTCTCTATCGGAAGACCCATTACAAGCAAATAGTCAAGAACACCGAAAGAAAATGCACCAGCCGTATACCAGGCAATAACATAGTAATTCCACATCAGTTGAATGTACTTGAGTTTAGAAATCGAATTTGTACACGTGTCAGTAGCCTGATGCTTCAATGCTTCGCTTTTGACCCATTTCATCGTATGTTCAAATCACATTCTTCACTATGCTTGCTTAACGCAACAAGCCGACGTGATCTTTACACACAGCACACACTTTCCCATAGTAAAGAGGACTTATGAAACACTGGGAGACTATCACTGCGGACTCCGTAGGAACCGGTCAACAAGCGAGCAGATGTTCACAATAGGGGTAACTGCTGGAAAAGAAGTGGGAATACGGAGCGACGGTTCACCAACTGTTCGTTGACTTCAAAAGAGCTATGACTCAGTCACAAGGCAAAGACTCTACCACAGCGTTTTCCAACCTTTATGCTACCACGCCTCCCAGAGAAACAAATTTTTTTCCGCGCCTCCCCTACCTTTTATTATTTTAATAGATTAAATAATATAGACACGTTTTAAATAATAAAAACGTTATTACAAAAAAAAAAAAGGAAAACTACAATCAACAGAGTAATAACAAGGTTTAGCTATAACATACACATACGTGTATATTTATTTTTATATAAAATTATTTTTAAACATTTAAACCAACTACATCTATCGCATAAAAATTTAATGCGAGGGTTGTTGTTGATTACTGGCACAAAGTTTATCAAATTTTGGGGGCAATGTGGAGAGTGCCACTCGTATCTCTTTTTCGACTACTAACCTGGCTCGATATTTGGTTTTCATTGCAGCCAGTGCCGAAAAGCCCGTTTCGCATAAATACGACGTTACAAACGGTAGAAGTGTAGGAAATGTCTTCGTCATGTGCCGGCTTTGGCACAGGTTCACAAAGATTTCCTATTATGTTCATGTGTGAGATGCACTTTTAACTCATTGTCACGGTCGTGAAATACTCCACCTATTTTCCAACGATTGTTTGTTTGTTTGCAGACGCATTTATTCACAAAGTCTTTTTTATATTTTACTACATAATGTAATTTACTGGCTCTTCACAAGCACTCTAAATTATACAATATTATATGCTTAATTTATGCCTTTCAGCTTACATTTTCTTTTATTTATTCTTAATATAATACACATACATTATAAAAAAAATAAACTATTATCTTAGAGGTCTACCTCTTCTTCTTTTCGAGGCATTATGACAAAAAAAAAATAAAGATTTTTTTTTTTTTTTTTGAGGATGCAAAAATTTTAAAAACAAAACAATAAGTGCTTAATGAAAACAAAAAAGATAAAATAACAGAAGTTAACGGGAAGGAAGGCAAAGGAAAAGGAAGGGAGGAAGCTGCGCCAGAGCTGAATATTATATCTGAGGACGTGAAGTCCTTTCTTCGTTTTGGAGCCACCACCAGTTGGGGTTGGTTCGGTCTTTTATTGATTTATCTCTTTCACTGATCACCATACTGAATCGAAGTCGGTCTGGCCTATTAGAGATATCGCTATTGTGGACAATTCGTTTATCCCTAGCACCACGGAAAGCGTGGTATATAATAGGTATTCCACCCTCATCTTGGATTAGACCTTTTCCGTCCAAGAAGAGGAACGCCTCTGGGGGAATGAACCCGTTCTGGAGGGTACTCTCCAGATACATGTCGTTCGGATAATATGCTCCCGCGATAAGATTATTTACACTGCACATTGCCCTTGCAATGTGGCCACGAATAATTTTTATAATGAAGTTGTCTATCCTAGTTAGTCCTGATTTATCATACAGGGTTTTATTAGGGTAAAATTTCTGGTATCGTGACTCTGGTGTTCTATTAAGTCCGAGGCAGGAACGCAAACACTGTCTCTCGAACACGCGAATCTTTCCCATGTAGAATGGGGATATATTGTACCATATTGGACAGCCATAGACCAACACTGGTCGGATGAATGCCGAATATGAAATTATTTTAACTTTTGGATTGAGAATGCTGCTTCGGAATAGACTTTTTGTGGCAACAAATGCGTTTCTTGCTGCAGAGAGAGTGACTGCTATATGCTTGTCAAAGTATAAATACTGATCAAGCCAAATACCGAGATATCTGACTACAGTTTTCACTTGTAGTGGGAGATTATTATTCCCTACGATAGAGAAGTTTTTCCAATTGTACTTTGTATGCTGAGAGGCCCTGGTGAGAGGTGTTCTGAAAAGGATAGTCTCGGTTTTGTGGAAATTAATTTTTAGTTTCCAGTCATTACAAAAACGTTTTATTTTATTGAAGTCGTTTGATGATTGATGACATCTATTTTCTCTCCTGTTCTGTATACCACAATGTCGTCTGCGTATGCAATGGCATTGTTAAGCTTACCCACTAAATCACTGGTGTAAATATTAAACAGAATGGGAGAATTCACCGCCCCTTGTTGTAAACCGTTTGTAATTTTGAAGGTCTTGCTTGAGAATATATCTCCGCATTTTACCACAAATTGCTTGTCCGTTATCATTTCGTAAATGTTGTACAATAGATAATGGGGCATTCTCAGGTTTTCTAACTTATGAAGAAGTCCTTCTAACCACACGGTGTCGAAAGCCTTTTCAAAGTCAACTAAGCAGGCACCTGTGCATTGGCGTTTTGTCTTGTTCCATTGTATGTGGGAAACAAGCTTTGACGCTGCATGCACCGTACTATGTCCCGCTTTAAAGCCAAACTGGTTGTTGGGGATGATTTCATTTTCATCACACCAGTTCATCAGTGCTTTGTTTATGATCTTCTCGAAAACCTTGCTGATATTTGGCAGCAAGCCAATCGCGCGAAGGTTGGTTGGATTGGTCCTGTCTTTGCCCTTTTTAGGGATGGGGTGGACTATTGCAGTTTTCCAGTGGGTTGGATAGTATGCCTTATTTAAGGCGTTGTTGAATAGCGTAGTGTAGATTTTTACTGCTTCAGGAGGCAAATGTTTTAAAACTACATTTGGGATGCTATCTATCCCAGAAGACTTTTTGCTTTTGATTGACTTAAGGATGTTCGTAAGTTCATCCTTACTCACAAACATATTCATATTCTGATTACTCCTGGGGGAGTCCGCTCTGTTATTTTCACTGAATGTGGTAAAACTACGGTTTTGGTTCCTCCAGGTACTAAGATGATTTCTCAGTGAGCTGTAGGTCTGGAATGCATTGTTTTCGAGGATCGTATTAGAGTGAGTGGATTTGTTCACTCTGTATACTGCTTCGAAACATGCACCAATTAAGTTCGCTTTGTCTTGCGGGTCTTCGACTAATATTACTTCTTCGTTGGAGTTGATATGCTCCAGATTGAGTCCTGAGTTCAGCATTGCTTGACAATTCTCAGGAGTCCGTGGGACTCGCAAATATGAAATGTCATTGTGATCTTTCTTTCGAAAAGTTTTATTGATTTGTGAGAACATATTCGATCCGCTAGCTTGAATGGCTTGAATTTTGTGCTTCCACTCTTCATTTATACTTGAACGGTAATTATCACGGATCAATTTTTGGAGATTTTTGATTAGGGACTTAAGTGTTCTTATTTCCTGACTATTTGGGTCGCTGAACTGTCTATAAAGTATTTTCAGCTTTGAGAGCATAATGCTCTTTTGCTTATACAAAGCGTCAATTGCTGATGTCCTGTACTTATTAGTATAACCGTCGGTATGGGGAACTTTAGGTATAGAACGATTCATTGCATTGGTAATAATATCGTCCAATGTTGTTAAGTAATGATCGATTTCGTCGTTATGGAGGTTTCTAATAGTCGGTGGGTCTATGGAACTGTTACGAAGTTCTTTTTTTATTAATCGATCAAAGCGTGACCAGTGAGCTTTTCGAAAATTGAAAGAGTGGATCTGGTCGAACTGCTCTAGTGAATATTGTTCATTTGGGACTTCAATTATGGCTCCAAATCCGTAGTGATCGCTATCGTAATCGATTGTGCGAAGACAGTTTCGCGTAGTTAGATCTGTGCCTGGCAAGTTTATTCGATCGCCTATCATAAGTAAATCCAGAAATGAATTTCCTTTAGGATAAGACGGTGTATTTGTGGCGTACAATTCTAATCTGCGCTCGATAGCATTCATTTGCCACCAATCATATAAAGCATTGCCCCTTGTGTTCGTGGTTAAGCTACCCCAAGCACTATGCTTGGCGTTGAAATCACCCGCTATTAGGAAATAGTTGTTTTCCGAATCTAATTTCAGGTGTCGAAATAGCATATCAATTTCATTGATAAATTGCTTACACTGGGTAGCTTGAGGGGCATAAATGGAGACCACATACAGGTGCTTTTGACTTCTCAACGGAATATCTATTATGCAGGCTTCCAGCACCTGAAATTTGTGTACTTCTGTACGAGGGTTGCCTCTTATGTTTCGGGATTTGGCAACCCTAGCGTTGCAATCCGGCAATTGACAGCTCTGTCGTAAAGTTGGACATTTTTGAGGTTATACGCACTCAGAACGTTTTGACATACGAGCACTATTTGTGTTGTTTACAGTAACTTAAAAGATTCATCTCGGCCCAAAAATGGAATTAAATCGTCAACATTTTCGTGCGATTATTTTTTACAACTTTCGGCGTGGATTAACTCAGCAACAGTGCATGGATGAACTTAATTCAATTTTTGGCGATGAAGCTCCATCAAGGACCAGTGTTTATCGATGGTATGGTGAATTCAATCGTGGTCGTAGTTCACTCCAAAATCAATTTCGTGAAGGTCGTCCAAAATCAATTGTTGTTCCGAAAACCATTGAGGCTGTGCGCGAACTGATATTGAAAGATCGTCATGTGACCTATCGTGAGATTGAGACAACCTTAGGCGTTAGTGGGACCAGCATACATTCAATATTGCATAAACATTTGACTGTCAAAAAAATTTGTTCGCGTTGGATCCCACACAATTTGTCAATCGCCCAAAAAAAAGGCTCGTGTCAATTGGTCGAAAGAAATGCTCAAAAAATACGGTCGCGGTGCTTCGAAACACGTCTATGACATCGTGACAGGTGATGAATCGTGGATTTACGCGTATGAGCCCGAAAGTAAACAGCAGTCGACTGTCTGGGTGTTTCAAGATGAGCCAAATCCAACAAAAGTTGTTCGCGCACGAAGCACTTCCAAGCAAATGATCGCCTGTTTTTTCGGAAAAACTGGACATGTCGCAACCGTACCACTAGAACAACGAAGAACAGTCAATTCTGAGTGGTACACAACCATTTGTTTGCCAGTTGTCTTCCAAGAAATCAGGAAAACCAACCGCCGAAGACGGATCACTCTTCACCACGACAATGCGAGCTCTCACACATCGGCTGCGACAACTGCATTTTTGAGCACCCAAAACATCGATTTGATGGGTCATCCGCCGTATAGTCCTGACTTGGCACCGAATGACTTCTTTTTATTCCCGTACGTAAAAAACAAACTGAGAGGTCAACGTTTTTCGACACCTGAAGAAGCGGTTGCTGCATTCCGAATGCATGTGTTGGAGATACCTCAATCAGAGTGGCAAAAGTGCTTCGACAATTGGTTCAAACGCATGCAAAAGTGTATAGATCTTCATGGGGAATATTTTGAAAAACAATAAAGTGATTTTCGATGATAAATATTTGTTTTTGTTCTCTAATCCCGAAATATAAAAGGCAACCCTCGTACTATAAATTATCTTATGATAAAGACCTTTTTTAATTAAAACTGCAACCCCACCCCCTTGAGTAGAATGTGGCCTGTCACGTCTGATTATCTTCTAGTTTTTATAGACAATTTTGTGCCTTTGGTTTAGCTTAGTTTCACTAGCCAAAAGTACATCAGGGGATTCGACTTCAAGCATGTTGCCTAGATTATCTCTTCTGTCTATGTGTATTAGTGAATTTACGTTCACCGAAATAATTTTTAGTTTTAGTTCAGTTAGAGGGTTGAAGATTTTGATGGAAGGAGTTATTTGAAAACACAGCCGAACAGAGCGTATCTATTCGGGCCATTTGTTCCGTCAGTATTTTTTGAAAATTAGCAAATTGTGTTTGCATGACCGATATCGTATTTAATATCTCAGGTTGCACATCTACTGCCGGTATTCGCCCATTGGTATGTGAGGATTCCACGGGAACTCGTTGCATAGAATTGCCCGTGATTTGTGCATATGTTACACGCGGGGCAACGAAATTATTATAAGAACGAGTTTTAATTTTTTTCTCTTCTGCCACTTGCTTTTGTTTTGATTCCCATTTTAACTTCATATGTTGAAATTTGGGACAACCCCTAAAATTTGCCGTGTGTCCTGTATTTTTACATAGTACACATGACAGTGTGTCCCTATCTGGAAGCTGTTCCTTTCCCAGTGGACATTCGCCCATGTTATGGTCAGCGAGGCATTTTACGCATCTGAATTTCATATTGCAGTTTGATGCAACGGGTCCAAGTCGTTGACAGCGCATACATTGCAGTACGCGCTCAGATTTTCTAATTTTTTCCCAACTTATAATTTGGTGGCTTAGACATTTTATATGTCTAAGCGCATCAACTTTACTATTAGGACTTAGAGATACAATGTAGAAAAGCAATTTGCGGTTGCACTTTCTAGAATTCGCAGTTGAAAACGGTTTTACACCTGTAAATTTTAAACTAGCTGTTTCAACCGTTTTTAATTCCTCAAGTATCTCCTCTGGGGAGAACGAAGGATCAACTCCTTTTAAGAGTATGGAAATTGATTTTTCTGATTTTGGGGTGTACGTGTAGTACTCGGTTTTTGCCCTTCCCAAAACAGACTTTACTTTATTGTAACCTTCTAGGTCTTCGCACAAAATTCCACTTTTTTCAGCACTAATTCTTTTTGTTTTAAAATCTTTACAAGTCAACTCACCCAACTTCATTAAATCTTTCGATGACAATTGGAGGTATTTTTTCCTTTTTTGGTTGCTGTTGTTGCTCGTCCTTGGCTGTCTTTGTCTGCTGCAGTTGTTTCTGATTCTGTTGTTGGGCGTCCTTTGTTTCGCTTATTTGTAGCGAATGTTGATGCTGCCGCGGGTGATTTGTTTTTTGCTCTCCTTTTGCTTCGGTTTCATTCCGTCTTTTGTTTCGCTCTTCCAGGGCTGCTCGTACTTGTTTGAAAAGTTCTTCGCGTTTTTTGATGAGATCAGCAATTAAAATGTTTAGGTCATCGTCTCCTTCTGGAATGTTTGACTCCAGTATCTCCAATTCCTTAAATCTGTTCCCTGCTCCTGAGTAACAAGTATCCTTGGCAGGTATATTTTCTTCTGTGACGGTTTTTTTCATCACATTTGATTTTTGTCGTTCCATTGACAGGTTTGACCGGACTTTATTTGCCACTGGGCTGTCATCTATAATTGACACTTCGTTCTTCCTTTTGGTAATTTTTTTGATTGTTTTTGAATTAGCGACTACACATGAGTGTGCCATTTTTAATTCGTCGCTCTTCGTCTTGCCCATTTGGGTTTCGAAACACACACACACTCGTTTTTTTTTCTTTTTTCGCCGTGCAACGCCGGCCGAACTGCGAAAAACACAGTTTATTCACGAATTCACACACACACGCACTCGATATTCTTTGTTTTAAAACTGCTTACCGTCTTACGATGTTTGTCGCTTGACGAACGACGAGCGACTGTGATTTTTCCAACGATCGAAAGTTCACTGTTCAATACAATGAGAAAAGAAACTCCACGGAATACCTCGGACAATCGTTCACCAAGCAGGAAATAAAACACACGGTGGTATTGTTTCGTATGAATGTTGTATATTTTAATTTACCACTAAATTTTGACACTCGAACAGTTAATGCAATTTACAAATGGTTTATTGGTTTTCACAAAACTATTGTTAAATTAAGTTGCACAGTTTTGTAGCGTTCTACGAACACACAATTCCGCGCAGGTAAGGTTCCTACCTTCAAAGAACTTACTTACCTGAGAGCGTTGCACGCGCCCACAGACGCGTGCCCCAAAGTCCCACCATAGGGTCTGCAACTCGCAGCCAACGTTGAAGCCGACACCAAAAAACAGGGAACTGAACGTCCCCAAAGCTTTTTAGGTCAAGCTCAACAATTATAATTCATCATGCCTGAAACAAAGGTATAAACATCCATGCGTTCTATTCCTAAAAAAAAAACAATTCCCAAAATGCCATACGTGCTGCCTGCGCCCAGGAACATCTCATCGAACCGGCAATTCCGAAATTCGATACAAAAGAATTGCTATCATCAAAGAATGAGCCGATCAACGGATGCACGTGCGGGTAATCTAATGCAAGGACCACCCAAATCCGATAATTTATGAGGAGTTAAGCCAACAGAGGCAATACTCCGGTCCCACGGCCACGCTAGAATTTCGCACCATTATAAAGATCTAATGGATTTCGATTCCGGGTACCAAGTTCAAATAAGACCCACGGACTGCACGTCAATACAATCGCCGAATATCTCTGGTCTGGGCGCCAGATGTTCTGTGCAAACAGGAGGCCGTGGAAATGAAATTCTATCAGCGATAATAATGATGTATGCAAAGATGACTTCACCTTTCAGGAAACTACAAAATATCCCGGGGGATGTGATAACATGCTGCTAACAGAAATTCGGAAGTTCTGTTAGCAGAGCAAATAGGGAATATTTTTCCGTACAGATACGGATACCGGTTTGGAATCTGGATATCTGTGTGGGCAGACAGGCAGTCTAATTCTGATCGTCAACGAGACGACAGAGTCTACTTCGAGTACCTTAACGACGAGGTTGAGACCGAACACGATTAAAGGAAAAGGGAGTCGTTGTCGTGTATCGAGAGTAACGTGTGCGAAGAAAGGACGAGAGTAATACGTGTCATCGGGTTAATTAAGCGCGGTATTAAACGAACAACAGTTTATGTGTTAATAACGAAACAGTTTTTAATAAAGTTTAAATAAGAGTTGTAAATAACCCTCCAGGAAACAACTTATCTGCGTTTCATTTGTGTCAAATCCGCTCCGGTGCTGTTTTGTTTTTCGGTGAACAGTGTTCGGCGGAACACCCATTCAGACATTCCACAAATCCGCCAAAGTTTCAAGGATCACGTAATTGTCTGTGTCCGGCTTCGACTCTGGGGTGCACTCCGGTACGCACCCCATGCTCACTCTACTAAGGGGGAAACGCGAACCAGCGATGTGTGATCGTTGGTGGTTGAAATGAGACTCCACGTTGCTCTGCTCGATGCAGAGACACTTCGCAACTGGGGTGAGTTTCCTCGAGAGGGAAAGTGTTTCTCTCGTGGTGAAAACAAGGAAGAAGGACTTGGTAATGTATGTGTATGTGTGATCGTGTAGATCATAGTGTTTATCGATGCGTTTCGGCAAAGGTTAAACGAAACCTAAAACAAGGGAAAAAGAACAAAGGGAGAAGCGACCTAAGGCATCGTTCTGTAATGAGGGTTCAGCTAAATAAATACGCTGCCACTCATTAGGTGCTAATAGGCTTGGGATACATCATACAATTTCTATATCATATCTTTGGTCGTTGTAAAAAACGGATTCTTTATTTGCATTTGTTTATGGTATTGAATTCGAAACCGGCGGCTAAGCGCGAAGTTGGTGATCGTTTGGAGATTCAAACAAAGGAACATTTCTGGGAGAAGTGCTTGGAGCTGAATCAATAGTTGCAAGTCATTGAGAAGCAATTTAGATGTTTACACAATGACGGTTGTGTATATCATCTATGACGATTGTATATAGCATCTATGGCGACTCAAGGGTCAGATTCCAGCGTGAATATTTACACTACTAGAGAATTCGGTTCTGGGCAGCTAGGCGCGAGTTGCACTATGCTTTGTTGGCTGGATAAAAGCCGCCGTGGTTACAGATAAACTAGGAAAATCTACCGCGCACGTGTGAGATAGAAACCGTAGGCAGACACGGTGCCGTTGATTGTTTCCATAGTTTATTGCGGTTACCTAGTACGGCAACCGAAATGTTTTTCTTTTCAGAAAAATGCCGAGATGCCTTCATTAATGCGAGAATGGTGTACCGATTTCTTTCAGGAAAATTGAATAACGCATTAAATGCGTGAATGCCCTTGATGGGAGGAATGCTTGAGGGTGCTAATGCGATTGGATAAGCAAAAAACTATGAGATTTCTTTGGGAGGAAGTTATTGGGGTGATTGAAAAGGTAAGTAGTGGAACCGCCCACAGATGCACTTGCATTGCTTTGCGATATACTCTCCGCTGAGATTCATCCAAAATTGAATAAGGGTTTCATTTTGAAACTTTTGTTTTAATAGGCTATCGCATGATAATTCTATCACTTTTTCCTTTTCAATGGTTGTCAGCTCACATTCGTCATCTTCATTGTCGATAAATGGATTCTATACCCACAAAAACTTTGAGAAATCAAGGTCCTTCAAATAATTTGAAAAATGCAGCACTAAACCATCCAAGTGTTCAATAAATAGATTCTTACTTGTTTCAATATTGGCTGTGACCCAGAAATCTTTTGACAGTGAAAACATGTCCAACTCATTCTACAACCACTCAAAAATGTATCCATTCGTCTAAAAAATATTTTATTGATATAAATTAAAATAAATAATAGTTTAAATAAAAAAAAGTAAGGTTTAAAATATACTAACGATTATTTTCAGAAATAAATCACGTCAAAAGCAATTTAAAAAAACAATATTACACCCTGCCGACACGCTTCAGTTGACACTTTAGCTACGAGTGACATTTAAATTTGAGGTTATTGTTTTCATGCAACTAGCGGTCGTTTTGTGTATTACCGAAACAGAGCGTTTGCAAACGCGCCATTTTTAAATTTCCCCGCTCCAGATAATTTTTTTTTAGGAATTAAATATATGTAAATGTAAAAAAAATAAAAATAAACATGCACTGAATTTTCACTGTTACGTTAAGATATGAAGTTTTATTTATTTGTAGATATTATGGTATAAAAATTAATTCATTAAAACATGTTGATGCCTCCCCTGGCAATAGTCCGCACCTCCCAGGTTGGAAACCGCTGCTCTACCATATTGTAGTTGAGCTGGGAATCCCGAAAAAATATGCCGCCCTCATTCAAATTTGTATGAACGAAAGTAAAGGGCGAGTTAGGATAAAAAACCACCTCTCAGAACCATTTGAAATCCGCGACGGACTAAAACAGTGGAATGGCCATTCATCATCATCATCATCGACATTACAACCGGGATCCGGTCTTGGCCTTATTTAACAAATCTTTCCACCGGTCCCGATTTCGAGCCGATGTCATCCATTTTGGCACTCCCATCCTCTGGGCGTCCTGGTCTACGCCATCCCTCCATCGCAGACAAGGTCTGCCACGCCGTCTCCTTCCATAAATCCTGCCACAATGGGCTTTCCGGGCAGGCTCCTCTTCGCTCATTCGAGCTAGGTGTCCCGCCCACCGAAGTCTACCGAGCTTGATTTTTCTTACAACATTAGCTTCAAGGTAGATCGCGTACAACTCATGGTTGTAGCGTCTCCGGATGGCCTCTCGCCATGTTTTTTTAACCTTGTGCTCAAGTCTGTCGTCAAAAAGGTACAAGATGACAACATGGACGGAGCATACCTGAACGGGGTCACACAAGTGCTCGCATATGCGGATGACATTGCCGTTTTGGGCGATAATCTAGAAATTGCAAGTAAAAACAGTGAAATCATCACGCAAGTGGCAGAAGAGGTGGGCCTAGAAATAAATGAAGACAAAACAAAATATATGATTACGGCGAGAGCAGGTGGACCCCATGGAACACATATAAACGTCAGAGGCAAAATATTTGAAAAAGTTAAAAAATTTAAATATCTGGTAACGATACTGACCGGCCAGTAACGAAATGTCGAAGGAAATTAACAAAAGACTACACTCCGGCAACGCTAGTTGGCACGCAGTCAGTAAACTGCTGAAATCCAAACTGCTATCACGTGATATAAAGCTCCGTGTCTACAGAACCATAATCATGCCGATTGCTCTATACGGATGCGAAACATGGGGCCTCACAAAACGGGAAGAAAACAAATTCCGCGTATTCGAGAATAAAGTTTTAAGGAGTATCTTTGGCGGTAAATATGACGAGGAGGCCGGACAATGGAGGAAACTCCACAACCACGAAATGGAAGAGCTATACCGCAAACCTACAGTAGTGAGAGTTATCAGGCTGCGAAGATTAAGATGGGCTGGACGTGTGGCGAAAATGGGCAATAATAGGACCGTGCATAAATACAGGGCCCATGGTACAATTATGTATTTATAAACGTACACGCCCCAACAGAATCTACCGACGAAGAAACGAAGGACACATCCTACGAGACCCTAGAGGAAGTATTTGATGGGATCTCATCATTCGATGTTAAAATCCTTCTCGGCGACCTCAATGCGAAAATTGGAAAGGAAGATATCTTCCAACCAACAATAGGTAAAGAAAGCCCAGATGACGTTTCAAATGATAATGGTATTCGAATTCTCACGTTCGCAGCGTCAAAAGATCTGGTAGTGAAAAGCACGATGTTCAAGCACAAGCAAATTCATAAACCCACTTGGATATCACCCGACGGCGTAACGCGTAACCAAATAGACCACTTCCTCATAGACAAATGACACCACTCGAATATCCTTGACGTGAGATCATATAGAGGAGCAGATTGCGACTCCGATCACCTTCTAGTGACGGGCAAAATTAGAAGTCGGCTTGCAGCAAACCCACATGGACAGTCACGGGAGACGACCAAAAAGTTCAAGATTGATAAACTAACAGACCTGCGCAAAAGGGCGGAATATCAAGACGAACTAACGAATAGATTAAGTATCCTAGAGAATGACAGTAGTGAGGAAGAGGAAGCCAATAGTGTGTACACTAAATGGGCATCGATCAGAGACACAATCAAACAAACAGCCCAAGAGGTATTAGGATTTAAGAAAACAACTAAGTCCAAACCTTGGTTTGACGATGAGTGCAGGGCAAAGATCGAAGATCGTAAACGCCTCAGAATGATCCACTTAGAAGCATATGATGAAGTCAACGCAGTAAGATACGCGACAATTCGGAAAGAAACAACTAGACTTTTCAAACGCAAAAAACGCGAATGGGAGAAGACTCGGATCGAAAAAATCATAGAAAATGCCAGAGCAAAGAACAGCAGAGGTATGTATGCCGGCATAAATTCAATTAGAAATGGCTACCGAGGGAGAGCCAAAATAATCCGAGACACAAACGGCTGTGTGGTGACAGAAACAAAAAATATCGTGACAAGATGGAAGCAGTACTTTGAGAACCTGCTCAATGTGCGCACCCATCAACCACAAATAAACGCACCAGACGTACATACAGCCGAGCCCCAGATCCCAGAGCCCTCTTTCGACGAAGTTGTAGACGCGATAAATCGGCTGAAAAACAACAAGGCCCCCAGAACCGATTGCATACCGGCAGAGCTTGTGAAGCATGGAGGAGGGGCAACCGCTCGAAAGATCCACCAACTGGTTGAAATAATATGGGACAAGGAAGTCATTCCGGAAGAATGGAAAACCTCAATAGTCATCCCCTTTTTCAAAAAAGATGACAGATCTGACTGCGCAAATTACAGAGGAATATCATTGCTCCCAATTACATACACCGTACGCAGAAGAAATATTGAGAAACTACCAATGCGGATTCCGTCGGAAGCGGTCAACAAGCGACCAGATGTTCACAATAAAGCAACTGCTGGAAAAGAAGTGGGAATACGGAGAGACGGTTCACCAACTGTTCGTGGACTTCAAAAAAGCCAACGACTCAGTCGCAAGGCAAAGACTCTACCATATTGTGGTTGAGCTGGGAATCCGGAAAAAATATGCCGCCCTCATTTAAATCTGCATGAACGAAAACAAAGGGCGAGTTAGAATAGAAAACCACCTCTCAGAACCATTTGAAATCCGGGACGGACTAAAACAAGGGGAAGGCCTCTCACCATGCCTTTTTAACCTTGTCCTCGAGTATGTTATCAGAAAGGTACAAGACGACAACATGGCCGGATCATCCCTGAAGTGCTCGCGTATGCGGATGACATCGCCATTCTGGGCGATAATCTCGAAACTATAAGTAAAAACTGTGAAATCATCATGCAAGCAGCAGAAGAGGTGGGCCTAGAAATAAACGAAGACAAAACGAAACACATGATTACGACGAGAGCAGGTGGACCCCAGAGAACACATATAAACGTCAGGGGCAAGTTATTTGAAAATGTCAAAGAATTTAAATATCTGGGAACGATACTGACGACCAGAAACGAAACATCAAAGGAAATTAACAAAAGACTACATTCCGGCAACGCTAGTTGGCATGCAGCCAGTAAACTATTAAAATCCAAACTGCTATCACGTAATATAAAGCTCCGTGTCTATAGAACCATAATCATGCCGATTGCTCTATACGGATGCGAAACATGAGCTCTCACAAAACGGGAAGAGAACAAATTCCACGTATTCGAGAATAAAGTTTTAAGGGGTATATTTGGCGGTAAATATGACGAGGAGTCAGGACAATGGAGGAAACTCCACAACCACGAATTGGAAGAGCTATATCGCAAACCTACAATAATGGGAGTAATCAAGTCGCGAAGATTACGATGGGCCGGACACATAGCGCGAATGGGCGATGATAGGACCGTGCATAGAATTCTTGACGGTAAGCCAACGGAAAAGAGACCGACAGGACGGCCGCGACGGAGATGGGAGGATAATGTTAGGTTGGACCTCGAGGAGATCGGATCGGATGGCCGAACATGGAAGGAGAGCGCACTGGACAGGGAACAATGGCGAAGTCGAGTCGGTGAGGTCATGAACTTCCGGGTTCCTACAAGCAAGTAAATAATAATAATAATAAATAATAGGACCGTGCGTAGAATTTTTGGCGGTAGACCAAAGCGACGGAGATGGAACGACAACGTTAGGTTTACCGTGAGGAGATCGGATCGGCTGGTCAAGAGCACAGGACAAGAAACGCTGGTGGAGTCGAGTCGGGGAGGTCATGAACTTCCGGGTTCCTACAGCCCAATAAATAGTAATAGTTGTGGTAATAGTTCCCCAAGGTTCTGTATTCTCACCCACTGTCTTCCTCATCTTTATAAATGATCTCTTGTCCAATACCCAAAGCCCAATTCACTCGTTTGCTGATTAGTTTAGTTTCTGCGCGTTAGTGTTAGGTTACACAAGGAACAGTTAATTGTAAGTATCGAAAGAATATAGTAGCACAATGAGTTTATTTTATCGGACTCAGAGTCCGCACTGAACCGCACCCCATGATATTCAACTGAGAACTCTTTAACCAATTTCTGGTAAATCGCTGAAAGAACTGTTGACCGCCATCTCATATAACAACATAAGATTTGTTAGTGAAATTATTTAATTTAAATTACTTAATCTATCCATTTAATTTAAATTACTTTAATCCATGTAGCCGAAAGCCCGGATAGCTACGTAGTGCTCAATCTTGAAAAATTATTGATATTGTAATTATATATCAATAAAGTTTTAATAATAATACTTTATAAGTTAATTCCAGATCTTCTGAAGCGGAACCATACGAATGTGGAATGTTTTATTTGATGTTTCCTGAGCATGTCCTGTTTTTAGAATATGCACCGATACCCCTTTCTCTTATATTGTCCGACTCGCACTAGAATTTGACAGGGAAGTGTAACTCAAAATACCCTTGTAGTGCGTGCTTCGTGCAAAATAAAAAGACAACTTGACTCCGAATGTCTCATACTTGTCATTTCTCTCCTGTAGATCCAAAAAAAAAAAATCACTAGAACTCGATAATATGAACGAAGTTCATCAGAAAATTCGTCTCATTCAAAAGTCACCAAGTAATCTGGTAAAATAAGGTGAATGGAAGCGATTTACCCATCTTCCAGTATTATTCTCAATTTACAGGTTAAAATATAAAATACTGAATCAGTCGAGGAGAGAAACTTCTCTCCACTTGTATCTATAATAGTCCAAACTCACCAATTTCAATGGCTTCCATCATAAAATCGCCAATTTCCGATAGCTTTTTGGAATATTCTCCCCATTTTTCGTTCTGTGGCAAAACATCCTCAAGCCATTTGAGATCTGGCAGTGCAGACTTCCATTCTTCATATTTCTGTAAGCCAAACACCGAACAAATTGTTGTAGCAATCGGATTATATAATATATTCCAGGGCTAATAAACGCACCTTATTTAATGTTACGCTGCCACCTATGGCGCCGCCAAGAACCAAATACCGAAGTTTCAATGCCCCTCTAAGGACTCGCATAACAAGCATTCCATATCCTCTTGAATGTGGAGGCGGCGGTAACGGGTTCGGTCCAAAACGACGTCCATACACATTAAGTAAAGGTCTCTTAAATCCTGTTCCACGATCGTAGATGGTCGAGTAGTTGAGTGCAATGATCCTAGTTGACAGGGTAACCACATTTTTTCGAGATTCCCTGCGGAAATATTATTTAACTTTACTTAAACTTGCACTTGGTGGGCGGTCGCGGTTGTCAGTCAGGTGCGAAAAAACGGTTTACCTGTTTGTTTTCCCGACCACTACCCGTAACATAACAGAACTGGCAATACAGCTATTTAATTTACTTAATATATTTATATATTGAAGTTCCTAAATCTAAATTTAATATTTCTTCTTAACATAAAGCAACACAATTCCCCGAAAAGTTTGAGGAAAAAAGCCGACTGACATCATGCGACACTGACAGCGGATTTGCAAATTTTCGACATTCCTCTACTCAGTGGTTCGAACATCGGGGCAGTGCTGCCAATATCTTGATTGATGTAATCAGTGACATGAAATTCGTACTTTTTTAGGCATGTAATTATTTATTTATTAATTTTTAACAAGTAATTTAAGTTATATAAAAATAAATCAAGCAAATAGGATCACTAAATGCATATTTGGGTCAGAAGCCATCATTTTTGGTTTGAATTTGAGATTTAGAAGCGGTAACCTTCAAAACATACTAGTGATTCCAGTATGCTTGCATGTTCACATGCATTTCGTACTCGCCTTTTTTTGTCATGTATACGTGTATCGGTTCTACGAACCGTACCAACTCACTACAGGTCGGAGTATCCTTGCCGCCAAGGAACTTTACTCACCTTTCGCAGCCCACGTGTCCAGAGACACGTGTCCCAATAGTCATTACCATACCTGTAACAAAGGTTATATGAAATTACAACAACGTTGAACCCGATATCACGAAAAATACACGAGATTAACCTCCGGAACGAAACAACCCCAAAACAGTGCGTTTAAAGAAGGAAAAACCTTCGATAGTTCACACCTCTAGCCTTCTCACCCACCCCGAACTGGGAAGCCTCTCGTTTCTGTTCCTCGCACTGCGATGTGCCTGAAGCATCCTCTGGAGTAGGCCCATCCTTTTACTACCTTTGGAAATCAAATATTATCCTCTCGTGCTAGGCCCGCCCCTGTTAATCCTTTGGAACCAGCAGATCGTTTCGTCGCGTTCCACTATTGAAAACAATCCAGGGAAAAGTAAACGCGACCCCCGGTCAACAAGCGAGCCGCGCACCGAGCGACGGATTCACGAAGCGAAATCTTTGAAAGTTAACGACGTCGCAATCCGCGTCCAAGAAAGGGACCATGGCAACTGACACCGAACCTTCCCCGACTATATCGCAAGCACCAGCTGTCCGGCCAGAAGCCGTCGTGTCCTCCCAGGCCGACCGTCGTCCACATGGGCGTAGCCTAAAATTACCGGACTTTACGTCCGACGACCCTGATTTCTGGTTTGGCTACGCCGAACAAACCTTCAGCTGGGAAGGAATCTCCGACGAACAGGAGCGATTTCTCCTGGTAAAGCGGGTGCTAGACCCAATCTTGCTTCCGTGTGCGAAGCACCTAATTAAAACTCCATCGCCCCGACCCGACACCACATTCAAAGAGATGGTAATAAATGCCTATAGAGAACGCCGCAAATTCGCTTGCGACGTCTATTGCGACAGGCTGACTGAAAGATCGAGCCTTAACGGCTATCTTTAGGGAATCCTTGCCTGAATAGGTGCAAGCAATCGTCGCCCCCCCTAACGGATTTAAGTCTGGACGAACTTGCGCGACACTTCCAGGCAGTTATGGCCACGGACAAATCCCGAGCGGATCTCCAGCTTCCACAGGCGACGACCCATTTTCAAATCCCACCCCAACCCCAGCCACGAACTTCCACGGCGATACACACCAACACGGCGCAGCCAAGCAGCGAATTCGAAAGCTTGAGCCTGCAAATCCGACAGTTGCAAGCACAACTTGGCAGCCTCAGCGTCGGAAACCCTTCATGGGCTGGCCGTCGCGGAGCGCGACGCCGAAGTAGGCCGCGCGATAACACGGGACGCTGGCGTAGCAGATCACGCACGTCAGACAACCCGAACACTTCTGGCAGGTGCTATTTTCACCACCGCTTCGGAGCACAGACCAGAAAGTGCAGGCAACTCTGCAATTGGTTTGCTAGTGCCACCGATACAGTCTAGTTCTTTAAACTAGAACTGTCGACCGCAGTAAGAGCGCAAACGGCCGGCAACCCCCAAGTAAGTCGCTTATCTCAATATACGACATGAAGTTGAGCATGGACTTCATTATAGACACAGGTGCGGATATCTCCGTTCTTCCTTGTTCATACGCACCTGCCAATCGGTTGCCGGATTCATTGAGATTGTTCGCCGCGAACAATACTCCAATAAAAACCTACGGACAAAAATTAATGACGTTGAAAATAGGCCTCAGTCGATCAATTCGATGGTACTTCGTAGTGGCCGATGTAACCGAACCCCTAATAGGTTCGGACCTGCTGCGACACTACAAACTAGTAGTGGACATAACCCGCAACAGACTGATGGACCCGTTAACGTCTCTTTCCCAGCCAGTAAACGCAAAGGCCGGAGAGGCATTGACGTTGACGTGCACAATCGCAAACGGTCCATTCAGCGATCTGTTGCGAGAATTTGCGGATATAACTGTTTCGCTCAGTAATCCCCGACGCGCAAAGGCGGGCGTTTTTCACCACATTGAGACGCGCGGCCCCCAGTGAGCCAACGCCCGCGCCCATTGGCTCCCGAAAAATTGCGCGAGGCGCGTGCAGAATGCTCGACATAGGAATATGCCAGCCGTCCGATAGCCCATGGGCGAGTCCACTCCATCTCGTCAAAAAGAGCAACGGCGAGTGGCCCCCATGCGGCGATTATCGAATGCTAAACGCAGCGACGACACCCGATCGGTATCCGATAGCAAACCTGCACGACTTTTCTTATAAGCTGCAGGGTTGCGAAGTTTTTTCGACCCTCGACCTCACGAGGGCGTACCACCAAATTCCGGTGGCTCCCGAAGATATGCCGAAAACCGCGGTAGCCACACCTTTCGGACTATTCGAGTTCAAGCTGATGCCGTTCGGTCTTCGGAATGCAGCGCAAACGTTTCAGCGCTACATAGATTCAGCTCTCCGCGGATTTGACTTCTGCTATGCGTATATCGATGATATACTGATAGCATCGAAAAGTATGACAGAACATCGCACCCATTTGAAGCAAGTGTTCGAACGCCTCCGAGATTTCGGCCTGGTAATTAATCCAGACAAGTGCCACCTCAGAGAAGCAGAGGTCAAGTACCTTGGCTATTGCATAAACGCTCAAGGCGTCCGCCCATTACAAGACAGGGTGGATGCATTAATGCAATTTCCTCACCCCACGAACGTGCGAGAACTTATGCGTTATCTGGGCATGTTAAACTTCTATCACCCAACGCTTCGAAACGCCGCACAGGTCCAGGTCCCTTTGAACGAATACCTAGTATGAGCCAAACGAAACGACAAACGACCGATTCAATGGACCGAGTCAGCCGATCAAGCATTTCGCTTATCGAAGGAACAGCTGACGAATGCAACCTTGCTTCGACATCCCATCGAAGGAGCCCCATTGTCCATACAGTGTGACGCTTCCGACACTGCAATTGGGGCCATACTCGAACAAGAGTGCAATGGTAAATAGGAACCGCTGGGCTTCTTCTCAAAAAAATTGAATCCGACCCAGCGTCGCTACAGTGCCTACGACAGAGAGTTACTAGCGATTTACTGCGCAGTGAAGTACTTCCGGCACATGGTTGAAGGACGCCAATTAACGATCAAACTTGATCACAAACCATTGGTGTATGCCTTCCAAAAGAAATCAGGAATCTCGTCCCCGCGACAAGAACGGCACCTGGATTTCATCGGACAATTTAGCACCCGAATCGAATATGTTTCAGGAGCACAGAACGTAATTGTAGACGCTTTTTCGCGTATCGATGCAATTAAACTCCGTGCGCAAATCGACGGTGCCGACTTGGCACAAGCACAAGGAGAGGACCGTCAACTCGAGTCCCTACTGAAAGCGGAGACAGCACTAGTTTTGCGTAAACTCCCTTTCAATGACTCAAAAGACGAAGTCTGGTGCGATGTTTCGACAGGGGTAGCTCGCCTCTACATCCCAGAAAAACACCGAAGGAATGTGTACGAAACATTCCATAACCCAGCCCATCCAGGACGACGCGCAACCGCAGCAGCCGTCCGACGTAAATTCGTCTGGCCACATATGGCCAAAGACATAACGAAATGGGCACGCAATTGTTTGCAATGTCAACGTTGCAAAGTCGATCGACACAACGTGTTACAACCAGCACAATTTAAACTCCCCGAGGCACGTTTCGCCCATGTACATATCGACATTGTGGGATCGCTTACGCCGTCGAGAGGTTACATGTACCTCCTGACAATGATCGATCGTTTCACATGGTGGCCAGAAGCAGTGCCACTACGAACAGTGACCGCATTCTATTCGACTTGGGTCACACGTTTCGGCGTCCCCGCTACCTTCACAGCCGACCGAGGACCACAGTTCGAGGCAGCGATTTTCAAGCAGCTGACCGATCTACTCGGCTGCCAACAAAGCCACACAACAGCTTATCACCCACAGTCTAATGGGATGGTAGAACGATGGCATCGCTCACTCAAAGCTTCACTGATGTGTCATGACGGCAATCAATGGCTCGACGCCCTACCAACTGTACTTTTAGGCTTGCGTACAAGCATAAAAGAAGACCTGGGAGCCTCAGCAACAGATCTGACTTACGGAACCAATCTGCGCCTCCCAGGAGAGTTCTTCGCCGATGGAGAACCCCCCATCGAACAGTTGCCAACATGGAAAACCTACGCAAACTCATGCAAAAGGTCAGGGCAACACCGGTCGCCAGACACGGGTCCAAGAGGATATTTGTTCACCCAGGGATGGACAGTTGCACGCACGTTTTTATCAGGGTGGACAAACTTAGGAGACCTCTGGAACCCCCCTACGAAGGGCCATACAAGGTGCTGGACCGAATAAACGACCGAGTTTTCTCCGTTGACATTGACGGAAAACCACACACCGTCAGTGTCAAAAGATTAAAGCCGTGTCATTTAGAACAACCGCCCGAGGCATTGGCGGGAGAAGCATACCAGCAACCAGCGGCAGCAGCCGAAAGCTGCCCCGTATTCCATCCGTCATACTCCCTGTTAACAGACAGGATGGGAAGTTATGGCAGAGATGCGCTGGGAAGATTTTCTCTTCCCGAGGGTGAAGTAAGCAGTCATTCAGTCGTCATTAGAGAGGCAAGTCGAAATCGAGAATCTAACCAGGAAGGTAATAAATTACGTACGGTGGTGAAAAGATCGTGTGTACTAGAGTCGTACGTGTGAGCGTGCCGTTTTGAATTCGTTGAGTGTCGGTTTAGCAGCGTGTCACAACACACGGAGAATAAAAGGAGAACAAATCAATAACTACTTGCATTGAACAAATCCGTAGCTTTCGAATAGTGTTAACCGAACAATTCATTAACTACTTGCATTGAACAAATCCGTAACGTTTGAATAGTGTTAATTGAGAAAACCAATAACTCGGTGAACAGTGTAAACACCACAAATAAATAAATGTTTGTATAGTAGAAACTACCGAAAATATGTACTCTAACCAATATCTATGTGAATTCAATAAAGCGAAAAATTAAGATCAAAACATTTGTACAGCGTTTCCTTCGTGGCAAATTCGCAGCGGTGGCTTATTGTCAACAGAGTCTGCTCCAGGTTCGTTTTCCATTTGGAATAGTGTTCGGCGGAGCACATTCCCAATCGTCAGGTTCAAAAGCGCCAAATACGCACTTGTCTAGAACACCCGTTTCTGTTTCCGTGGGTTCCGTTTCTACCGCAGCAGAGTCGACATAATATGTTGCTAGAGTTCTTGCTATTCTTGTAGTCTGTAAAATTTCAATATTTCCACACATTTCATATGTTGGCCAAATAGTTTCATGGGGATTTAGTTGAGGAGTTCCTTTTAAATTACCTAGGCGATAATTGACCCATGCTCTGATCTGAAGAGCCACACAAACTGATATAATCATCGTTGTTTCTCCCCTAAAATAGAAAACGATTCGTTAAAAAAAGAAATGTAATAATGAGTTAAATGAATTCTTAATTCTCCAAACTTGTCATAGCACTCACTCATGAATTCCCATAGGAGACAGAGCAAAGAATTTTGTGGTAAATACTTTTACTGGTCTGGTAATTTGGTCTGTGAACCTACAGCGATTGCGACGAAAGTGAAGAGTGTGTGTTTCGAACCGACGCTATCACGGTAAGAATCACAAAAAATTGAACTAACGCTCAACACATCAGGCTACTAACGTCTTACGAAATCGATTTCTAAACTCAAGTACACTCAACTGATGTGGAATTGTTATTGCTTGGTATACGGCTGATGCTTTTTCTTATTCGTTTTTTTTTTCGGTATTCGCCACTATTTGCTTGTGTATTGTGTGTGTATCTGTTAGAAACGCAACAATATTCCCTCATCAGTAACTTTGTTACGATCAGATTCGTGTACGAACGACCGAGTGAGGAGCGAGCGAGCGAGAGAACGTTGGAGCAGGCAAGTGAGCCAGTGCTCCATGCGAAGTCGTGATCGTAGTACTATAGTCCTGTTTATCTATGGGATATTGTGTGTTGTGCATACAGATGACGTCGGAGTTACCAATTATAGCGTTTTGCGACGATAATAAACAACTCATGATTCGAACTGACACAATGACGGTTACAATCACTAAAAATTGAAACAATGCTCAACATACCAGGACACTGCCGCGTGTACGAACTAGATTTCTAAACTCAAGTACATTCAACTGATGTGGAATTGTTATGCTATAGCTTGGTATACGGCTAATACTTTTTGCTTAATCGATTTTCGTTCGGTATAGTTCTTCACTATTTGCCTGTGTACTGTATGTCGAATTGTTAGAAACGCCACAAACCTTCTCTTGATTGTTCCGGGAATTTGTCATTTACCGTAAGTATGTATTTAAAGTTTTCTATACTTCTTTTGAGGAATAGGTAATCTGAGGAGTACTTGTTAACCATTGAGTCAAGTAAAATGCTATCTTAGCAGGTGGTACATTTCTCAACTCATTAATGATAGGTACCATTTCACAGGTCCATCTGTGCTATATCCCATTGATGTGAGAATTGGTTAATTTGTATTATATCAGAAATAGCGCCTAGATGTTTATTGAGGAAACTTCAAATTGTAAGAAGGTTGCTTCTGTAGGGTGGGCTATAAATTTTTGCAAATGGTAAAACATAACATTCAGTCAACCAAAATTTAGCTGAAACATTATCGCCCGTGTAGAAAATAAAAAAAAAACTCGATTTTTTTTGTTTTATTAAATAGTAGAATATGTCAATATAATCATCATCATCATCACCATCGGCACTACAACCGGGAAACTGGTCTTGGCCTTATTTAGCAAGTCCTGAGGATTGTTAAATTTTCCATAAAGATTTGTTTTTTCCGAGTAAGGTCATTAGTCTTGCGCGAGAGACTTCCCGATGGGGAATCGAACCCCGCTCTTCCGCGTGACAGGCGGGGATAGTAACCACTATACTATCGAGGAGCTTTGCCTTTTGAATAGGGCGTTCGAATATGCTCAAAGGCCGAGTGATAGGTAGGGTCCCAACGCCCTGTCGCCCGGTGAAATAACACCCCAATCAGCAATAGGCTCCGTGAAATAGTCGGGAGATATCCTTGGCCAATATTCCTATAATATTCTCCCAACATTTTAAATTGATTGGAGTGAAATTCTAAGAGATAGAGTAGTTGCAATTTACTGTTTGCACACAATAAAATAGAAGGTTGCGCAAAATTAATCACCCTATCGGAAGATGTTATAATTTCTCCTAATAGCGTCGTGCGCCAATCATATTTGACATTTGTGAACTAGACAGCTGCAATATACAAACAGACAAGCAATGGAGCAATGGAGTTCTAATAAATATTTCTATCACTCAAAATCATATTTTTTTATTTAGTAAAAAAGTAATTTAAAAACAAAATTGGATGATTAATTTGGTGTCACCTTGTACTCGTATGAGCATATAAATTTGTCCCCACCTTACCATCTATTGATACATTTGAATTTGGTTTCGGTTCTCTCGCTGACCCCTTCCAGTGAATCGTCTGGTGTATAATTGTAGTATAGCAATACAGAAGGCGAATCTACTTTCTGCACATTTTGCAGCCAACTCAACGCTGCCTGATACCACATCAGTTCCACCTCAACTTGAGCAAAAGCATCACACCATGGCCAGATTTACTTCCGAACGCGTACTGTTGCCCGCGCACTCAAAGAGCTGAATGTAAACAAATCCTCTGGTCCAGATCGCATTCCCCAAATCATCTTGAAGAGATGTTCCTCTTCACTCTCTAAACCACTGCGGAAACTCTTCCATTTGTCTTATTCTACTGGCCGTTTCCCAAATAGATGGAAGTCAGCAAACATTCAGCCGATTCCCAAAAACGGTGACAAATCATCCCTTTCTTCTTATCGACCCATACCACTAACTTCTATTCTCTCCAAGGTAATGGAATCACTTATCAACCGTCAACTTTCGAAATATCTGGAATCAAATGACCCCCTCAATGGCCGCTGCGTACCTTACCGAAATGTGGAGCCATTCCATCCACTACCCCGGTGAAAGCAAGGTAGTCGCATTGGATATTTCAAAAGCATTCGACAGAGTTTGACATCCAGCCCTTTTGTCAAAATTGTATTCCTATGGAGTGGACAATTCCCTGATCCAATGGATAAGAGACTATCTTTCTGGCCGTTCAATTCAAGTCGTCCTTGACGGTGTCAAATCTGTCTAGCATCAAATTAATGCAGGTGTTCCCCAGGGTTCGATACTCTCTACCACTCTCTTCCTGATCATTATAAATGATCTCTTGTCAATTACTCACAACCCAATACTCATACGAGCTCCTCGATAGTATAGTGGTTAGTACACCCGCCTGTCACCCGGGAGACCGGGGTTCGATTCCCCGTCGGGGAGCCCCTGGCGCAAGACTAATGACCTTGCCCAGACAAAATAAATCATTATGGAAAATTTAACAAGCCTCAGGACTTGCTAAATAAGGCCAAGACCGGATCCCGGTTGTAGTGCCGATGATGATGATGATGATAATTGTAGTATAGCGCTACATTTGCGGGAAGCGTCATTGTACTTAAAAATATGTGTGAACATATTTAGTCCTCGTTAAGAGGATTTTGTAATTCCTATAGGGTAAGAACTACGACGTGTGCGTGATAGGGGATGAAAAGGATGGAAAATGTTGGCACGTTATGGAAAGTTTGACCGCGCACGACGGAAAGTTTTGACTATGAAATATCGTTGTGTAGATAGGATTGTGTGTTGTAAGGGATGGTGAAAATGTACTCGAATTAATTCGACTCTTAGTTGGAGCGACCATGTTTTTGATGTTGCGAAAAGTGCGAACAAATGAATGAGGTTCCTTAAGAGATGCAAAAAATACTTCACTCCATCCAACCTGACCACTATATACACGGCGTACATTCGTCACAAAATGCAGTTGAATTCCCATATTTGGTCAGGCGCATCCAAAACTGCGCTACATGTGCTACATTCCGAATTGCGCAGTGACACCTATTGGGGACCCATCCGAAAGTCAATCAATTCCGTCGTTAGAACATAGGCGCAACGTAACATGCCTGCCTCTTTTCTATGGGCGTTATCACGGTCGTTGTTCAACTGAACTTCGTGAATGTGTTCGGCGTCTTCAGAAATTGTTACCGCGATACCCGTCACTCTGAAAATGCACATCAATTCACGTTGAAACTAAATTTCAGGCGGGCAAATAAACATGGCAATCTTTAGCCGAACCACACAATCAGACATGCTCTACCTGATCATGTGTTTCTTCGTCGGTGTAATGTCCAGGCATTTAAGACCAATGTACATCGATACCTCCTTTCGTTATCCACTTCCTTATCGTCCGCTCAAGCCTTATTTTGACATTTAAGGGCACTTCAAAATCCTCTTTTGCTATAACTCGGTGGAAGCGACAAAAAAAAACATTTATTTAATTGTACTAATTTAATTCTGGGTTTTACAACAATACGACATAGAATCAAAAACTCATCCAACGCACTGAACACAGAAGGTGTCTTACTTTTGAATTTATATTAACAAAAGAGAATCGTTTGCGATTCCGGTGAATTATGCGGGCTGGCCCGGTTGCCTGTTGCCGGGGTGTTGGGTTGCCGTGGACATCCGGAGGTGTCTGTACTTCAGACACTAAAGGTTTAAGTAAGTTGAGAGGGTGTTGGGTTGCTGTGGGAATGGGGTGGTAGCTGTACTTCAGGCGTTGATAGGATAGAAGGGGTGCCAGGTTGGAGTCGTAACTCGCGCATTAGTGTAAAAAAAAATTCCGAGCACAATTGCTACTGCTTCTCTGCCCAACGCAGAGTAATTTTGTTTTTCCGTATTAGTGAGGCAAGCAAGATTGTGATTGAGAAACAAGGTTGTAATTGAGAAGCGAACGTGTTTGGCATCGTTGATAATGTGAGGTAGGATTGCTATCATACTTATATGACTCGCATCACAAGCCAGTTGTACCAGTGGCACGGGGTTGAATGGCATACGAATTTCAGATACGCTGATAATATTGGTCTCGTGATCTCCAATTGATGATATATGTTCTCGCTGATCGATTTCATTTAAATTTATGCTTAAGCTTTTTATACAATTTCGGCCTATAATTATGGCGCACACCTGTGGAACTATATATAGGATTTGTCTTCTTAAGTTGTACAAATATGACCACTGTGTTTGACGGTGAGCCAATGGGAAATAGACCGACAGGGCGGCCGCTACAGAGATGGGAGGACAATGTTAGGTTTGACCTCGAGGAGATCGGATGGTCGGATGTGGAAGGAGAGCGCACGGAGCAGGGAACAATGCCGGAGTCGAGTCGGCGAGGTCATGAACTTTCGGTTCCTACAGGCTAATAAATAGTAGTAGTGTGGCGACTCTAACAGATACACACACAATTCACAAGCAAAATAGTGAAGAGCACCGAACGAAAAAAATCGAATAAGAAAATACATCAGAGCCGTATACCATAGCGATAACAAAAATAATTCACATCAGTGGAGTATAGTCGAGTTTAAAAATCAAATTCAAAAATCGGCCAGTAGCCTGATGGGTACGCTTAGGTTCAATTTTTGGTGATTCAAACTGTCATAGCGTCAGTTCGAATCACACGTTCTTCTTCACTATTATTTCAAACGCTATAGTAGTATTAGTGTTTGATAATGACTTCAATTTGTTAGTTAGTTCCAAAAACATTTCCTGTTTCCTTAATTCTGCCAATTTATAATTTTATTGCATTCCCGTTGACATTGACTTGAGCGCAGGTCTCTGCCAGTGAGTCGATTTTGATAGATGTCGAATATTTATCAAATTCCGTACACACTCGCGTTTTTCTACCACTTGTACGAAATAACCACTTTTTGTATGACTTGTTTTCCGTTCGAGCCCCGGCCATATACAAACTTTTGAACTATTTACTACGACTATTACTATTTATTGGCTTAAAGGGACACGGAAGTTCATGACTTCACCGGCTCGGCTGCGCCATCGTTCTCTGTCCGGTGCACTCTCCTTACATGCTTGACCATCTGGTCCGATTTTCTCAAGATCAATCCTAACATTGTTCACCCATCTCCGTCGCGGCCGTCCTACCGTTCTCTTTCCCGTTGGTCTACCGTCAAGAATTCTACGCCCATCTTAATCTTCGAGACCTGATTACTCTTACTATTGTAGGTTTGCGGCACAGCTTTTCCAATTCGTGGTTGTGGAGTTTCCTCCATTGTCCTGCCTCTTCGTCATATTTGCCGCCAAAGATACTCCTTAAAACTTTATTCTCGAATACGCGGAATTTGTTTTCGTCCCGTTTTATGAGAGCCCATGTTTCGCATCCGTATAGAACAATCGGCATGATTATGGTTCTATAGACACGGAGCTTTATATTCCATGATAGCAGTTTGGCTTTCAGCAGTCTACTGACTGCGTGCCAACTAGCGTTGCCCGAGTGTAGTCTTTTGTTAATTTCCTTCGACATTTCGTTACTGGCCATCAGTATTGTTCCCAGCTATTTAAATTCTTTAACTTTTTCAAATATCTTGCCTTTCACGTTTGTTGTGTGTTCTCTGAGGTTCGCCTACTTTCGCCGTAATTTTGTTTTCATTAATTGCTAGGCCTACCTCTTCTGCCGTTTGCATGATGATTTCATTGCTTTTATTTACAGTTTCTAGATTATGGCTCAAAACGGCGATGTCGTCCTCATATGCGAGCACTTGTGTGACCCCGTTCAGGGATGATCCGGGCATGTTGTCGTCTTGTACCTTTCTGATGACATACTCGAGGACAAGGTTAAAAAGACATGGTGAGGGGCTATCGCCCTGTTTTAGTCCGTCCCGGACTTCAAATGGGTCAGAGAGATGGTTTTCTAATCTAACTCGCCCTTTGTTCTCGTTCATGCAGATTTGAATGAGGGCGGCATATTTTTTTGGGATTCCCGCTCAACTATAATATGGTAGAGTCTTTGCCTTGCGACTGAGTCGTAGGCTTTTTTGAAGACAACGAACAGTTGGTGAACCGTCACTCCGTATTTCCACTTCTTTTCCAGTAGTTGCCTTATTGTGAACATTTCGTCGCTCGTTGAATGGTTCCTACGGTATCCGCATTGGTAGTCTCCCAATATGTCTTCTGCGTACGGTGTGATTCTCGCAAGTATGACATTTGTTAGTATTTTATATGTGGTTGGGAGCAATGATATACCTCTGTGTTATTTTCGCAGTCAGATCTGTCACCTTTTTTTGAAAATTCGGACGACTATTGAAGTTTTTCATTCTTCCGGAATGACTTCCTTATCCCATATTGTTTTAATCAGTTGGAGGATCTTTCGAGCGGTGGCCTCTCCTCCATGCTTCACAAGCTCTGCCGGTATGTAGTCGACTCCGGGAGCCTTGTTGTTTTTCAATCGGTTTATTGCGTCTACAACTTCGTCGAGATATGGCTCTGGGATCTGAGGTCCGGCTGTATGTACCTCTGGTGGGTTTATTTGTGGTTGATGGGTGCGCACATTGAGCAGGTTTTCAAAGTACTGCTTCCATTCTGTCACGATGTTCTTTGTTTCTGTGGCCAGACAGCCGTTTGCGTCTCGAATTACTTCGGCTCTCCCTCGGTGGCCATTTATAATTGAATTTATGCCTGCATACATACCTCTGATGTTCTTTGCTCTGGCATTTTCTGGGATTTTTTCGATCCGAGTCTTCTTCCATTCGGTTTCCTTTGCGTTTGAAGAGTCTCATTGTCTCATTCCGAATTGTTGCGTACCTTTCTGCGTTGACTTCATCATGTTTCTAAATAGATCAGTCTGAGGCGTTTACGTTCTTGGCTTGGCATTAATTGTTTTCTTAAATCCTAATACCGTTTTGGGATGTTTGTTTGATTGTAATCATTTTTTCACACACACACACACACACACACACACACACACACACACACACACACACACACACACACACACACACACACACACACTTTATGTGAATTGAAACACACTTTGTTTTATTTCAGCGATCACCTTTATTTAATTTCACAAAGACTAGTCATTTGTTACATTAATTTCTAAGTTACTACATGATAACTCCTCGCTCGCTCGTTATATTGTTCATAACACAAAATCATAGCACATCCACCTTTTTAATCATGATATTCTCGATATCTTTTATTTTTAGCGCAACGGATTTCAAAACCCTCTCATCAGTCCCTGACCTTCCTGGTCAACTCTTTAAAACCAACTCCTGCAGATCGAAGGATATGTCCTTTATTTCCTTTCTTTATTTTTACCGGCTTGGGATCAAAAGAGGAAACACAAAGGAAAAATCAACAGAGGAACGTGCTAATGCACATTTATAATCCTCTATGTTGTTAGGTGCTAAACGAATGTGCAATTCGTTTTATGGTGCCTGTTGTTTGTTTTAACTTGGTTTGGTTGAAACGGAAACCGACGCTGATTGATGTTAATGGTTTTAGGTAACCATTTTTCCAAGGTTGCATAAAATTGCTGGCGCGCATTTTATGATTCTCAACGATTTGGTTTGAAGAAAGGCATCTGGTCCGCACATTTGGCTCTTAGGGGATTTTTGTTGCGAACCTTTTGTTCGATTATCCTGTCTAAGTTTTTTAATGTGAGCAAATTGAACGTTTAGTTCAATTTGCTTGGAGTTGAATTGATTAGCGCAAATCGAACGTTTAGTTCGATTTGCTTGATATCAATTGATGTGGGGCCATATGCGGTATGGGGTAATACTCTGGCTTGGGTAGGGTCTCATCCTTTAAGTGGATGTTTTTGGCTTGTATCGCAATTAGTGCTGGAGACTGACTCCAAAGGGGTAAGTATTATGGAATGGGTGGTTGTGGTCGTAACATGATTGTGCTTCTGATCGATGCCCATTTAGTGTCCACACTAAACTGCTCCAATTCTTTAGGATGCTAAATCTATTCGTTAGCTCGTCTTGATATTCAGCCCTTTTGCGTAGGTCTTTTAGTTCGCAATGTCGAACTTTTTGCTCGTCTTCCATGACTGCCCATGTGGGGTTGCTGCAACCCGACTTAAAATTTTGCCCATTACTAGAAGATGGTCGGAGTCGCAATCTGCTCCTGTATATGATCTTACGTCAAGGATATTCGAGTGATGTCTTTGGTCTATGAGGAAGTGGTCTATTTGGTTACGCTTTACGCCGTCGGGTGATATACATGCGGCTTTATGAATTTACTTGTGCTTGAACATCGTGCTTTTCATTACCAGATCTTTTGACGCTGCGAACGTTATAATTCGAATTCCATTATAATTTGAACCGTTGTGTAGGCTTTCTTTACCTATTTGATTGAAAGCTATCAAGGTATCCTCCTTTCCAATATTCGCGTTGAGGTCCCCGAGGAGGATTTTAACATCGAATGATGAAATCCCATCAAATACTTCCTCTAGAGTCTCGTAGAACGAGTCCTTCGTATCTTCGTCGGTAGATTCAGTTGGGCCGTGTACGTTTATAACTACATACTTGTACCACGGACTCTGTATTTTTAGCACAGATATTCGGTCACTAATTAATCTCACATCTTTTACATAGGGCGTAATGTTATTGCTTATGATGAAGCCGGTTCCGAGGTTATGTGTGTCGGTTACCTCCACACCCCAGTGTAAACCCGTTGGTTTCGATTACTTGATGTGGGAGTCAGACTTCCTGAAGGGCGATGATGTCCAATTTATACATAACATTATATAACGTTCGAACATTCCATGCGCCGATGAGTATAACCCGCTTTTCCATTTATTTCTACGTCTTCGTTTTTCCGAGTCGGTGTTTTTTTGATGATTTGTTCCCTTATGGTAGTGTCGGGTTATCACACCTACGCCTAACGTGTTTTTCATGGGATTGTATTGTGTATATTGATTATTCATTTTTGTTCTCACGAGTCTTGGGGTTTCAAATAGTCGACCATATTAGAGCTCCATTTGGATATGGTAAGGTCTGCTTACTGCTCTGACTAGACCCGGTGTCAGAGCGGCGCCGTTATAATACAGCCGGTATATTCTTGGCTGCAAACCATCCAATGGGCACGGTCACGCATAACACCCTGAGTTAGGGGCGTTACTCCTCGCTAGCCTGTCTGACATGGGTGACCCTATTGGCAGCATATGCTTCCGTCAGCATAGCCTGAGTAATTCATTGTAATTTAAGCCCTCGCACTGCGTCAACGTTTCTACCAAGCGGGGGCAAACTTTTGAAAGATGTCCGGCTTTTTTTGTTGCACGGCAAACATTTGAGATAGGATTTGTTGCTTACAGCCAGAGTCCATCGAGGTGTAATTTTGCGTAGTCGATTTTTGATTCCTAAGTCTTCGGACTTCTTTAATTGTGGGATGGGTTGCTTTGATGTTGATTTGTTTTATTATTCTTGTAATTACTATTCTTTGACTTTGTTATTTTACCAACTATGCTGTCTGTGATGACTTTGGAGCCCTCTGATTCAGTTAATATAATTTGATTTTCGATGCCTTTGGAGCGATTGCTTTTTTCATAATCAACTCATGCTTTTATTCGATTGTAACAATTTCTTGCTGGTCGAGTTGTCTTTTATTACTGCGCGATGAAAAAATATCTGCTGCTGAATTTTTGCACTCATATACTTAAACAAATTTTGGGTGAAAGACTGCATCTCTGATTTCAATGATAAGATGCGTTCTGAAATTGGTTGTTTTTTAGCTTGATATGTAGACAGAAATTTATGTTGAGCTACAAGAACATTTTTCTTTGCTTTGGTCGGTTTTTATATTAGATCCTAAGTTCAATATAAAGAGATTTCGAACTGAACTTGTGGGGGTGGTAGTTGTGCGCCTGCACGGACGCGGTTTCACTGTACCCCCAACACGTCACTGTGCAAATATGGTGCTAACGCTCACTAACGAGGAAGGAGAAAAGGAATAAAACGCACTGGCTTGTAGTTCTTATACTTTATTCTTGACACTGCTCCGTTTATTTTGCTTACAATATTGTTCTTGATGAATTTACAAATTTAATCACGAGCACTTCGACAATAGTATGCAGTATGTTCGTTTGATTGTTAGTGCTCCCACTGCGTTGACAAGGTTTTTAGTTTCTGTAATTTACTTGCGCGGTTGACTGAACCCGAACTGTCTTTCGTTTACGTTGAATCGAATGCAATACTTTGGGCGTCCGGTCACAATTTGGCATAGCTACGTGGCACAGCACGCGCAGTTGGATTTCACTCGGTTAGGCGACAATCGACCCGAATGGCGAAAATTTCAGTTATGGTAGGCGCGGCCCCGGTGGCGTGTATGGGGACTTTGGGAACGGACTTTGTTTCGGAAACGTGTGGTATCGTCTGGCAATCAATTATCGGGCTAGTGTGCGCGGCTCGACGGATGGATAGCGACTGGTTATGAATGAAAATAATTCATTCGTCGTGGCGGTGCGTCATAGTAAAATTAGGCTCCCTGCGAATTACGAGGAATTGTGGACGAGTTGCTATGCTCGCATAAGAACTCGGTTCCAACGAATTCTGGCCGTACAGGCTGGGTTGACTACGTTGGTTGGGTGTACCGGGAAATTGGCTTTGGCGACGCGGGCGAGTATGGGCATGCATTTTCGGAGGAAATTGGAATGGCTTGGATGCAAGCAAGGGATATCGTTTAGATAGAAATGTTAACCGAAATAATTTCGGGGAAATGTGCGCGGTTTAGTTGGTTGGTAATGTTCCGTTGAGGATTTGGATATACGCTTTGTTAAGGCATATGAACTTCGGAGAAATGTGTGCGGCTTGGTATACTTGCTAATGTTCCGTTGAGGATTTGAATATGCGTTTGCTATGGCATACGAATTTCGGGGAAATGTGGATTGCTTGGTTGCGTTGAGGAAATATAGATAATTGACTGGCGCAGTTTTGGGGAAATGCATGTGGTGGTGATTAGAATATACTCGGTTGAATTATATTCTCTTGGAGGTTTGGAAAATATTTTCTTGCAGATTTGGGAATATATGCTATTGGGTAATGTTCCGTTGAGGATTTGTTTTTGCATGTTTGCAGGTTAGGGTTGTGGGTTGGTTCTCCGTGTGATGTAGAGAACCCCCACAAACTTACTTCCAATATCCTGAACTAAACTAAATAAAAATGTTTCATTTCAAGGGGAAAAAACGAAACAACGGAGTACACCAATAATTTATTCAAGTCAATCTTGTATATAAGAATTATTTAATGGTAGTAATTTTTGATAATATGTAGCGACCAAGAATAACGAATAGGGAGCGCTTCAGCATTGCACGCCAGTGAACGCACCCCGCTTGGTGGCAGCTGTTGTTCTATCTATCACCCGTGTTTTCTGCACCTCCTTCTGGGCTTTCTTCATTTCTTTTCGAAGCCGTGGTCTAGAACGGCAGTATAACCAGAGGGCTCCAACCCCTCTATCCTCTGACGAGTTAGATCGGAAGACGACGCGTGAAGACGTTGTAGATATTTTTGCTATGTGCACCAAGCATGGGCGCTGATTGAGCAAATATACCACGGATAGTTCACTACGATTGACTGTAGTCCTTGCGATTGAAGTTGGCTTAGCTCGTTGTCACTGTGGAATGTCAATGGATCAATACGCATCGAGCAGAACGGGAACAATTAAGGAAGTAAAACACTGTGGATGTTTGGTGAACGTTGCTTTTATAGTTAATATTCAATTTTATTTATCTATTGCCTTTTTTGTTTTACTTTGTCTACACGAATTTACATTTTAGTTGACAACGTACGATCTACTTAAGGTAACTTAAACCACCACGGAACAATTTTTATTCGACACGTTATTTAAAGGATTCACTACATCGACTTCTCACATGCGCACGCAACGACGGTTAAGATCCGTCCCCTTGGGCGAATAAAATCTGACTAACTATTGGATGTCTCTTTACAGACATCCAACGAAAACGAACCTAAAGGATTCGCCGCCAATGGCGAAGGTCCAAAACAAAAGGAAACAGGGAAAAACTCATGTAGCAGGTCAAATCTGCCGCTACATGTTTGGGCGAGATAAACTGCCGCCATCCGCAAGGGATAGATTCTTTGATTGACGTGAGTCAATAAAACCCTTGCCGAAGGCAAGGTATCTATTTTGGAAAAATGAATCAAACATTGGGTATGGCCGTTGTTAGATCATTTAAAATAAACATATTTCGGTCATGTATGATTCGATGCATGTTATCTTAGGGATATGTTAATCCCGTTGAAGGTACTGTCAGGCGAAAGTATCCGCTTGAGTGTTTACTTTGTGTAAACTAAAATTGGTGGTCATGACCGATGGTGGTGATCGTTCCAAGAAACGGCAACGTATCATAAAATCGGTCATGCTGAGATCCAAGCAAATATGCGCGCCTGAAAGGCCAATGTTTAATTTGATCTTCTCTACTTTAGGAAAGATAGATCATAGAACATGCCGTCGAAAATCTGGCTTGCAGATGTGCAAGCAACCCGAAATGACTTCTAGGACAATGGATGGGTACAAAGATAACACACGGAAAGATTAGCGTGTGTTGGTGGATATGTGCCATCCATTGTTCGGTCGCGGAAGCTCGGTTGAAGAATTGATGTCATGGCAAGATGATAATCTTGCCATGAATTATGCTTTCAGGAATGACCGTGGGGAAGAGGTTTGGAAAAGCCCCCAAAAAAGGTAAGCTGCCTAATATATATTTATGTCGGTTGTCCTTGGGGATAACCGAATTAATTCCAGTGAATTGGTTGGCGGTTGATGCCGTAGCAAGGTTGTATAATCTTGCTGAAGATTCGACTTTAAGGTAAGTCGCATTGCTGGAAATTTTGGGGATCGAGCGATGCATGGCTCTTCGGGTCCTGAAAAGCCCCACAACGTCGACTCCGCCCTTAAAAGGAAATCTCGAATGTATGCCGTATCCTGAGCAACGAAGATATGTCGAATCAGTTGACAGTAGCAGCGTGTCAGTTGGATTGATCTAAGTTTTGAGAATACCCACGGACTCTACAGTGGCCGCGTAAATCAGTTGGATATCAATTTCTTTACTGGGAATTATCTAGTCTAAGTTTTGAGTAAGTAAACCAGTTTGGATATTCATTTCTTTATTGGGAATTGTTTAGTCTAAGTTTCAATAATAAACAATTTTTCATTGGTCTTCAATTGGAACAACACAAATACAAGAAACACAAACTTCAACCTTGTATTTAAGAATAATTCAATGCCAACCTAATAGCTTGACGGTTTGCCTGAGCTTGCTTGTATGTCAAGCCCTCAATAAAAATGTCAGGCTCATATTGAAGATATTTCATTGCCTTTTCCACGTACTTCAGGGATTCTTCTAGAAGAGCAGCTACATTTACAGATCCTTGCATCGTTAACCGTCGAGTTTTCTCAGAGATTGCCGCATGCGCCTCAAAGGAAATCATTCCCAAAGTTCTGCTTTCACCTAAAAGGACACATTTGTTTTTAGTATTATTATTTTCTGTGTATTATTTAATATAATGAAGTTTTTATCTAGGCTACATAAATCTAATATTACTAACGTTAAAATATTTAGCTAGAGAAACTGTTTTAATTTACATTATAGTTAGGGCGAAAATTGTTACTGTATTCTTAAAAAAAAAACAAGAACGCCATTAAATCGATGAAATTTGTACTTGGCAACGATCAAAATTCTGGAATTCAGAACACATTTTTTGAATTCACACGCGTGAGTTAACGCTATGCACTATCATCGACTTGACCAAACAAAGAATCCCTTAGCATATCCATAAATAGAGAACCTCTTAGCGTACTCATAAATAAAGAATCCCTTCTCATTAGAATCCCTTAGCATATTTATAAATGACTATGACGCCATACTAATAGAGAGGACGCCAAGATACCAACGCAACACACATGGGAAGCATTACCATCCTAGCGAGTACAAATAGACAATACAATCTGCATCGCTGGTGTGTTTTGACACAACCTGGATCGAAGGTCTCGTCTTTAAATTACTGAATACTGGCCTCAGTCAAACGCTGTGTAGTATCATCTACCAGTTCGTTTTAAACAGAACCTTCCCAGTTCGAGTGAACGGAAAGCTTTCCCGAACTTTCAACTCCGCTGCAGGCGTACACAGCGCTCCATTCTAGGCCCCATCTTATTTAATATCTACATCTCAGATATTCCTCGCCATGTGGACGGGAGAGTAAACCAGATATGCTATGCGGATGACGTACTAGTATACACGTCATCTATAACCCAAAACTCGCAACAAACCGACTCAACCGCCATCTAGACGAAATGTATCAGTATTACAGTCGATGGAAAATCCGACTTAACCCATCCAAAGCAGTAGCTATAACTCTGAGTAGTAAACACTCCCAACCTACTTCTCGATATTCACAGAATATCCGAATACAAATGGGAGGTACTACGACTAGACCACAGGACAGGGTGAAATATCTTGGGGTCATCTATAGCCCAAAAATGAATTTCATCAAACATGTGACCCACATTCTTCAAAGGGGCCTCGGTCGGTCTAAGTAACTGCACAACATCTTGAAGTGGAGCAACAAAGTTGACGCCAAGGTTAAGCTTCTCTGCTATAAGCAACTAATCCGATCTGGAATATCATACGCCTTTCCCATATGGTCCTGCATATTTTCGGCCCAAATGGAAAGACTTCGAGTTTTCGAAAGAAAACTCCTCAGAAGATGCATCAACCACTTTAGAAGGCCTGACGGTCGCCTTTACCTGAACTCTCACCTATACGAAGGTGCCTCTATTATCTCTATCGATGAGTACTTGCTACAATTAGCATATAAGTACCTCGAAAGCATTCAGAACAGCGAGGACCCACTTTTACGGGAGTCTTGCGCTGTTGACCCTTCTCTCTCTCGGACTCTTCGGATCAGACCACCACAATTTCTTCTTCTGAAGAAAGCACTCTTCCCAACAGCATTCTCCTTTATAATAGAGGATTCCTGGACCCATCCCATAGGATCTACTGCTGACAAACTACAAACACGCACGCACAGTACAAGACAGCACAAACACACACATATACACACCGACTAAAGCGCAGATTATCAGACGCTAAAGACGTGATCTTCGTTTACTACCGCACTCAAGACCTACCGGTCTTGTACGATTTCTTTCCCACCATCCCCCCATCCAAGTAGTTAGAGAACAATTGAACTAACCCTGTCCACACTATCCTTAGATACGTTCTTCCCCTTTCTTTTCAGATATCTTGAGACCGAGCCCAACATCTTCACGGATGTGGGTGATTCTGGTTATCGCAAGATGATATTATAAATGAAATATGTGGATTTTTTTAAAAGGGGCATATCAAGTTTGTATTTTAACACGATGGTAAGTTTAGTTTAGTGGGGCTACCACCCCATTTATTGAGTTAATTCAAGCAACACGAGTACCTACTAAACTAACTCAATTATATGTGACCTACAAACTAAAGAGCGTACGAACTAACTTAACTAAGCTTAACCTAAGATAACCAGGACCAAATAGGGGGGGGGGGGGGGGGGCACGTTATAGTAAAGTGTAGAAGCGTCGCTTAAAATTGGTGGTGAGAATGGTTTAGGAGGGGATGCCTGAGAGTATGGGTAGAGGGGTCGAAGTCAAACAAGATGGAATTGGAGTTGACATTTCGCAGCATCCGCGAAAGGGGTTCGTTGAGAACATAAGAGATACGGTAAGTGGAGAGTGGGGGGGGGGGGGGGGGATTGCCCATATTTCAAGGGTTTGTGTTCAGAGGATTTAAATTAAAGAGGTAGGCGCAGTCGACCGACCCGAAGAGGACCCGAGAATGAACACTATGTCAACCAGGAACCGCGCTCCTCAAGGGTTCTGGGGTTGATTCATTTGAGACGGTTAATCTACAGGGGAAGGATTAATGGGTTTTCCTATCCCAGCCCCGGAGAGCGAACCGAAGGAAGCGACGTTGAATACTTTCGATTCTACGAATATGGATCTTGTGATAAGAAGCCCGTATCCGGCTAGCATATTCGAGCAGTAGACGGGCGAAGGTAAGGTAAAGGGATCGAGTTACGTAGGGGTCAGAGAATTCGTTAGAACATCCTTTCACGAATCCGGGGGCAGAGTTGAGTTTCCGGATGGTCTCATTAATGTTGAGCGGAACTTAAGCTCCGTGTCGAAAAAAATCCCAAGATCTCGAATAGATTGGACAATGGTGAGGGGTTGGTTATGAAGGGAATAGAGATATGAGGATGAGTGAATGCGCTAACGGGAAAAAGTTATAGATTGGCATTTGGCGATGTTAAGTACAAAGTTAAGATGTTGTCAAGGTCCGATTGCAACATTGCAGAATCAAGAGGCGACTCGATGATCTTGTATATCTTGGCGCCAGCGTATATGGACAGGTGAAATTCGTAATGACCTTATCAATACCATTAGTGGCAAGTATAAATAGAAGAGGGCTCAGGTGGCTACCTTGAGGGAACCCAAAGGCGGCAGGGAAGGGGTCGGATATCATGGGCCTGAACCGAACGCAATAAAGTGTATCCTTTAGATGAGAAGAAATCCATTTCAGCAATCCAGGTTCGAAGCCGAGGGCGCACAATTTGAAGAAGATTAGATTGTGGGAGATTTTGCCAAATGCTTTACTGGGCTCGATTGAGACCATGCCGACCTTCGTTACCGTGCTCTAGTGCTGAGAGTGTAAAGGAAGTGAACTCAACAAGATTGGTTGTAGTTGATCGGCCTTTGAGAATACCATGTTGCCTTGGTGAAATAAAAGATTTGTAACGAAAACTAAGAGATTCGTATAAAATGCTTTCGAGAATCTTGGATAAGCGAGATAGTTTTGCGATAGGGCGGTAATTCGCGACATCAGTTTTGGGGCCCTTCTTGTGGATGGGAGTGATGAAGGAGGTTTTACAAATATGAAAGAATACGCCTTGAGAGAGTGAGAGATTAAAAATCAGTGAGAGGGGAGCAGAGACAATGGATGAGCATTTCTTGAGGAGGCTTGTAGGGATACCATCAGAGCCCGGTGTAAACTCGCCTTTGAGTTGCAGTAGGTTGAATTCAATTAAGGTCGGATCAAGGGAGTCGTGGAGAAGGAGCCCGAGAGAAAAGTTAAGTAGGTAGTTGAAGTATCGTGGGTCAGGAACAAAGGAGTTATTAGTAAATGACTGATTGAAGTGAGGGGCGAAGAGGTTAGGAATAGTAACAGCATCATATGAGGTATGAGCGTTTAAGGCAAGCGATATGGAGTAACCATCGGATCTACATTTATGATTGACAAACTGGAAGAACGTTCTGGGGACAGTTTTGAGATTGGTCTGGGTTTTGGAGAGTTAGTTGCGATAAAGGGTGTTAAAGAGTTCCATGAATTGGGGGTAACAGCGAAGAAAGTTGGAGTAGTCGTGTGTAGTTCGATTCCGAGAGAAGGTGACCCCCAAATTGTTCCTTTTCTTACGTAGGCAACGAATCTTGTGATTGTACAATGAAGGGGAAAAGGTTGATCTCCTTTGTCTATACTAGGGAACGAACAGGGAAAAGAGTAAAGGATTTCGGTATATAAGCGGGTGATGGCATCTTTAGTGGATAGGTGACCGTAGTTGAAGGAAAGTCGGCCCAGGTAGTCTTTGATGAAGCGAAAGTTAGCTTTATGGAAATCGTAGCCGTAGTAATTGGAAGGAGCGACAGACGGCGGCAAGTGGACACAGAAGAAGGTCGCGATAGGAGGGGGGTGGTGGTGGTCTATAGATGTAAGGACGAAGGGGGTGTGTAAGACAGATGTATTGATCCAGTCTGTTGTAAAGATGAGGTCTAGCCGCCTACCCAAGGGGTTTCGAACGTTGCTGACCTGACTGAGAAAAGAATCATCTAGTCGACCAATGAAGAGACATTCCTTAGCCGAGGTGGGGTGGGAGTTGGGAGTTCTAAGGAGGGAGAGACGCGATGGGTTGCTAGAATTATATGGGACGGCAGATAGTTAGGTAGAGCTGGGCGAGTAAAAGGACTTGGAAAATGACTGATGTGTTGGCTTAATAGAATAGGCTTTGATTAAATTAGGTATTTGTTTGGTGTTACTGTGGCGGGGGGTGGGATGGGATGAGCAGAGAGGGGGTGGGGCTTAGGGGTTTTGGGGCATTGAAAAGTGCGGGGTTAGCGCTAAAAGAAACTGAATTAGAAGGAAGTTTGAAGGAAAGCCTGTTTTTGCGTTTATTGGGGTAATCAGAGTTGTCTTGATTAGATCGGGAAGAGGGTAAGCTTAAACTACGTGGACAGTTTGAGGGGTCAGGGGTTTTTCGAATTTCCCGTGCAGTAGCTTTAATTGCCCCCACACAATGCCATCTATAAATAGACTACTGTCAACGTTTGCGCAAGCTGCGTCTCTTAGTTTGTGTTTGACAGCCATTGAAAACAGGCAACCTCGTGAATTTTAACGAAAATAGAAAAACAGGAATTTCGTGTGCTGATTAAGCATAATCGAGCAAAATCCATAAATTGGGCAACGAACTGCTACCCCACCCAGGATATTCGCCAGATTTAGCCCCTGTGACTATTTTCGGTTTCCAAATCCGAAGAAGTGGCTGGGCGGTAAGAGGTGTGGGTCGAATGAACATATCATAACAGAAACTAACGCCTATTTCAAAGGAAACCTATTACTTGTAAGGAATAAAAAAAAGTAATACGCGGGGCTAAATGTATCGAGCTGTAGCGATCCTAAATCACCACCCTCACCCAATTCCTAGTAAGCCCCAACATAATTAGTTTCCAGAAAAGGATGCGTCACAGTACGAACCTTAAGTTCATACTGTGCGTCGAGCAATTCCTTGGAATGATAACACCATGAAATGCGTATCTTCAAATGCAGCCCATGGTTGTGCCTTCCGGGAAGTTCTTCAAGCGAAATCCCAATCATATTCCCCAAGTGAATCATATGCGTTACAAATTAAACCAAAAATGCAGTTGTCGCACATTAATTCAATTCCCAATAACCCTAACATTATGAAATGCCTATTCCCAAATGCATTTCATCATTTTTCTTCCCGGGAATTTGTTCAAACGAACTCCCATTCACTTCCTAGAATCACACTCCTATCGAAGCACACACAAAATCTTATTTGTACTTCTTGGAATTTGTATGTACATTTTTGAAGCAAATCTCTATAGATGCAGAGTATAAAAGGATGGCGCAATTTGGATTCGACATTTGTTACACAGACCAAAGCGCAGCTAATCAGACGCCAAAGACGTGATCTGCGTTTACTACCGCACGCAAGACCCACCGGTCTTGTACGATTTCTTTCCCACCATCCCCCCATCCAAGTAGTTAGAGAACACACGAACTAACACCGTCCACACAATCCTTGGATACCCAACCTCTTTTCTTTTCTTTTCAGATATCTCGAGACCGAGCCCAACATCCTCACGGATGTGGCTGATTCTGGTTTTCGCAAGATGACCAGAAGCCACAGACAAGATGGACACATTTGTCCTTGTCTTCATAAATTCGACCTGTCGTCACTCCATTTTTTTTTTTTTTTTTGGATTCGACATTAGTTCAGTTCCGGAGACCGACACCACAGCTATAAAAATACATATTAGTGAAAAGTAACAATAAAGTAAACTCCAACAAAAACAAAACAAGCAATTGCCTTTTCATTGCCCACTCATTTATTACGGGTGCCAACACCCGTCAACGATTAAGGCTGTCGGCATCAACAAGGAAGCCCACCTGATTTGACAACCATCGGGTAGTAGAATATTATCGAAGCCAGATTCATGCTCTATTTTCTACCAGCATAACTGATTATGGGGCCACAAAATTATATAAAAATATATTCAGTTCATTACTCACAGGGAGCCACCTGTTCCAATAATTCCACCAACTCCTTAGAATATTTTAGTTTGATATCCAACATATCGTCTGATATGTTTGGCAGGTCTTTGGGGTCCAGGCTGATCTGCTGTACAACTTGGATTTTAACTTCAGTGAAGTAGTAGTGTTGAAGTGGCAATAAATTCTCATATTTGGAGATGTACTTCAAGTTGTTGGACATATTTTTCTCCATTCCACATAATTCTGCTCCCGCATTTTTTAATGTATCATTTACAATTATCTTGTCCATAACCTCCTCGCAGGATAGACATCTTTAAGAATAAACCATCATCATATATCAAAAATCTTGGAATAAAAAAATATACAAGTAAACGTTTTAACTAACTTCCAATGGTCTTGCCACTTCTCTAAGCTTGTGGGAAGTACGTAACCAGAACAACCTTGCTTTTTACACTTCAAAGCACTATAGTAGGTTCCTAATTCTGTGACATCTGTACATCGAACGCAAGTGCATTTAAATAGTTTGGTATGCATCAAGTGTTGTTGACGTGCATTGGTTCCCCAGAGGGCGTCCGAATAGCATATACTTAGGTTTGTGTTTCTTGGTATCAAACTTAAGGACCAGAAAATAATGCCATCGTCCTTGGTGAAGCTTTTCGCTAAGTTGGGCTTACACGAATGCTCTACCATGGACGCAAGCTCGTAAATGGCAATGTGCGATGGTTCTGTGGTAGGCACTTCATGGCCGTTTATTTGCACTATTCCACATAGTTTCATGATCTCGTCTTCACTGAATTCATTCGTTTGAAAGAATCTGAAAAAGACAAGATACGTTATTAAGTATTATAGTATTACTTCAAATAATGGTAGTAGCTAGTACATTAGTAATATGCGTGTTTTAAGCCTGATCGAACTTTAATTGTTATAAATAACTCAACAAAGGTGATTTTCTTAACAAAGCGGATTTTGAATATCCAACTTTGCGCGGATCAATAACAACGACATTTTTAAACAAAAGATCGGTGATCATGGTGCGGTAATTATTTCCAGTGTCCACAGGGCGCATTTTGGCCTCATTTTTGTAGAAATAGGACCCGTTGATGCGCGTAAGCCGTACGCAAGAGTTTCTTGATATAGAGGGCTTTCTAGAATTTTCTGTGGATTTGTGCATAATGAAAACCACGAAGCAGTCTACAGGTTGCGTTAAGCAATGGCTGATTTTCAAAACAAAGTTTCCTCAAGTTGAAGTCTCTTCATGATGATTTACTAGAGTGTGCTAAAGGAGTGCCAAACACTGACCAGTTCTTACCAATATTTTTCAGCAAATTCTGTCTAAGGAAAAACAAAACCCCATCTACTTTGAATGGCAGTATGTTCAGTAGGTAGAGCTATCCAAAGCGAACATGGCCTCCCAAAGTTTAACTAATCGTGGACACACTGACGGGATGGATTAGCGAGAAGGAACGGATGATACCTGTGTAAACTCCCCTGATTTTTCCAGATTGATTTCATTGATATAAAAAATGTATCCCCCTGTATTGGTAAACTCAATAACGCTTGCACCTTACGCAGGTTTAAAACTATATGAAAATTATATCAGGTTCCATAAGATGCCCCGCTCTATTCCTTATTTTTTCATATATATATATATACATTTACATATATATATTTATATATATATTTCTTTTATGTTTTTTTTTATTACAATTCTCTCGGGAGAGGCGAACCTATAGCGCCGAGTGCGCGCCCCGAGATGCCACCAAATAACTGTTGCAGTTCTTTTTGAACAGTTGCAGATTGCAACTTTCCGGGAACACTCGCGTGGGAAGGAAATTCCACAGCTTCCCCGATCTGCAACGGAGCGAGTTTTGTTGCAGAGATATTCGCGCCGTCGCGAGATGAACCGCAAACTGGTGCGATCCGTCGGATTGTCTTGTGCAGCGCATACTCGTATAAGCCGAATTGCGTGGAACAATGCCACGAATCTCCGAAGAACAGTACCCGTGATAATATCTGTAAAACAGACTGATGTCGCCTACGCGCCTTCGTGTGACAGCGATTGCAGTCTCGATGTCAGCGCCGTGTCACCGATCAGGTGGATCGCTCGTCTCTGTATGCCCTCAAGTAGGTCGAGGATATGTTTAGGAGCCAACCTCCAAACATGAGAGGAATGTTCGACCAAGGGTCTAATTTGTGATTTATATAGGAGAAACGGGTGGGCCGGAGTAAAAAATTTCTTGGCTCTAAAGAGATGGCTCAGTTTTCCTGAGGCTGACCTGGCGATGTTCGACACGTGTTTATACCACGAGACATTCCCACAGACCGTGACGCCGAGCAATTTCAAGTTTTCCTCAGATTCGAGGGCCTGGCCATTCATTATCAGCTGTGGAACCGATGATCAACTTTTCTTTGTGAATGTTGTATATTGTGTCTTCGTTGGATTGAAGTCGACGAGATTGACCCTTCCCCACTGCAGGACCTTATTCAGATCCCGATTCAAAGAGTCGATTTGTCTACATCTCAGGTGGTGCGACGTTGATGCACCAATCGATCGATCGCTCGGAAAAGAGGAAACAAGCGTACTATCATCTGCGAAACTGAACACCCTGTTATCCATCAACTCCAACAAATCATTTATGTGAAGCAAAAACAATGTTGGAGCCAAAATAGAACCTTGAGGCACCCGGGAATTAACAGGAAACAGATCCGAATACTCGCAGTCCACAACAACTCAGGTCGACCGATTTTCGAGGAAGCTCTTCGCCCACCGAAAGTCCATATGAACGAAGTTTGTTCAGCAATGTTCCGTGCCAAACACGGTCAAAAGCATTGGAGATATCCAATGCGACCGCCCTTGACTCACAATGCCGCTCAATCGCAGATATCCATATATCGGTTATAAGAGTCAAGAGGTCTCCTGTGGATCGCCTGTCACGGAATCCGTATTCACGATAATTCAGAAGTTCCTTGCACTCCAAATACTTAACCAACTCTGTATTGATGACTTTTTCCATCACATTAGATAACATAGACAGTAATGCTATCGGTCGGTAATTTTGTGGGAGATACTTTTTTTCCGTCTTTGGGATTGGCTGAACTCGAGCGATTTTCCAGCAGGCAGGAAAGGTCCTACGTGCATAAGATAAGCGGAAGAGTCTGCAAACAACCGGCGATAGTTTTGGAGCACAGTTTTTGAGGACTCTTGCTGGTATTCCGTCCAGGCCGGTTGCCTTTCTAGAGTGCAGTTCACGTAGAATGCGTTGAATAAGGCGAAATCTCACATCCGGCATGGTAGACCGTACCGGCGCGATCACGGGTGGCTCCAAAAGACCGGGATCAAGGTTTGAATTCGCGTAAAATAAATTCGCGAACACATTAGCTTTATCCTTTGAATTTGTGACTAACGTCCCGCTGTCTGTCACTGTCTGGGTGAAGTTACTGCTGACCGAAGGTGTTTATTGGCCACTCTGTCGTTGTGAGATTTCTTCGCGGTATCAATCGCCGGGTGTCACGCGTTTCTGATTCTAACAAAATTCGTTCTGTTAATATCGGTGGGATTGGAGTGCCACTGTTTAAAAGCTCTATTTTTTGTCGCTGTAATCTGCGGGCATTTTTTGTCAAACCACGGTTTATCAGATGAACTTCGTTTGATGGAATGTGGAATGTAGATCTCCATTCCGATAAGAATAACCTCTGTGACAGACTCCGCGCAAGCGTTAATATCGAAGTCTCCGAAGCACACCTCCGACCATGGAAAGGATGCAAAGAAATCTCGCAAATCGTCCCAGTTACCAGCCCCATACTTTCATACATGCCGAAGCTGCCTAGTCCCGTTATTCGCTTGATATGCAAGTGGTTGCGCGACTGATACCAGGCAGTGATCTGAGTTTCCCAGTGGCGCAGAAACCTCTATGGTATATATAATCGGTTCGGATATGAAAAACAGATCCAGGGTGTTCGTATAATCGCCTCGGGCATCCATCACTCGCGTTGGTTCCTCCACGAGTTGAGTTATGTTGTGGCTAACAGCAAACATCTCCGCCAGCCTGCCAGCGTCGTCGGTTCTGTTAGTATGTACCAACCAGCCGGAATCGTGCACATTAAAATCGCCAAGGACAAGAATTTCAGAAGATGGGTGGTTGATCTGTATCCAGTTGACGGTATATGAAAGATGTTCGAAAAATGTTGCTGGTTGGTCGTCATTCGGGGAGCGGTAAAAACAACAAAGAAATTTAACAGAATTTCTCAGCACGACCCGCAACCATATCATCCCCATGTTATGGGGTTCCAACGCCTCCATACTCTGGCAAGCCAGATCGGACCGCGCGAAGACGCAGACTCCGCCCTTAAAACCGAATCTCGAATGTAAGTCGTATCCTGAGCAATGAAGATATGTCGAATCAGTTGACGAATCGACCTGGGTCTCAGTTAGGGCAAGGATATCAGGTTTCGCTGTTTGCAAATATTGTTGGACGACGTTTACATTCGTATTGGTGATGCCGTTACCAGTCGAGCGTGGGCAGAGCCTCTAAAGCGAGCACGATTATGCCATGACGAACCTCTTGAAGTTCGGTTATTTATCATCAAATCTGCATGATGTTCCCCTTGACATAGTCCCCCTCCCGTAGACCCGGTTGGTTGACTATTTTACCTCTAGAATTCTTTATATCAGAAGGTACCATCATGACTTATCTCCGTGTCAGTCCGGACCATCAGCCACACATCCGAAACACCGTCGAAAATTTCTCTCGACGATATCGCGGAGTGTCCCTGTTCAATCCAAGTTGACATGCAGTCTCCACGTCAAAGCTCTGGATAGCAACTTTGGCACCCACCAAATAGTGAACCAATGTGGCGAAATCCTGAGAAAGGTTGAAGCAAGGCTAATAAACTTGCCCGGAAAATCAAATTATTATGGACTATTTAACAAGTCTCGGATAAGGACCGGATACCGGTGGAGAGAAATGCTAAATAGGGCCAAGACCGGAACCGGGTTGTAGTGTCGATGATAATGATGATGATGATGATGGTGAAAGAATTTAAATATTTGGGAACAATACTGACGGCCAGTAAGGAAATGTCGAAGGAAATTAACAAAAGACTGCATTCTATAATCATGCCGTTTGTTCTATACGGATGTGAAACATGGGCTCTCACAAAACGGGAAGAAAACAAATTCCGTGTATTCGAGAATACATTTTAAGGAGTATCTTTAGCCGTAAATATGACAAAGAGGCAGGAGAATGGAGGAAACTCCACAACCACGAACTCGAAGAACTATACCGCAAACCTACAATAGTGAGAGTAATCAGGTCGTGGAGATTAGGACGGGCATGTGGCAAGAATAGGGAACGATAGGACCGTGCGTATAATTCTTGACGGAAGATCAACGAGAAAGAGATCGGTGGGACGGCCGCGACGGAGACGGGAGAACAATGTAAGGTTTTACCTTAATGAGATTGGATTAGACGGTCAAGCATGGAAGGAATGTGCATAGGTCAGGGAGCGACGACGCAACCGAGTCAGTGAAGTCATGAATTTCCGGGTACCTATAGACCAATAAATAAAAATAATAAAAAAAATATTTTTCTATAAGTACGCTTCACTCAAGAAAATGAAGAGAATTATATAAGCAATTAATTTATAATTTTAAAATAGCAATTTAAGAATTTTTAAAAATGAAATATAAAAAAACCGCGTTTTCTGTTGTTATTAATTAAAATAAAAAGAAAATAGCAGATCAATAGTTTAAATTAAATTAAGAAATAAAAGAGTCTTACTTTGGAATAAATTTTCCGACACTTTCTTCATCTAATCGCCATTGTGGAGAGCCTCTACGGATGTGTTCGTGAGCTTCGAGGAGGCGAAGTTTTTCAAATTTTTCTGGATTACTTTTCTTCAGTAGGAGTGCCCTCAATGTTGTCATGCATTGATACAATGGATGAGGAGTAGTAAATTCATGGACTGTAACCTAAAAAAAATTAAAGAAAGAAACTAGAATACAGTTGAAAACTAAGAGGTGATTCGGCTCCTCAAATAACTTCACAGCACAAGTTCTAATAAGAATAACCATTAAGGAGCTTGAACAAACTCGACAAGAATTGCCGCTTGGCAAATAAATTTTGACAGTGGGAAATTATAAAAGCTATCGGGTGTCAGGGTTTAGTAACTTTGTCTATGTAGAATGTTTTTGGAGAAGCTAAATCACCACCTATTATTGTGAGAAGTAAGTTGCATTGTCGCCACAATACTTTCATAGACCACAAAGATCATCCTTATACGTGACATCACAGTAGAAATTGCACTAAGATTAACTTTTGCCACATACATTTTCTTTAACCGGATGTGTAGTATCAAGAAATACAAGTTTCCCCATTTAAGACTCTTATCAACTCTTTGAAATAAATGTTCGCTCTCTTGAGTGACTCATTAAGATGTACGTGTGCTGGAATAATTCTTCTCTGGATAAGCAGTTGGCTTAGGGAGAAGGATCGAGCTCAGTAGTGGCTGTAGAACATACTTGGTGTATTTCATTAAATGAGTGAATCTCAGTTGAATTTGTGAATGCAGGCGGAACATTACTTACAGGGAACAAAATCACTAGCCCTGAAGGGGCTAGTCAATTTGGATTAACATTATGTAAACAGGTTGATTCTATTCACAACCGCCACTATGAACCCAATGAAAATGATCACTGGACTATCGTGAGCCCGATGACAATGATCAGTGAGAGGAGATGGATTTTATGGTAAGGATCACGATCGCTACCGTGAACCCGATGAGAATGATCGCTATGAGGACCCATTACTGCCGTTATTCAAATAGGACTTACCAGATTCAACGGCGATCAATTTTCTAGTCTGTGGAAATTGTGGGATCCAAATATTTTTTAGATTAAATGGAACTTTGCTCGCGTCAGGTAAGGAGAGTTCCAGTGATTTCGGCTACGTTTGGTTGGCTGTACTTTGTGGTTATTACTGCTATAAACGGAAGAAATGAAGTAATAGGTCACATCGAAAATTACCTCACGAAAAAATCTGAATTGATTTAGAAGCCTAATATGGATTCCGGATTGCCAATGTATCGCAATTTTCATCAGAATTTCTTTCAAAGTGAAATGCCGTTGAAAAGAAATCATTACAAATTAATTTACACGGACAACGGCGATCAGTTTGCAATCCGAAGATGTGTTATCCTACCGAAGATAAGGACCTTAAATTTGATGAGGTGTTGTGTCTATTTTCGCAAAAATGGTGAATTTTCAAAGGTGGTTATATAAAATTTCATGACATCATCAAAATGGTGAAAGTTTGGAGAACTAATTTCTTTGTCAATTTTCGACTGGATTGGCAGATCAGCAGTATTGGTAAGTTAATTAAGATCGGAAACTGTGACTTGAAACCACTGATGAAACAGCTATATGAAAACATTGAAATCATAAACTTTTCCAAAGTCTATGGCAGTAAATTTGAGTACTGTCGATGAAAAACGAAGATACCTTTGGTGATTTCGGGTATAAAATTGTTCGTGTAGTTTGAAGAACGAACAAACTTTATTAGTGTGCCGCGAAAACCTACCAAAGAAGTGATTTACAAACGAAGAGTATCGATCTTGGGACTCAAACTAGAAGGATGCCACAGCCGACTAAAACTTTGCCTCAAGCGAAGAGGCTCCTTAACCAAAATTGCTTTCGAAAACAGATGCAGTCAATTAAAACCGAGTTCACTAATTAGAATTAAGGTTGAAAAATTTGGGAGGTAATTAAATACAAAAGCTAACTTAACATGCTCTCAAATAATTTCAAGAATGACATTTTAAAAAAAGCACAAACTTACTTATCTCTTGTTCTTTTTCAATTTGTATTTTCTTGAACGTGCTAAACAGTTGACCAGAAAAATCCATCACAACAACGAACAACTACATACAACCTTAATACAACTCCGTTAAGAAAAAAAACAAAAATTCAATCATAAATGTGTCGTTTATGAACATAAACCAATAGTTGAATAATACAAACATGGTTTCTAGTGGTCCTAATATATATGGTATAGTCTATGCTTACCCTCTTTTGACTTCTTTTCGACGAGAGCTCACATTCTTCCTTGTGTTCCTCACTGTTCTCACATTCTTTACAACACAGTGGCCAACCGCATTTCTCACAGCAAACGTGTTCGCTTTCATCAACACCATTAAGACATCCTAGACATACGGGCCCTGTTATATGAGATGGTCCTCGCAGTAATGGTGTTTCTCGCAACACAATTTCAAAAGGATTAATTTTTCTCGTTGTGACCAAATGTCTGCCCAACTGCTCACTAATTTCGACCTGAAATAAAAGGCCGATATTTTAAACTGAAAATAATAATGTTATTTAAAAAAATCTTTTAAAAAGTTGGTAAACAAATAGTGTCAATTGGAGCCACCAGGTTTACGTAATACAAAACCATTTTAAGAAATAGTAAAACAAGATCAAAAACCACAATGAACATATGGTAAAATGCTTTTTAATTTCCGCGTTCCGTAACTTAACAATATTTTACGAAGTTTACGGAAGTCATCTGTTGAACCTGGGTATGTACAGCTATATCCGGATTGTAACCTTCCCACCATTAGAAGGACCTCAGTTCTCAAAAGATAAGAAGTTCCGTATCAATGAATTAATAGGGAATCTAGCAATAATGTCATATTCATTTGTAGGTACTTAAAAAATAGTATTAAAAAAATTCAATTTCATCACATAGTCTTCGTTATTATATGGACCAAAAGAATAATTATTTAAATTGTTTTAAAGGTTATCTTTTTCAAATCTTGGCCGTAACTGTGCGGAACGTAGCCCTTTCTGAGCTTCCAACCTTCATCTTCGAATATTTTGAGTAGTATTTGGTGAATACACTTGTTGCCGCTATATTTCCTTCACTACATACTGGATTATCATCATCATCATAAAAAAAACAAATCAAATGTACGTAGAATAATTTAGAGTGCTCGTACAGAGCCAGGAAATTAAATCAAATCTAATTTGTTAAAGTAGGCTTACCGTTTAGTCTAATATTATAAAAAACCTTTTCTATAATTAGTTTTGGCTCCTCGATAGTATTGTAGCGAGCTTAGGGTTCGCTGGATTAATTATGTTAAAATAAATAAGAGCCGTTAAATCGATACAACACTTTATTAGTCCGTAATACAACCGTTGCTTTTTACCGTACACATAATGATTTCTTTGTAAACACTTTCTACTTCTTACTCGAGGCTTTCGCTTCCGCACGTATCGCTTGCTTCACTGCCTTACTTATGACTCCTCTCCATGGTCTGTGTGCGACGTATTTATACTGTTCCCTCATTCTGAGTTGGCGTTTCGTTTCCGTCCGTTCCACAATCTCGACTTTTCTATTCCAGTTTTCCAGTACTTCCTAAAATAATCTAGTACTTTGTTTCGGACTTTCTCAAAGATTCCAGTACTGATTGTCATATGCGTCACACTACCCTCCGCCTAGATTAGTTCGTCCCGAACTAAGTTCACTGGTCTCCCGGGCCAACAAAAGCCGCCAGCCGGTCGCGATGCACCACTTTCATCTTGGCGTTCGGCGGTGGAAGTTCTTGACCTTCTTCCAAATTTTCTACTGCTTTCCTTTTCGCGCCAGCTCTAGCCTGCCGCCATTTTTCCTTTTCCTGACGACGGAATTCCTGTTGCATTTTAGGGATCTCATGCGAATAGTATAAGGGAAAATGCATGTGCACATCCTTAAGCTCTTCTGGAGTATGCACATCACGTAAGCGGTCTAGATCTTCATCTTTACTTACGCGCGTATCATCTGGTATTGGAGCATCTGTCGATTTCATAACCGTTGTTATGTTTTTATTGTATAACAATTAATTGAATTTAATATAGAAGGTGGGTAAGAAGGGGACTTACTGTGATTAAGTTAGAGCGACCGTTGAGCGGTCGCTGTGCTGTTGTTGTTGTTGTCTGTCAGCGTCAGGTTGCAGGGGGCGTTGAAGGCTGCTCCCCTGTTCAGCAAGCTCTAATCGCGTCAGTTCTCTTGATTTTACCACTTTGGCCAACCTCGATCAAGTCCATTTCCACAGCTTCAGCTTGTTTTTCGATCTCTGGAGTCTTTTGTGTGGGTTACAGCTTATGTCGCTGGAGTTATAAATTGTTTAGTAGTTTTTTCCTCTTTGCCGTTTTGTTGTTTTTGTGATATATATTTTTCACGAACTGGCAGGAAATTTTTTGTGATTGTTTTTTCTTCGGAGATTGACGGCGAATTGTCATTTTTTCCGAATTTATTTCCGGTTGTTATTTTATTTTATTATTTTTTTTTCCGCCAAGTAGAATTTGCATAAAGTAGTTTATGCAAATTAACTACTTGGCGCGTTATTTCCTTTTACAGGTATAGAGGGGAATCAAAGGGGGATTAGTGGATTCTGGGGGGACCTGGACTCAATGTCGGTCCGTAACAATTATTGATAATTGACTTTGATTCCCCTCTTTACCTGTAAAAGGAAATAACGCGCCAAGTAGTTAATTTGCATAAACTACTTTATGCAAATTCTACTTGGCGGAAAAAAAAATAATAAAATAAAATAACAACCGGAAATAAATTCGGAAAAAATGACAATTCGCCGTCAATCTCCGAAGAAAAAACAATCACAAAAAATTTCCTGCCAGTTCGTGAAAAATATATATCACAAAAACAACAAAACGGCAAAGAGGAAAAAACTACTAAACAATTTATAACTCCAGCGACATAAGCTGTAGCCCACACAAAAGACTCCAGAGATCGAAAAACAAGCTGAAGCTGTGGAAATGGACTTGATCGAGGTTGGCCAAAGTGGTAAAATCAAGAGAACTGACGCGATTAGAGCTTGCTGAACAGGGGAGCAGCCTTCAACGCCCCCTGCAACCTGACGCTGACAAACAACAACAACAACAGCACAGCGACCGCTCAACGGCCGCTCTAACTTAATCACAGTAAGTCCCCTTCTTACCCACCTTCTATATTAAATTCAATTAATTGTTATACAATAAAAACATAACAAATTGGCGCAGCCGGTAACCACCAGCTGGAAATTTATATCAAAGCCGTCGGGAATATAAATCCAGTGGTGGAAGAGCCCCGAGGCTCTAACGTCCCTACGCCGACTAGCGGAACTAGCGGCTAGGTTTAAAAAAAAAAAAAAAAAAAAAAAAACCATCGCAACAAGCCATACATTGGACAACAACCACGCTGTGTTATTCTGAAAAAGGCGTAATAAAGGATGATAATGCTAGTGTATAAAGGAGAATCCTACCGGCTGCGCCAATTTGTTATGTTTTTATTGTATAACAATTAATTGTTATACAATAAAAACATAACACCGTATCCAACTGGTAGTTCCGCATCTTTTCAAATAACTGGAGCGGTTTGTTCTTTGGAGTTGACAGTAAACACCAGCGTGCGTCGTAGTAATAGACTTTCCATAGATCGTCGCACGTTAATTCTGGTTTCACGTGTTCTTCTCTATAAAACGCAATGAACTGCTCTTCTAGCTGTTGATTACGCCTACAAGCTAGGGCTTACTTGATCTTTCCCCCCGTATGTGGTGGCTTACAATAGCGGTCTCGACCTCCAACATCCGTTGATCTCTCTTGTTCGGAAACAGTTGATTTACAAAACGCCTGTTTGTAAATCCATTCAGCTTCATCTTGTAGCTCGTTGGGTCCCTCTGGAACAGGCGTAACCGGAACTTCGCGCAATTGCACTCGCTCAGGAATATCTGTTTTACGGATTTCATTGTCCAAATCAGTAAAGTGACCCCTTTCCAATTCATCATTGAAATGTTTTGCCGCCTCAGTTTCCCTGTGACTACGTTCAGAGCGGCGTTCAACATCGTCTTCGTCGTCGAATAGCTGTTCGTCTATAGCCTCACGTGCTGAACCTTCATCGACGTGCTGTTCCTCTCCATCTCTTTCTTCATCCTGTGTACGAGGCAGACGCTTGTAACGCTTTCTGCCTTCGACTTTCAAACCCAGATTCTCTTCAATAAGGTCACAGTCGTCGTCTTCCTCTGCATCACTTTCTTCGTCCTGTGTACGACGCAGACGCTTGGAACGCTTTCTGCCTTCGACTTTCAAACCAAGATTCTCTTCAACAAGGTCACAGTCGTCGTCTTCCAGTCGGTCGTCCAACTCGTCATCATCATTGTAAATCCGTTTCAGGGAACGGCCTGAAGCATGAGTGTCTTCATCATCACTGCCGTCCTCTTCAATCGGGTTATCATCGATGAAATCCTTCAGTTCTTCACGTAACACATCATCGTCATTTTGCTCCTCTTCCTCACTGCTCTCGGCCATAGCTTTGCTCTTCCTGGGTTTCTTCATTTCATGTGGCTCCATATTCCTCCTCATCCTCAGCTTCTTCCGCATCCGAGTCCCAGAATTCTTTCATACACTTTCCCGGTTGTAGGGCCGATGATGATGATGATGTTTATATGTGTTCCCCGAGGTCCACCTGCTCTCGCCGTCATCATGCATTTTGTTTTGTCTTCATTTATTTCTAGGCCCACCTCTTCTGCCGTTTGCATGATGATTTCACAGTTTTTACTTACAGTTTCTACATTATCGCCCAGAACGGCGATGTCATCCGCATATGCGAGCACTTGTGTGACCCCGTTCAGGGATGCTCCGGCCATGTTGTCGTCTTGTACCTTTCTGATGACATACTCGAGCACAAGATTAAAAAGAGATGGTGAAAGGCCATCCCTCTGTTTTAGTCCGTCCCGGATTTCAAATGGTTCTGAGAGGTTTTTTTATTCTGACTCGCCCTTTTTTCTTTTTTTTTTTTATTAGACTTGTCTCGGGAGAGGCGATCCTATAGCGCCGAGTGGGCGCCCCGAGATACCATCAAATAACTGTTGCAGTTCTTTTTGAACAGTTGCAGGTTGTAACGCTCCGGGAACACTCGCAGTTCCACAGCTTCCCCGCTCGGTAACGGAACGAGTTTTTTTTTTTTTTTTTTACACACACAGCGGAACGAGTTCTGGTACAGGGATGTTCGCGCCGTCGGGAGATGAACCACAAACGGGTTCTATCCATCGGATTGTCTTGTGGAGCGCATATAAGCCGAATTGCGTGGAACAATACCAAGAATCTCCGAAGAACAGCACCCGTGATAATATCTGTAAAACAGACAGAGGTCGGCCACGCGCCTTCGATGTGATAGCGACTGTAGTCCCGACGTCAGCGCCGAATCCCCGATCAGGCGGATCGTTCGTCTCTGTACGCTCTCAAGTAGGTCGAGGGTATGTTTAGGAGCCGAGCTCCAAACATGAGAGCAATATTCGAGCGCGGGTCTAATTTGGGATTTATATAGGAGAAGAAGTTGGGCCGGAGTAAAATATTTCTTGGCTCTAAAAAGATAGCTCCGTTTTCCTGAGGCTGACCTGGCGATACCCGATATGTGTTTATGCCATGACACATTCCCACAGACCGTGACGCCGAGCAATCTCAAGCTTTCCCCAGCCTCTAGGGCCCGGCCATTCATCATCAGCTGTGGAACCGATGATCCAGTTTTCTTTGTGAATGTTGTATACTGGGTCTTCCTTGCGTTGAAGTCGACAAGATTGGCCTTTCCCCACTGCAGGACTTTATCTAGATCCTGATTCAGAGACTCAATCTGTCTACATCTCTGCTGGTGCGACGTAGATGCACCAATTGGCCGATCACTCGAAAAGGAACACTTTGTTATCCGTTGTCCCCAACAAATCATTTATGTGAAGCAAGAGCAAGGTTGGAGCCAAAATAGAACCTTGGGGCACCCCCGAATTAACAGGATGCAGATCCGAACACTCGCCGTCCACAACAACCCGGATCGATCGATTCTCGAGGAAGCTCCTCGTCCAGTCGCAAAGCTGTTGGGAAAGTCCATATGAACGAAGTTTGCTCAGCAATGCTCCGTGCCAGACGCGGTCAAAAGCCTTGGAGATATCCAATGCGACCGTCCTTGACTCACCATGCCGTTCAATCGCAGATGTCCATATATCGGTTATAAGTGTCAAAAGGTCTCCTGTGGACCGCCTGCCACGGAATCCGTATTGACGATCATTCAGAAATCCGTTGCACTCCAAATACTTAACCAATTCTGTATTGATGACTTTTTCCCTTACCTTAGATAAAATAGACAGTAATGCTATCGGACGGTAATTTTGTGGGAGACACTTTTTCCCCGTCTTTGGGATTGGCTGAACTCGAGCGATTTTCCAGCAGGCAGGAAAGGTCCTCCGTGCATAAGATAAGCGGAAGAGTCTGCCAAGAACCGGCGATAGTTCTGGAGCACAGTTCTTAAGGACTATTGCTGGTATTCCATCCGGTCCGGTTGCCTTCCTCCAATCCAGTTCACGTAAAATGCGTTGAATAGTGCGCGGACGAAATCTCACATCCCGCATCGAAGACTGTACCGGCGAGATCACAGGTGGCCCCAAAAGGCCGGGATCGAGGTTTGAATTCGCCGAAAATAAATTCGCGAACACATTAGCTTTATCCTTTGTATTCGCGACTAACGTCTCGCTGTCTGTCACCAACGGAGGGAAAGAGGAGGATGCGAAGTTACCGCTGACAGCTCTTGCCATTGACCAGAAGGAGCGCGAACCAGTTGGGCACCGAAGGAGCTTATTGATCACCCTGTCGTTGTGAGCCTTCCTCGCGGTATCAATCGCCTGCTTTCACGCGTTTCTGATTCTAACAAAATTCGTTCTGTTAACATTGGTGGGATTGGAGCGCCACTGTTTAAAAGCTCTATTTTTTGCCGCTGTAATCAGCTCGCATTTTTTATCAAACCAAGGTTTATCAGACGAAGTTCGTTTCATGGAATGTGGAATATACATCTCCATCCCCAGAAGAATAATCTCTGATACCGACTCCGCGCAAGCGTTAACATCGGAATTTCCGAAGCACACCTCCGACCATGGAAAGGATGCAAAAAAATCTCGCATATCGTCCCAGTTAGCAGCCCCATACTTCCAAACATGGCGAAGCTGCTTAGGCCGGTTATTCGCTTGATATGCAAGTGCTTGTGCGACAGATACCAAGCAGTGATCTGAGTTCCCCAGTGGCGCAGAAACCTCCACGGTATAAATACTCGGTTCGGATGTCAAAAACAGATCCAGGGTGTTCGCATAAACGTCTCCGGCATCCGGCACTCGCGTTGGCTCCCCCACGAGTTGAGTCAAGTTTTGGCTTACAGCAAACATCTCCGCCAGCTCCCCAGCCTCGTCGGTTCTGTTAGAATGTAACAACCAGTCGGAATTGTGCACATTAAAATCGCCAAGGACAAGAATTTCAGAAGCTGGGTGGTTGATCTGTATCCAGTCGACGGTATATGAAAGATGTTCAAAAAATGTCGCCGGTCGATCGTCATTCGGGGAGCGGTAAAGACAACAAAGAAATGTACCGGAATTCCTCAGCACGACCCTCGACCATATGATGTCCATATTATTGGGTTCCAACGCCTCCATCCTCTGGCAAGCCAGATCGGACCGCGCGAAAACGCAGACTCCGCCCTTAAAACGGAATCTCGAATGTAAGTCGTATCCTGAGCAACGAAGATATGTCGAATCAGTTGACGAATCGACCTAGGTCTCAGTTAGGGCAAGGATATCAGGTTTCGTTGTTTGCAAATATTGGTGGACGACGTTTAGATTGGTATTGGTGAAACCGATGCCCCTGATGTTACAAAATGGCGTCACGAGTCGAGCGTGGGCCGAGCCTCGAGAGCGAGCCCGGTTATGCGATGACGAACCTCTCAAACTTCCATTATTTATCATGATATCTGCATGATGTTCCCCCTGACATAGTCCCCCCCGGAGATCCGAATGGGAGACTAGTTTACCTCCGGAATTCTTTATATCAGAAGGCACCATCATGACTTATCCCCGTGTCAGTCCGGGCTATCAGCCACACATCCGAAACACCGTCGAAGATTTCTCTCGGCGATATCGCGGAATGTATCTCACCTTGGGACCGACTACCACCTAACCAACATTTTCTCGGACCCGTCCATCAGCCAAGCTCCGAAAAATGGCTAGGGATTTCTTCCGACAATTTCACGGAGCCTAAAGCTTGATGGGGTGGTATTTCACCGGGCGCACAGGGTGTTGGGACCCCGGCTACCACTCGGCCTTTAGTCGCCTCTTACGACAAGCTGGCCTAGCTGTGAGTATATTCTAACGCCCTACTCACAGAGCATACGTTTTATTTATTTTTTATTTTCGTTCATGCAGATTTGAATGAGAGGGGCATATTTTCGGGATTCCCAGCTCAACTACAATATGTTAGAGCCTTTGCCTTGCGACTGAGTAGTAGGCTTTTTTGAAGTCAACGAACAGTTGGTGAACCGTCTCTCTGTATTCCCACTTCTTTTCCAGCAGTTGCCTTATTGTGAACATTTGGCCGCTTGTTGACTGGTTCCTACGGAATCCGCACTTGTAGTATGCCAGTATTTCTTCTGCGTACCGTGTGATTCTCGCCTGTATGACATATGTTAATATTTTGTATGTGGTTGGGAACAATGATATTCCTCTGTAGTTTTCGGAGTCAGATCTGCCGCCTTTTTTGAAATTAGGGACGACTATTAAGGTTTTCCATTCTTCCGGAGTGACTTCCTTATCCCATATTGTTTTGATGAGCTAGTGGATCTTTCGAGCGGTTGCTTCTCCTCCATGCTTCACAAGCTCTGCCGGTATGCAGTCGACTCCGGCAGCCTTGTTGTTTTTCAATGGATTTATTGCGTCTACAACTTCGTTGAAAGATGGCTCTGGGATCTGATGCTCGGCTGTATGTATGTCTTGTGCGTTTATTTGTGGTTGATGGGTGCGCACATTGAGCAGGTTTTCAAAGTACTGCTTTCTTAAATCCTAACACCTTTTGGGCTGTTTGTTTGATTGTTTTTCTGATCGATGTCCATTTAGTGTCCACACTATTGGCTTCCTCTTCCTCACTGTTCCCATTCTCTAGGATGCTAAATCTATTCGTTAGTTCGTGTTGATATTCAGCCTTTTGGCGAAGGTCTTTTAGTTTATCAATGTCGAACTTTTTGCTCGTCTCCCGTGACTGCCCATGTGCGATTGGTGCAAGGCGACTCCTGATTTTGCCCATTACTAGAAGGTAATCGGGGTAGCAAACTGCTCCTCTATATGATCTTACGTCAATGACATTCGAGTGGTGTCTTTTGTCTATGAGGAAGTGGTCTATTTGGTTACGCGTTGTGCCATCGGGTGATATACATGCGGCTTTCTGGATTTGCTTGTGCTTGAACATCGTGCTTTTCACTAACAGATCTTTTGATGCTGCGAATGTGATAATTCGAATTCCATTATCATTTGAAGCGTCGTGTAGGCTCTCTTTACCTACAGTTGGTTGGAAGATATCTTCCTTTCCAATTCTCGCATTGAGGTCCCCGAGGAGGATTTTAACATCGAATGATGAGATCCCATCAAATACTTCCTCTAGGGTCTCGTAGAACGTGTCCTTCGTTTCTTCGTCCGTAGATTTTGTTGGGGCGTGTACGTTTATAAATACATAATTGTACCATGGGCCCTATATTTTTAGCACAGACATTCGGTCATTAACAAATTTCACATCTTTTACATGGGGCGTAATCTTCTTGCTTATGATGAAGCTGGTTCCGAGGTTATGTGTATCGGTACCTCCACACACCAGTGTTAATCCGTTGGTTTCGAATACTTGATGTGGTAGTCGAACCGCGACGATGCCCATTTTATATTTTTTCGCGTTTTCTATGACCGTCTGCATCGCACCTGGTTTACATAACGTTCGAACATTCCACGTGCCGACGCGTATATCCCGCTTTTTCCGTTTTTCCCTACGTCTTCTTTTTACCGAGACGGTGTTTTCTTGATGATTTGTTCCCTTATGGTAGTGTTGGCTCATCACATCTACGCCTACCGGATTTTTCGTGAGATTGTTTTTTGTGTATTGATTTATTTCGTGAGAACACTCTGGGGTTTCAGATATTCCGCCATTTCAGAGCCCCTCTTTGATATGGTAAGGTCTGCTTACTGCTCTGATTCGACCCGGTGTCAGAGAGGCGCCGTTATAATACAGCCGGTATACCCCTGGCTGCAAACCATCCAATGAGCACGGTGACGCGCAACATTAGGGGTGGTAGATCTTTGTGTGTTACACCTCGCTAGCCTGCCTGACATGGGTTGCCCTACTGGAAGCGCATGCTTCCGTCAGCATAGCCTGAGTGATTCATCTTAATTTAAGCCCTCGCACCACGTCGAGGTTTCTACCAAGCGGGGGTAATAAAAAAACCAATAATGGCGCCATAAATCCCGAAGATATCGGCCAATTAATAAGGTCCCCACCGGCCAATTAATAAAGACCTGTCATCATAGGTGGCGATTTTAACTCCAGACATCCCCACTGGCACAACTCTGTTTCTTGCCCAAATGGCACAAAATTGTACCAATGGTATACCGAAAACTTGCATGCCCTAAATTTTGAAATAGTCGCACTTCCCGTTGGTACGCGAGGTAACTCAATTCTGGACATCTTTTTTGTGTCCAAAAACTTATTTCCCCAAATCACTCCTCTCCAAGTATCGGCGGGTATATCTGACCACAACGCTGTGATCACGTTCATTCGCAGCTATCGAGCATCGCGGGCTGATATCAGGTACATACCCGATTATGGGCCCACAAATTGCGACAACGTCATTGTCATATTGAACGAAAAACTCCACAAACTCTCTGTTCCCACTGGCAGGAACCTAACAACGGTTGAGATAAATAACGCTGCAGCACGACTTCACGAGATTCTAGTTGAAACTTCGCAGGCTCATGTCCAGAAGTACAATCTTGAAAAGACTTATCAGATTCTCCATGGGGACTTCACTCTTCATCTCATCAGGTAGCGTAAAAAGCTCTGTAGAATGAGATATCGTCGCCGCTCTACGCAAAGAGAAGTATTATTGCCATCCATTATTTACAATATTGGCACACTGATAAAACAGAGAATCCAAAACAACCGTACTCGACAATTGGAAGACTAACTAAAGGGTATTCAGATGGACCGGAACGTTTATAAAAATGATAAAAACAAATGTGGCACTTCTCGTCATCATCATCATCATCGGCACTACAACCGGGAACAGGTCTTGGCCTTATTTAGCAAGTCCTAAGGCTTGTTAAATTTTCCATAATGATTTATTTTTTCTGGGCAAGGTCATTAGTCTTGCGCCAGAGGCTCCCCGACGGGGAATCGAACCGCGGTCTCCCGGGTGACAGGCGGGTATACTAACCACTATACTACCGAGGAGCCACTTCTCGTATCACTGGGCAAATCATGCACGACGGTCGTTGTGTTGTCAATAATGATGCCAATAAACCAAACATCATCGGAGAGACCTTTGAAGATAATCACAAGCTTACTCTCGAGGATGGCGACCCGGACACTAATGCAATAATTAGTTCAGAGGTTCACAATAAATTAGACAACTTTCACAAGCCAATAGTTGTCTTTAACTCAGCTAACAGTGCATACTTCGACGACATACATGATACTGATTATGGTTTTCTCACACCAAATACCCTACAGAACCTAGTTAAATCTCGAAACCCTAAGAAGTCAGCCGGTATCGATAACATGTCGTACCACTCGTTGCGAAGGCTTTCTGCCTTATTCTTTATAAAGCTCTCCATTCTGTCTGATAATTTGTGAATAAAGTCAATCTTAGCCAAATCTTGGTTTTGATTCGAATAAGTGCAGCATTCTTGCCATTGTCATGTAGCGCTTTGTACAGCAACGGTAGGGAAGTCTGGTTTTTACACGAAGGGCAATCTTTACATCCTTACAATTACCCTTACATGCCGATTCTGCACCGGCGTGAACTTATTTTAGGCGAATGACGGGATGCATTTTTATGTGTTTTTGTTATATAGAATAAAATGATAGATTTTGTACATGAGTTGGACATATGGGTTCGGAATACGTTTGCTTATATACAGCTTTGAACAAGGTAATCTAATGTTGGGTAGTTATAATATCATAACAGACTTTATTTGAAATGCCTTTGCCTATATTTCAGGTATGTGAAAATACTTTCATTTACTTCATAGGGCAGAAGCTTGGGGAACTGGAATTCAACATTTATGAAACAATTAAGTAATAGTACATTACGCCACGTGGCGTCGATCCAGGTCCATATTGACATTTATAATACACAGTTTATTTAATTCATCTGGAACACAAATAAATATAAAAACTCACTACATTCGATAAATTAAAAAGCTTATTAAAAATATAATATTATTGATAAATAAAACTGTTTAAAAAATTAAAAGTAATGACTTCAAAATGAAGTCAAATACGACTAACGAGTTATGAGGAAGCACTTAACCCCACTAATGCTTCAACCAAGTAAGACGAAATATATACACTAAGGTGTATCAGTAAAATAAGTCCTGCTGACCTTCGAAACCAACGCCTCCTAACTTAGAAATTCATCACCCACTTTGGTTTTGAAAAACAGAAAATAGGGAATTTTAGAATATAATTCCAGTGTTTTATAAATACCACAGAAGATAATACATTACAACCACGCACCTTAAATGGGCGACACAAGTTTTTGTGGGATCTCCAATCAGCCTTTTGATGAGCCACGGAGCAATAGAACACTTGGTTGCAGTTGGAGCATCTAGACTTGGTTTCACTAGAGCAAATCTTACACGAACCCGTTCTTGTGTCCGACATTAGTTTTCGAAATTTTAGAAATACCTCTTAATACGTTTCACTAATTAAAACCGTTTTCAATGAAAATATTTATTTTTAGATGCACATTTGCCGGGCGAACCGAAGTGACTGCTGTATTCAATAGACCAGACTGTTCGAAACGTGACAATCTCGGAGAAATATTAGAGAGCCGTTGGCGTCGACTTGCTATTTTTGTAATTGCGGGTATATCGGTCAATGGCTTGTTCGATTCCAACATTGTGCAATAGCCGACATCTTCAATCTTTTGAAAGGATAATGTGGTACAGGCACTCATCCGGTTGAGTGAAGAAAACTGCAACGTTTACTGAACATGCTTACGTCTGCATCCCTTGATTTTAAGTACATGCTGTAAAACAACACTCCAAGGAAGTCGCAGACAAAAATGTTAAAAAGGAACAGCACATTAGAGATGGGCAAAAACAAAGAAGGATAATTTAATATATGGAGGCATAACGTAATACTTTCTAACTTATCAATTAATTTTTTTAAATAATAGTTACATTTATTTTGTTAATCTATTTCCCACTTTAAACTAGTATAGAAGGGTTTTTTATTTTTATATACGGCTACGACGAGTGTTTAATGAAAATTAATACTACTGTCGTTGTAGGCGAATAGGTATCGTTAGCGCCTTCTTGTGGTATGCCCTGAAAGAGGGAAGAATTTGTTGTAAATATATCATGTTTGGCGACGGTAGCGCGAACAATCAGTATAAATTATCAGCATCATCGGCACTACCACCGGGATCCGGTCTTGGCCTTATTTAGAAAGTCTCTGCACCGGTATCCGGTCCTTATCCTTGGACTTGTTAAATTTCCCATAATAATTTTTTTTTCCGGGCAAGGTTATTAGCCTTGCCCCAATCAGTATAATTTACCACATCTAAAATTTAGTGATATCTGCATTACACAAGCAACGGTATCCGATAAAATATTGTGTTTGCCGTGAGTCAATTAACATCTACCAACATTTATGAAGAGTTGCATACGGCATTCAACAATGTTACGATGAGTAAAAGACCGTCTATCTATTCAAAAGGGCAGAGACTCATGTGAATTGTAAGAAGGTCCTGGGAAGCCTGTCATTGCTCTAACCGAAGAAACATTTTATATTAACTATTATTTTTTTTCTTCATTTTTGCAACACATTTTTTATTCTTTCCTTAGATTCTTGATTATAGACTAGACAAAAAATGATTAAATTCGTGCTTAATTATCTTATATTAATAAGCGCAGACGCTCTAAGCTAAACACTGTTGTTTTTTTGTTGTTGTTTGTTTCGGTAGGAAGGTGGAAATCTTCACAAGATACCTCTAGATCGATCCAGAGGAATGCTGGGTTTTTACCGACTAAAACCACCTCCCGCCAGGCAGATATTCCCGTTGAACCCCGCGGAACTTTCTTTTAGATATTCCATCGCGGGTAGGACGGAGTTTACCTGTTACTCCGCTCGTCACGTCGCAACTGCTGCATCATTTCACAGAGAATACCACTGGTTACGGACCATGCCTGTTTTGAACTAAGCATGTATTCTATTACTCCAGCCGGAGTAACTGTCCGTCTCGTGTGTCTCTCCAAAATCGTTCGTGCGGTCTCGAATCTTACGCACTCTATGAGTACGTGTTCCGCATTTTCTATTTTGCTTTCGCAATACAAGCAGTATGGAGACCGGGGTCCTGCAACATTAGGTAGCAGTCTCGCCAAAACTTTACATACTCTTGCCGTTTTTTCACTCGTTTTCCTCAGGTGTTCCTTGAAACTCAACCTGTTGTCGAGTATAACACCAAGGTATTTAATATAAGGACTGGATCTGATTATTTGTCCTTCTATTTCCAAATCAAGGTGTTCAACTTTCTTGCGGCTGCTTATTAAAACTGCCTCCGTCTTATGTCCAGCTAGTTTCGATCCGGTCATATCTAGCCAGCATTTAATACTCTGGATTATATAAGAACAAATATTCTCCAGGTCATGTATATGTTTAGCTACGGCCCCTATCGCCAAATCATCTGCGTACCCAATGATTCTAACCCCTTCTGGTAAATTGACCCTGAGCACACCATCATACATGATATTCCATAACAACGGACCTAATACAGATCCCTGAGGTACACCTGCTGTTATTTAACTGGACCCATTTTTTTAAGTAAAAAGAAAAGTAAAAGCATCACTACGTGTTAAAATAAAGAGACATGTGGGGAAGAAAGTAGGGTGTGCAGGCGTACTGCGCTGGTTCACTTCTTCTCCCATCATCATTGTCACAAAGATCCGCTCTCCGAAGGAAGAGAAACTCCTCACCACATCCAGCACAGGAAACAAAACACACAAATTGATTAGTGATCACCTTTTTTTACATTTATTGTTTCTTAACACAAGCTAATTTTGATTTAAGCACAAACAGTTTTCAATTCAGCCTTGTGGTTGCTGTAATATTTTCACTTAATGTTAAAATATTTATATTTGGTTTAAACTAGGCACCAACAGTCGCGGAATACACAATGAAGCGAATAAAAGGATACGTCCCGCAGGGGCGCAGACTCCGGTGCAAACCCTACGGGGGATGCTAAGAAAGACAAACTCAATGTGCGCGCACTGAAGGATGGGAAAAGACTCCTCGAGGATAGAACTCTGACTTGAATTCAATCCTCAATTAATGGTGAGTGGTGCATATCCTCTCGGCTAAGGATATGTTTACTTACCACAGGAGAAACGTAAAGTCTCTCTTTGTGGAATAGAAAACCAGATCTCGTAATGAAGTCATGGTGTATGGGTGTATGTGTGATCGCGAAGATCACATTGTTCAACTCATGCGCGAAAGCCATAGAAAAACAAAGCTGAAAAACTGTAAGGACAATACGATCCGTATAGGCCATTGTTTACGATATGCATCGTAGCTATAATAGAGGACACTGCATCGGGGGAATGGTGCTAACGAGTTTTTCTATTTACCCAATGGGAAATGTGTATCGCGTCAATACCGGCGGTGGCTTGTCGTCAGATTAGGGATCGTGGTCGGGTATATTGCAGCTGGATAAATAGCCGCATTGTAATTAGGCTGGTGATGCTAAAGGAATCTAGGTATACAATGGGTGATCGTGTACCTCATTTTTCTAAGGGATTGAATTTGTATACATGATTACATGCGAATGAATTCGGTTTATGACTGTAGACGCAAGATGTGAGTATTTGCTTTTGTCCGACGGACAAAGCGCTGCCGAGGCCGTGGAAATGCCAGGACATGTGGTGTTCACATGTACAGCGGAATTGCATGGTGGTACAAGGGTGCCGAGTAGTTTTCGATTCATCAGGCCCGCATGATATGACGAATTGTTGTAGGTATTCTGGGAAGTGCATTTAAGTGAGAGAAAGAATTCTTGTATGGAATTTAATGTAATGCTTGAATGTATTAAATGTCCTTGGAAAGGAAATGTTTTGATGCGGGGAGATTGGGGTGCAAATATGGGTTGCGAATATGGGGGTTATGGGGGCTTTCAAACTGGAATCTTTTAAGTGGTTTGGAAAGGTGGGTAGTGGCCTTTATGGGAACCGCCACGGCACCCCCCCCCCCCCCAGTGACATAGTCACGAAAGAAAAAGGTAGGACTGAAGGGCTATTTGGGTGGCTGGTGCGGTGCTGGAAGGAGGGTTGAACGCTTGGAATTCAAGGTGGCCCTGCGTACTTCGGGAGGCGCTGTAGTTAGATTAGGGAAACTATCGCGTTGACGAGTTCCTGGGTCATGGTGTGCCTGGGTCGATAATCGGGGTGGCCTCGGTGGTTACCGCGTTGATGCCGCAGGGGCAAGGGTTTGCGGTGTGGTCTACTGGCCTGTTGTGGGTCGCTTGGACCAACAGGTTTATCGCCCGAGTAGGTCGGAACCTATCGGAAATCTGCTCACGTCCGCAGTGACGAAGTGGTGTGTGTGGGAAGAGGCAGGTAGAGGCGCTGTGGGCACTAACCTGTTGTTGGCAGTATCTACCAACAGGTTGTACCTCCCTAATAGGTCAGATCCCATTAGGGGCTCGCTGACATCGGTTCTCCAAAGTGGGATCTATTGGGGGGCTCGCTGACATCGCACAACGAAGTGCCAGGAGGTGAGGTAGAGGAGACCCGGGTCCATTGTCGGCGTTTTTCGTTCATACGTTAGTACGGCGAATTGTTTGCCGCTGGGACTGGTGAAGGGGCAGGGCACTCAGTTGCGCGGCTTACCGATCGAAAGAGGACCTGATATATCGGCACCGGTGCCGACGGCGGAGCTCGATATATGGTCGCTGCGGCCTCGACCGAACGCCAACTTGTGAGGAGGTGCCGGCCAGTCGCGCTTGGTTGGAAGTAGGCGACTTAGGTTAGGGGGCTCCTGGTGGGTGGTTGGTTGTGTCCAACCGCAGGGCACCCTAGGGTAATGATGCGCGCTCCGGGTGGTTGATGCATCTGGTATGTGGGGGGGGGGGGGCGTATTGGGGCGTGTTTTGGCCATGTGTTGCCGCTTGAATTAGACCGTGGTGGCTTGGGGGACGTCAGGAGTCCCTGGGAGGAAAGATCCTACGTGGGTGTAAGGGTGGTAGAACCGGGCGTTCTAACTATTGTTTGCTACGCGGAGTAGCGGATGGATAGCAAGGAGCCTGCCAGGGCGTCCTACTGATAGTTTTGCTACGCGCAGTAGCTGTGGTTCAGTGAGGAGCCGAGGTTGTGGAAGAAGGGTGAAGCCGAGAGGGTTGAATGGGGGCGTTGTGTGCCAATAGGTTGAGAAGAGCTGAGGTGGAAGGAATTGAGTTGAGGCGTGTGGAGTCAAATGGAGTCGCAGTGAAGCCGGGCGTCCTACTGATTGTTTGCTACGCATAGTAGCTAATGTGTAGTGAGGAGCCGGAATTGAAGGGGTTGAAATGTGTCGAGCGGGTGTCGTGTGAAGACGAATAGGGGTTAGTTGTAGTTAAAAGAAGGCTAAAGGAAGCCGTGTGGAGTTGAGTAGTTGTGTGCGTGCTGGAAGGGGTCGTACGCTGCTTAATACCCTGAAGGGGCTTACAATATTTATTATATTTAATTCAATAAACTATAAAATTTGGTAGCAACCCTTTTTTATACAATTGAATATGATTCTGTGTTCTCTGAGATTAATTTATGAACCTTTTTTCGACCTGCGTTTGGGTATATATATTTCTCTGCGTTTTGTGTTTTTATTGATTCAGTAATACATGAACGTAATTATTGGTATAATGATTCCAATTTAGGATATAATGAATTTAGAGCAATTACTAAAACATGATCGAAGTTGCTAAATGATAATTAATTGTATAGAACATTGATAAGTTGATCCTAATTTGTTCAGTTTTTATCCATTTTTATTATATTTCGTAAATAGAAAATATATGTTCAACATTAGAACTATTCATATATTATTTAATTGGACGCACAGAGAGACACAGAAAATCTTAAATTTATTTATTTATATTTTTTACTGATTTTAATTAAATGACATTAAAATTTCGTTTTCATTTTGTTTTGTCAGCACCACACGATGAAGAGCAATGAAAAGAAAAACAATTTTAAAACACACGGAATTGATACTATATGTTGATGGTTTTTATTGTTTTCTTATTTAACATTAATTGTGCACTAGTTATAATGTAGAAATTAGCTTAAGAAACGAATACGAATACGAAACTAGGAAACAGTTTTAAAATATAAATTGCAATGCTGCTGAGAATAAAGGATCGCTCGACTGTTGTTAACGCACGTAGAAAATCGCGTGTGTAAACGTACCGTACCGGTGAAGGGGTAGACGAACCGAGCGACTCCTGTTATGGGTGTAATGAGACTCGACAATATTAAATCGCTATCAATAGAAATTCGGCCAATGAAACCGGCTCTCTCGAATTAAGGTACACGTGTATGTGTGAACATTGGTTCATTCGTGGGGCGAAGCCATGAGAACGAATCTAAAACAAAGAAAGGGCATAATGTGCATCCATGAGATGTGAGTTCGGCTAAGCAAACAAGCCGAATCTCATTGGATGCCAATTGGGTTTGTGTTTGTTTATGTGAGAAGGTTAATGGTAAACGGATCCAGGAATATGTAGGACAAAGGGGATTTATGATCTGAGTAAACAAGTTGGAACTCATTAGATAGTAGATGCATTTGGGATACTTGAAATGTTTGAATTTTTTGCCGTATCGCCAGAATGCCTGCTGAAGGACAGCGTTCTTTTGTTTGTACATGGTACATGCTAGGGAATTAGTTTCAGCGTCTATTGCGCTAATTATATGCAACTGCGTTGGGCTGTTTATCGTTGGGTAAAGGGTCACCAGCCGATGTGTATGTAGGTAAATTTGTTGTATACATGTTGAGGCTGGGAATAGCCAACTCAAGGTTAAAATTCCCTGATTATGCGGTTGCATCATATGTAAACCGATGAGTTTTCTTTCAGGGAATTTATGATAAGTTTGGAGAGAATTCTTATAGGGAATTTTCAATTCGAATTAATGAATGAAGGTAAGAATTATTTTCCAGAAGCTCTTAGCTAAATACATTTGGTCATTTGTTGCGTGAAGCATTTACAGGTGCTTAATGCGATTGCATTAGCAGAAAGTTATGATGGCTGGGTTGTAGTTATGGGAGTTCTGCGGATAAGTGTACAGTGGGGTTTGGTGGAACCGCCACAGACATTGCCCCCCAAAAAAACAACATATTTTTTTAAATTTTGTCTCGAGACCGAACAATAGCTCCGGCGACGTGTACCATAATTTATTCACCACAGGTACTCCAACCCATCAGTTCGATTATTCACTTTCGATGTTTACGGCGGTACATGTATAAGCTTTTAATCGATTGCCGTGCTTCGGGAGCTTTAAGTTCGCAAATAATAAGAAAGTAGCCGACCTCTGTCTGTTTTACAGATATTATCACGGGTGCTGTTCTTCGGAGATTCTTGGCATTGTTCCACGCAATTCGGTTTATATGCGCTCCACAAGACAACCCGACGGATCGCACCCGTTTGTGGTTCATCTCCCGACGGCGCGAACATCCCTGTATCAGAACTCGTTCCGTTACAGAGCGGGGAAGCTGTGGAACTGCCTTCCCACGCGAGTGTTCCCGGAGCATTACAACCTGCAACTGTTCAAAAAGAACTGCAACAGTTATTTGATGGCATCTCGGGGCGCCCACTTGACGCTATAGGTTCGCCTCTCCCGCGAGAAGTCTAATAAAAAAAAGGAAATATAAAAAAAAAAAACAGTTGAAATTTGAATACGGAAGATTCTGGTCGTTTTTATTTTATCTCCTTTCGAACGAGTGCAGGTTTTATTTTGTTTCCATATTAGTTTCTGTTCAATAAAACATTAACGAAAAGTCAAGTTCATTTACATTATTAAAAAATGCTATTATACAATTTCTAGTCGTTTCTAAACAGAATGTACTTTAATGTCGCAATATATAAGAAAATGGTAATCGGTTATTAATTTATATGGTTATTCCAAGACATATTATAAATCAACAAATATTGCATTTTCCAGTTTTTAATGATGGTAACCTAATGATAGTTTCTGCTTCTCATTTTTTCTTGACCATATGTTGTATATTAATATATCAGTAGTTGAAAATTCCTACCTAAAAAAGAAGCTTCTAAAACTGTTACATGTTAGTTTGTGTTATGAGTAATTACAAACTCTTAAAGGTCATCCAAATTATTTATAAAACCAACACATTACTAGGTAATTCGGCTTGAAGCCTTGAAAGCTTTAGGGTTGGGGAAATGGTAAATTCTAACTCATTCCTTATCACACCGATAAGACATCATTTACAGTTACAGATAAGTCAATAAAATCCAGCCCCACTTAATGAAACCTACTCAGTAACGGTTACTATAACCACGTCCAACAATAGGCAGTTCACGTACCAACAGATGTTATGGGTTCCATCGACAACAAATCAGAGGACGATATGTCCTTTTACCGCACTAACATTATTCTAGAAGAGAACAACGACATGAAGAATAAAAACAAGTACAACTTGTAAGTATAAATGCAACAGTACAAAAACGCGTGTGACCCTTTCCGTGTCCTTCGGAATGAACAAGTTCAAGTAATTACGCGGAAATTGAGTCGTGCATTGAAATTAGTCAAAATAAAAAAATATCGAAGTATTGCGTGTGATATCGGAATTATGGTGCAAAAATAGTTATTTATATTGGTGCACTAAACATTCTCCACAAGGAAACATCTCAAAAATCTGGGCGTTGATAGGAGCAGCTATATTATTTGTATGGTTATTTCCTGTGCAACCGCGAATGTGGACTCCCAACTTTATGTTTCAATTGTTGTGACGTGTATTTTGCAGTCTCTTGGTCGTCGGTTGATTAAAACTTAAGTTAATATTTCGTTTACCACACCCGGACCTATTTAAGTGATATTTAGTGAAATGCATCTAAGGTATGTGAATTGAATACAAACATCTTCAACTGCAATGAAGCTGTAATCTAATTTACACACTAAGAATTTGTTAGAAAAATAATAAATAATAATAATAATAATAAATAATAACAATAATGATAATAAAAATAATAAATAATAACAAATATAAATAATGGAAAATAACAAAATAATTGCATTCAACAGCCATTCACAGTTATTATTCAGGTGCACTGTCTAATATTGAAAATACAACATCTAAGTTTTATAAATAAAATAGTATTAGAACATTATAATATAATAAAATAAACAATTTGCTATATTGTTATTTGATAAACACCGTCGAAAATATCACTTCTGATTATCAATTCTAATCGAAATTCTGCAATTCATTTATCTCTAAGTATGTGCACCATGAAATTACGCAATTTATGACACAGCGACAAATTACTTCACAGTGCACCAAACGTAGTACTTAAATTTATTAATCCTCTTAATATTGTGTCCAGCGAGGTAATTAGACGATAGGATAAGAATTCGTATATAATTTTGGGCTATGACATCAAATGTTGGAAAAACCAGTATAAAACGGAGCTGCTACATTATTATTCGAGATAGAATTACGTAGGTATCTTACCTAGGTATCCGGGACTGATTCTAGCCTCCAGAAGTCGTTACTTAGAACGATGCCATTCATTTTGGCTGCCCAATGCCTGTGGCGACTTAATCGGGGTCTGTTATTAGTGTAGGTGAGGTAGAGCTTCTCATTGTACTTTATCATAACTCTCACGCAAAGGACATTTAAGAGAAGTTTCTCTTCGCACATATAAATTAGATATCCATCAAAACCTGGTGAGCTTAATTTTTAATAAAACGAATGAATTGGTAGAGTTCGTACATCTCATTGTTACAGCACCTCTGAAACCGGCCTATCTTATACTCGTATAGAAAACTAACAAATTTCCATATGACTGCTTTCGCAAATGTTAGAGGTTAGACTGCCCTTCTTTATTATTGAGTTTCTATTAAACACCAAAGCCAGCTGGTAGATCCTTAGTAAGTTTAGATGCTGTACACAGTTTAAAAGTTATTGACCGTAGTAGTAGTAGTGTATTGCATTGTACAATGATATCCTTGTACCTATCTCCGCTTGAACAGCAGTACTTAAAAAATAAGAACAAAAACAAAAATGAATTCTTGGATCCTAAACATACATATCAAATTCTGCCGCTGCAAATCTGTACCAGATTCCCATAGTTTTTTCGAAAATGAACAGAACATCCATAGTAAAGGAGTAATTACTTAAACATAATGAAACACAGCACCCCCAGAATATGACGGCTGCAGCCCTGCCCCAACCATAGGGTGGGTTTCCACCAACAGGTCCTGGGGTCCCATTCGTACAACAGACTGGCGGTGATCAGTTCCACTGCACCCAGCCTACTCAGGTCCAAGGCACTCGGTCGGTGCACCCTTTAGCTGCTCGTATGGCCTGCAGCCTTTGCAACAAAGACGGGCACCTATATGACGAGTGCCTGAAAAGGCGAAATACTCTTCTCTGCCGGGAGTGCAGGCAGTATTGGCACGATATGAGGGACTGCCGTGCCCACCATGTACCACCACAATGCAATCTCGGACCTCCACCACAGAATAAGCCACCAACGAACAGACGGAGTCCCAGAGGAAAACACACCTGGGACTACACCAACCCTCTGCTACTAAGAAACCAGCAACATAAAATCCAAGGGTTTATAGCCTCCGATGTTGCTGCGAATTTTGTGGCCGTGAAGGTCACACCTGGGAAAAGTGTGGATACAAGGTGAGGTGGGAAAGGACAACAAATTCCCGAACCAGACCCACCCTAACACACCCCAGTGGCCGCCACTGAATGTCAACGCCAAACCCCACAGACCTATATGGTCAATTATGGGTGGCAGGAGGGCACAAAAAAAATCAAAGGGCCACGGAAGCAAGCCCGACAGAAGCGGCAAACACAGGAAACCCTGACCACAAAGCCGTTGGCCCAAAGAAGGCCATGTTGCAATTGGTTTGCCCCCGGCGTCCCTTTATGGAATTCGCCAGGTCTTACCGTTTTGAGACTTTTTGGTTTTTTTGTTTTTTTTTTTTTTTGTTATTACGATCGATTATACCTCCGGAGCCAGACTCAGCTCCGGACGAAGGGTAAGGGTGTCTTGCCCAGTACATTCGAGGTAGGTTATGGTTGTGCCCAGGGATTTTCAAACACTTACAAGTATTGAACTTGGGCTTCCCGACCCCACGCTGGGCGCCAAAATGTTGTATATTGCTTATACAACATTTATTTTTATTTCTTTATATTTATTACTTACTTTATTTTGTTGTCGGATTCCGGCTGCGTGAGCCCGTGTGTGGTTTATGGCCCTAGTGATTTCCTCGGCCGAAGTCATTATCTTCGGCTGCGATATTTACATGGTTTTTAATTCCTTGTACGAACAATGTGGGTTGTTTGGTTTAGTGTTTAACCTCTGTTCCCACAATAGTCCTTTCAATAAGGAAAACCAAATTGCGGTTGGCTCAAGGGAAGGTCGTACGTTTGTTTATTCCTCAGCCAGCACGGTCTTAAGTAGATCTGTGGCGGTACTGCAAACCCCACAAACCATTGTGGGGTTAAATACCTTGCGCCCGGCTAAAGGGGACATACATACCGTGTCCTCAACCCCACGTGCCCAATTTACCTTTCGCCCAGCTAAAGGGGGAATGGATACGGGCGTCTTCGACCCCACGTATCCACAGACACGTGGCCCCAATTTCTCGACCATCTCATGCTTGCACGGCTTTTGAAGGACATTACCCAGAAAATAAATTGTTTGACGACCCATTAGCTGGGCAACAACAAGTGGCCGGCGCGGAGGCACCAGCTGCCGACAGCCAGAAAAATCCCAGGCGATAAATGTATGGCCAAAATACGATCCGGCAGTACCAGTGGTGCATTTGATTTGATTAAAATAAACACCAAACAGGAAAGGAAAGCCTTTCGTTTAAATCCGGCCCTCTGGCCAACAATTGTTGAGGTACACCAACAAGTAAGTAATACGTATAACAAAATAAAAATAAATATTGTATAGAAATATACAATATTTTGGCGACCGAGCATGGACCAAAGAAGCCTGAGTTGAAAGACTCATAAGCGCTTGAAAACCCTTGACCCTCAAAAATAACCTACCTCGAACGTACCGGGCAGGACACCCTTACCCCTCGTCCGGACCTGAGTGTGGCTTCGGAGGTACGTTTCGTAACTCGACGAAGAAAACCCGAAAACCCAACAAACATCAATTCGGAGGGGACAGTCCGCGAAACTGGTGACGGATGACCAGCTTGCGAGACGCCAATCTCCGCACGGAAGAGCAAGTGGACCCTGGAGATTGCCGCCCAGATGACCAGAGGCATCTACTCCAGCGACCCGGACGACAGCTACATGTTAACCAAGGGGTGGTAACCTCATTTGGTCGACCAACCCCCCCCCCCCCCCCCCCCCCCCCGTACTAATGTTGGGCCTCTTTCATCAGATTACGCGAGGATCACAAACACAAAAACAAACAAAAAAACCGAAAGGTCTCAAAACTGTAAGACTTGGCGATTTCTCCAAAAGGACACCACAGGCAAACCAAATGCAACAGCCATGCCAGCTCTATTTCTGTTGGTTCAGATTCTCCGAAGACTCAAAAGCAGAGCAGAGTAAACGCGACCAATGGCGGCAAAAGCCAAATGCCCCGGCCATAACATCGTCAGCCCACGACAGGCGAAAGCACAACAGAAAGAACAGTTCGAACCTACTCAATAGATGGCTACAAATATAATTATTGTTTTGTTATGTTGGCACCCATGTTGCAGAAGTAAACACTATATCTTTTTATTGTACACGAAGAAGTAAGACAGTATTTATTTTTTAATTGGGTGCCCTATTTTTAAAATCTCAACTCGTACAGCCACAAGTCTTATTGTAAGCAGACAGCGTCTATCGGCGTATAGGGATCCCTTCACTACACAGTATTTATATAAAAAAAACAGCACTGACCAAAAAAGCGTTCCGAATATAAACAAAAACCACAATTCCGTCTAAGGCTTCTTGTATTAAAAAAACAAAAAAAAATTAATAATAAAGGGTGGCGCAAAATTAATCACCCTCTCGGAAGATGTTATACTTTTGCAAATGGCCTCGTACGTCAATCATATTTGACAATTGAGAACTAGACATCTGCAGTCATCTCTTAACTTACCAGAAAATATTGTAAAAGTCCAAATAAAGATTTTCATCACTCAAAATCATTTTTCTTTATTTAGTAAAAAACAAAATCGATGCTCAATTTTGCGCCACCCTTTACTTTTAAGTATATTTTGTTTAATACAATAACCTTTAGACGGAATTGTGTATTTTATTTAAATTCGAAACGTTTTTTTGGTCCGTGCTGTTTTTTTTCTTTTTGTTTTTTATATAAAAACTGAGTACTGAAGGAATCCCTAGACGCACTGACATTTATGTTACAAGTTCATTTCACCAGCTAATTTCTAAACGGGTCGGATCGTCCTTTCTTACGTTCTATTTATATCTGTTACAACGTTTTTCTTCGTCCAGTGAGATTTTGAATCACAGGTAATAGTTGGCTTCATTGTAGCAGCCCCGGACAACATGTGAATGTTGGCGATATATCGGAAAGGGATGACATTTTCGGATCAATGCAGTTCAGCTCCTTTTGTCCTTATGTAGAACTTTCAGTAGTTTTTTTTTGTTTTTTTTTTATTTGAAGTATTTATTTTAATTCAAAATCAAATTATACATTTTTCTTTATGTAGGACTAAATGCATGTCCTATTATACAAATATTGTTCTTATGTTAACTTACTGGCTCTTTGCAAGCACTTTGTAATATAATGTAATGTCCAGGCGTTGAAGACCAATATACGTCGATACATCGTTTCCTCATTCGCTTCCTCTCTATCCGCTCGCACTGTGCTCTGACATTTGACGGTACTTCAAATTCCCTTTTGTGCGCGCGTTAGTGTGAAAAAAAACTAAATTATACAGTATCTAGTTTTTCGTATATGCTTTTCAGCGTACAATGACTTTCGTAATTTTGTTTACCATGACAGTCTATATATGAGAAGGCTTCCTCTTTTATATTGCTAGCGCAATATACACATAAGTTTTCTATTTTATTATTATTAATTTGTTGTATCATGTTTCTTCTCTATTTTTTTTAAACAAGCAAACAAAACAAAACGATTGAAGATGTAAACAATAATCCAAAAATTAAAACTTAATGAGGGATGAGAAAGAGGGCAGCGTTGCAACTAAAAGACATTCTATTTTTTCTTCTTCACACACCCACCATCAGTTAGGATGGGATCGATCTTTTATTGATATATCTCTTTCACTGATACCATATTGAAACGTAGTCGACCTGGGCCATTAGAGATATCGATATCATGGAGAATTCGTTTATGTATGTCCGTTATCATCGCAATCAGCGGAAGTGTCGAAATCAGCCCCGACAAATAAAATCCTTAAAAATATATTTGTAATAAAACCACTTATATTTTATTTCGATTACTCTACTCTAATAAGTAACGATCAGTGAAAAACAAAGCTAACTTAACATCGTGACTCCGTACAGTGTTTACTCCATTATTTTGGTCTCCACTTGGAGTACTCTGTTAAAGTTCTCAGATCGCAGCTTTCCTGTGAAATCCATTTAAATACACTTCCTCATCTCGGAAAGTATTCTACTGAGCATCACCATCATAAATTTACACTAGAATTAGTTAATAATTGACGATTAATTCAAAAAGTTAATGCTACTGGCTAACTGAAATTATACAAGCAGCACAACAGTATCAGTGCCGTATAATAGCTAAATACAGAATAGGGATAACAAAGATAATCTACGCAACACAACCGCAGCCGTGGTAAATAAATTGTAATTGTATTCATGATACATACATCAAGTATTAGTGCGAAATAGTGAAAAATTAAGATTTTGACCACTTCGATGAGCATACCAATACATCGTGTGATAAATTCCTTATAACCACCAAAACTAGCACCAGCAACGCCAAAGTCTTGGAAAACTTTATTATTCTAATCGGATATGCACGTGTAAATATACTTTTATTATTTTAATATTAGTAAAAAAGTCTAATAAAACAGTTAAAGCCAACAGTAACGAATACTGGGCGACGGCCCCAGTGATGACCAAGAATTCATCATAGAGCGCAAAAGAAAAGCCACGGACATCTTAATTGACGCGACAAAGAATCCGACAACTATGGAAACACAAGCTATTGACTACCAAAAAAGTATCTGGAAGCCGTGGAATACATCAATACACTTCGACTGCAGATGAGACAACTCCAGGAGGAAATTCACTCCCTACAAGCAAACACCTGCTCAACGCCCAGGACCAGCCCCATCATCGCCAAAGCAACAATCAGTGTCCTCCAAAGCACCATCTCCCTAACAAAAGAAGACAGCCGGGAATCAAATGCCTAACACACACGCCAAAAATATATGGCCATCACCCATCTTCATTAAAAACTTGCTTCTGTCACAATATGGGCTCTTGTTCCAACCCAGAATTTAATTTCTCTTGGCTAAAACTACACGTTCGTAAGCATATCATACATTATTGCTTTCTTTACAGTAGCGCAAACTTGGATAGAAATGCACGAATTGCATTGGATAGAAATAACGAATTTGATGCTCTGTCTGATTTTATCGATAGGATCTTGACCCTATATCCGCACACTGAAATCGTTATTGCGGGTGATTTCAATGTGCATAACTCTATGGCTTCGTCACCCCGGAACAACAACACCGAGGGTCAATATGTCCAGCTTTTTGCTGATTCAAATAGCTTAACTCAACTTGTCAATGAGCCAACACGGGTACCAGATATATGTGGTCATTTTGCCAACACACTGGACCTGTTTCTCACCTCCCACCCAAACAAATGGACAATCGAAGTTTCTTCGCCCTTGGGCACTTCAGACCACTGTGTCGTGTCAGCTAAATTTCCTCTAAACAACAGTAACGTTAATGAGAAAGCTCCCAAAAGAACAGTATGGTTCTACGAGAAAGCCAACTGGGAAGCTCTGAACGAGTTTTTTTGGGAGGTTAAATTGGTCGTTATTTTTCCTCAATAACGATGTTGCCTCTATAGCGGACACATTGACAGACACGATTCTACTTGGCATGCGGACTTTTATTCCACACAGGGTAAAGAGTATCAAACCCAAGAGAAATATGTGGTTCGATTGCGGGTGCAGGTATGCCATTAAGGCTAAAAAGTTGAGCTTCCGGTTGTATCAATCAAACAATATTGAGGAAAACCGGAAAAGATTTGAGAGAGCTAGAAATGACTCCAATGTGTATATTCAACGCGCAAAGTTCTTGTATGACCAGAGAGTGAGACAAAAAATACTACACTCTCCCAAAGGTAGTAGAAGCTTCTGGGCATTCGAGAAAAACATTCAAAGCTTAGTCTCTTCATCCATTCCATCGCTTATAGTCGATGACAAACCAGTCACCACTACAATAGAGAAAGCGTATCTACTCGCTGCACATTTTGCAGCCAACTCAACGCTGCCTGATACCACATCAGTTCCACCCCAACTTGAGCATAAGCAGCACACCATGAGCCAGATTCGCTTCCGAACGCGTACTGTTTCCCGCGCACTCAAAGAGCTAAACGCACACAAATCCGCTGGTCCGGACGGCATTCCCCCAATCCTCTTGAAGAGATGTTCCTCTTCATTCCCTAAACCACTGCGGAAACTCTTCCATATGTCTTATTCTACTGGCCGTTTCCCAAATAGATGGAAGTCGGCGAACTTTCAGCCAATTCCCAAAAAGGGCGACATATCATACCTCTCTTCTCATCGACCCATATAACTACCTTCTATTCTTTCCAAGGTAATGGAATCTCTTATCAACCGTCAACTTCCGAAATATCTGGAATCAAATGACCTCCTCAATGACCGCCAATATGGATTTCGTAGCAACAGGTCCACAGGAGATCTGATGGCGTACCTTACCGAAAAGTGGAGCCATTCCATCCAGTACCTCGGTGAAAGCAAGGTAGTAGCATTGGATATTTCAAAAGCCTTCGACAGAGTTTGGCATCCAGCTCTTTTGTCAAAATTGCATTCATATGGAGTGGACAATTCCCTGATCCAATGGATCGGAGACTATCTTTCTGGCCGTTCAATTCAAGTGGTTCTTGATGGTGTCAAATCTGTCTCCCATCAAATTAATGCAGATGTTCCCCAGAGTTCGGTACTCGCACCCACTCTCTTCCTCATCTTTATAAATGATCTCTTGTCAATTACTCACAACCCAATTCACTCGTTTGCTGAAGATAGTGTGGGGCTTTTCAGGGCCCGAAGAGCCATGCATCGCTCGATCCCCACTATTCCAGGCGAACGACTTACCTCTCGGTCGAACTTCAGCAAGGTTGCGTAACCTTGCTACGGCATTTACCCCCAGCCAAATCGCTGGAATTAATACGGTTACCCATTCGGATAACTGTTTTGAATTCCTGTTAGGCAGCTTACCTATTCTGAGGGGGTTTTCCTTCCAAAACCCCTTTTTCTCCAACACCACCCCTTAAAGACATTAAGTCCACGGCAAAGATTATCACCTTGCCGTGGCATCGAAAACTCACCCTCGGGCAGGCATTAATTCCTAAAACATTAAGTCCACGGCAAAGCTTATCACCTTGCCGTGGCATCGAAAATTCACCCCCGAGGTGTACATTATTTCCTAAAAAACATTAAGTCCACGGCAAAGCTTATCACCTTGCCGTGGCATCGAAAATTCACCCCCGAGGCGTATATTATCTCCTAAATAAAAAGCATAAGTCCACGGCAAAATCATCACATTGCCGTGGCATTTGAAATCCTATCTTTAGGCATACGTTCTGCCAGGGCAGCTTGTTTCCATAGCCTTATGCTATGGAAACAACATCAACAAAGAGTTCCTTGTTGACTCGTTTATTTGTTTGCCCATGGCACTTCTCGCATGCGGCTTTTTGGTCCCATTGATTTGCTATCGCCGACAAGGTTTCTGCTGACGCAAACCAAACATGTCCCTGATTACCAGCAATCGCTGGCTTCCAATTATCGGTCCCCACGTTCAGAGACCGCAATCAAGCAGCGATCAAGATGCAGCCAGAAAATGTTTACTTTCAACATCTGGCAATGGCTGCACCCTATGTTCGTTGCAATGTTTAATCATCGGCAACCGAAATGATGATTTATGGCCTCCCATTAGGATGACCAAATCATCGGTTTGGGTCTTTCACACCCCAGATGCTAGTATTTGCACTAGCGATGTTGCCCTCCATCCACGGTCGCCGAACGATCGTATGCATGGCATACGCACACATGCGTAATGTATGCCTATTCCGTCCGGTCCAATCACGATTAACTACCTCGGGTTAATCGTGTAACTCCGCCTCCTTTTCAGTTTCTTTTGAGGTTTTTCCGTTTCTTTGGTGAGCTCTAGTCACCAGTCAGATTTTAGTCACCAGTGCAGAGGGACGTCACCCAAAAAATCTTAAGCTGGTAAGCTGAGAGTAGATGTGCGTCGATAAATTCGCGAGCGGAAAGTTGATTTTAGTTGCAAAATTCGGTATTCCTAAGAAAAGTTCGTTTGTTAAATTTCCCAAGTAGCATTTTATTGAATTAATGTAATGTGAGACAGTGAAGAAATATTTTAAACTAATTTAACAAAATTCAGACATATGTACTCTAATGGAATAAAAATTTAAGAAAATTCAGTGCGGCGTAATAAAACGAATATGAACTTTGAATGGAGATTTGTGTTTTATTCCTCGAACGATCGTTGGGTGTAAAAGGAAATAAGTGTCCGTGTTTTGGCATTCTGACTTTTACCCCACAATAGCACTTTGAGTTTCTCATACTCATACGAACACTCCCGTCCAAACTCTTCGAACCTCACTACCAACCAGCAGGTTCTGTTTGATACATTGAATTCCGGCCTCAACAAGATATATCAATGCGGATTATCTAACCGAGTAGAATTCAATGCCCTAAAAACCAGTGCTGCCTCTTGTCGTCAAAGGTGAGCCCCAAAGTAAATATACTGTCGATGAATGGCATTTGCATCGACGAAGCCAAGGAACTATCAACCCTCGGCACTCGAATTAATTCGACTCTTAACTGGAATGACCACATATTTGAAGCTGCGAAAAGTGCAGCAAAATGTATGGGGTTCCTTAAGAGATGCAAAAGATACTTCACTCCATCCAACCTGGCCACTATTTACAAGGCGTATATTCGTCCAAAAATGGAGTTCAACTCCCATATTTGATCAGGCGCATCCAAAACTGCAATACACGTGCTCGACAGGATGCACAAACGAGCAATGAAACTTATTGGGGACTCAGTCGTAAGGCGATCAGTTCCCTCGTTAGAACACAGGCGCAACGTATCATGCCTATCTCTTTTCTATAGGTATTACTACGGTCGTTGCTCAACTGAACTTGCTGAATGTGTTCTGCCCCTTCAGACATTTTCCCCCGATACCCGTCAATCTGTGAATGCGCACCAGTTCACGTTGAAAGTGGACTTTAGGCGCACAAATAAACGCAGAGAGCCATTCTTTAGCCGAACCACACGAATATGGAAAGTTCTGCCTGTTCGGCCAGGAAACAGGGCGTTGTGATGTCCAGACATTCAAGACCAATATACATCAACACCTCCTTTCCTTATCCATTTCCTCTCCATCCGCTCGCACTGTGCTCTGACATTTAAGGATACTTCAAAATCCCCTTTTGTGCGCACGTTAGTGTAAAAAAATAAAAAATAAATCTTTTCTTGTTGCTTAGGTATTTAATAATATTTAGCCTCGCTGCTAATGATACTTTGAGTTCTGAACAATGTTGTTTCCAGGTATACTTATTGTCAAATGTTATTCCTAGGATTTTGAGGATGGGGATATTTTGGATTGTTTTTTTGTTTACGTTGAGGTGTATTTGGGGACAAAGTCGTCGTCGGCACACATGAAATAATTTACATTTGTCTACTGAGAGTCTGGCATATGAGGAATTTGGCCATTCTAAGATATCCTTCACTGTTTCAGTTAAAATGTTTTTGCAGGAAGTTAGATCACTGGATTTATTTAAGATGTATATATCGTCGGCGTAAATGCAATGCTCTAGATGTTTCTGTTTGTGTATTATTGTACTTATTTCGTCAAAGGCGATCATAAATAGTACAACTGACAATGGGAGTCCTTGAGGGATTCTGTTGTGTAATGGGAATGTATTGGAGTAAACGTGGTTGGCTTTATATTGGAATTTTCTATTGCTTAGAAATGATTTAACGTACCTATATACATTCTTGCCAATTCACCATTTTAAAATTTTATTAAGTACGGTGTGAGTGCCTATTCTGTCGAATACTTTCTCAAAATCAAGAGAGACTATTGTGCTGTGACTTTTGGCGGATAGAGCATTTGAGGTGTAATGGTCAATATGGAGTAAAGCGTCTGTGCAACCTCTGCTGGATTTGAAAGCTACTTAGTTGATGGATGTCATTTTCTTTGTTTCCATAAACCAGAGTAAACGTTTTTTCTAATACCTTTGCGGGACAAGGGGTTAAGGATATGGGGCGGCAGCCGTCCACCATCTCTTTATCTTTGTTTGGTTTGGGAATAGGTATTAGGAGTGCGGTTTTCCATATTTGTGGGATGTGTGATGTTTCCAGTATTTTATTGTATAACTTTACAATTCATTGTTTTGAATAATGTGAACGGTTTTTCAACATTGGGTAGGATATTCGATCTCTCCCTGGAGGTTTGCCCTTAGTTACACTAAGTTCTGACTCGAATTCGATAAATGAGATGGGTTGTTCAATGCGTAGAGCTATAGAGTTAGGAGTTTGCAAAGATAGTGGACTGTTAACGGATTCAATTTTTTTACGATTGAATTCGGGGTGAAAATTATTGTTGCCTGAGACATGCGATCAGGTTTTGGCGAAGAGTTAGCTTATTTGCGCTGTGTCTGAGATTGTGGTATTTTCGGAATTAAGGGAGGAGATAATTGTCGGATTGTGATTACCACTTAAGCTGTGTATTTTATGCCATATTGTGGTTTTGGAGGATGTTGGATTGGTTGAGAATGTGAATTGAAGGAAGCTTTTTGCTTTGCTTTCTTTCATCTTCCTACGAAATAGTGCATTCGCCGTTTTGTATGCAACAAAATTAACCTGCGTAGGTCTTTTTTTTTTTAAATTGAGAGAGGGCTGACATTTTGCTTTTCCTGAGAAGAGTTAGGTCAGAGTTCCACCAAGGCACATGTTTCTGATTTGGCTGTGATATTTGTTTGGGGCATTGAGAGATTGGCAGCGGATCTGATGGCTTTACTGATTAGCGCAGCTTCGTGATTCGTGTCAGGTGTGGGGGAATAGCTTGAAAGAAATTCGGCAACTTTTCTTTCAAAAAGTGCCCAGTTGGCAGAATCGGTTTTGTATTTTGGAGATCTGTTGTGATGGGTTATCGTTTGTTGATTATTTATTATGCTTAAAACGGGGAAATGGTCACTATTGTAGAGGTCATTTAGAATTTGCCATGGAGTTTTCGGAACCAATTCTGGGGAGCAACAAGTTGTGTCTATATGAGTGAGGGTATTGTGGGAAGAAAAATGAGTATGTGAACCTTCATTCAGTAAGATCAGATTGGAGGTGAGGAGGAGGTTTTCAATTACTTCCCCTCTTTTGTTTGTGGAAGGTGAACCCCAGAGTGTACTCCAAGCATTTATGTCGTCTACAAGTATTCTGAGCTCATTTGTTTGGTTGAGAATAGTCTGAAGATCATTTTTATTTAATGGCTGATTTGGGGGGATATAAGGCAATTTGGCGCAAGGCTAATAACCTTCCCCGGAATAACAAATTATTATGGACAATTTAACAAGGTGATAATTAAACGATTTTAATTATGTAACATCTCCTTGGATGATATAATTAGAAATTTCCGATTTTTTGTATTGTTCATTCTTGATAAACTAGGAAAAAGTTCTTCTGTTTTTGTAAGTGTCCTTTTCATTTTGTTGGGTCGAATATCGCTGTTTGTATCTGTGGGGGTTCTCTATATCACACGGAGAACTAACCCACAATCCCAACCTAACATGCAAAAACCAATCCACAATAGCATACATCTCCCAATCTGCGAAAACCATTTTCCAAACTCCCAACAGAATATAATTCAACAGAATATATTCTAATCATCCCCGCATTCATTTTCCCAAAATTGCTTCGGTCAATTCCATACTTAATTCATATTTCCCCTTTGTGACCAAGCAATCTTAACTTCCCCGAAATTCATATGTCGTAACAAACGCATATTCAAATCCACAACGGAACATTAATAATTATACCAAGCCGCATACATTTCCCCGAAACGACTTCGGTTAAAATTCTATCTAAACGATATCCCTTGCTTGCGCCCAAGCAACTGCAATTTCCCGGTATACACAACCAACGAATCCAACTTAGCTTATACGGCCAGGATTCGCTGGAACTGAATTCCTATGCAAGCATAGCAATTCTATTCGATAGTCGCCGCCCCCACGTGCCAAATAAAGTCCGTTCTAACGTTCCCCTTTCAATTGCCGCGGGTACAGCGTCAAAAATAAATAGAAGAAAAAACATTCGGGCGTAGTTCGTGAATAAAAACTAAACACACTTATGAAAAATCCTAAAATAAAATAAAAAGACCCTTATGGCCAACTCCCAATGTTTCATTTTTTCCCTTGCGCCTGTGGACACCTTCGCTGGTGAACAACTCTGTAGTGGGGCGATGGTTAACTGGTGCCATACGTTGGTACATCCACATCCTGCCCCACATATCTTCCGTAAGATCGCTAAGCCGGTTACCATTCACATTTGACCCGCGGGCCATTTCGTTGCAATTGTTTTACACTACTCTATTGACTTATAAACACAACACACTGCACAACAAGGGTCTGGTCTGGTTTTTATTGCTTTTTTGACTGCACTATTACACAATGGGGATGTAATCTAGTTTTATAACGTAGAACTGATGTTACACGTACTGAAAACAATTCGTGACTATCTAAACTCTACGACGATTGGAAAAGGAATGGCGGTATCTTATTGATCGCAGCCGGTAAACTTTTGATGACGTATTTGGGAACGTCTATCAAGCACGCCCAATAACCAATGCGTTTTTCTTTCCGAATTAATTTCCTTTAAATTATCTGTAAAAGGTTCTGAACCCCCTTTCTGCCTCTTTGACTGGTATACATTAAAATTTCGACAATCGAAGGAACTGATTTCAGAGATAATTTAATACATTATAGGTGGTTCAGTAAAAAACGAACTGAGGAAGAGCCAAAAGAGGAACCTACTCCAACCAATGATGCCAAGAAGGAAGAAGATGATGTACCACCAATTGGATTCTTTACCATGGCAAGTTCTTAGAAATGCAACAATTATTTTGTATTTGATTCATGTGCATTCCTTGTTTTTAGTTTAAATATTCGACGTGGATTGATAAATTGATGTACTTCGTCGGGTTCTCATGTTCTGTAGCTACAGGAATTGCCACACCCCTTAACAGCTTAATATTTGGCACTTTAGCTGATGTAAGTACTATTCATACATTTTATTCTATATCTCGGTACACCTCGAAGAACAGATGTTAGATATTTAACATGTCATAAAGAAGGACAAATGAAGCATCGAAATCATCGATTTTCTTTATATGAAGTGAGCATACTGTAATGAATGATTGATCACCATGTGATGCAAGCGGACATGATCGTTATTCAATATATTTAAAAGAATATATTGTGGGTGACCAGTATATAAGATTTAATCTTGAAAGTTTATCTCTAATCTTACTTCCCTACTTTTTGCTGTTTAAGCGCAGCCCGCTGTAAGTCTATGGCGTAGAGCGCCGCAGTTTGGTGAATCAAAACACGGGTTTGGTTTTTGATTAACTTTACTTCTAAAAATGCTGGGGTATTTATACTCCCAATCAATCATTCAATTGTTTACACATTTCCTTATTCACTCATACAATTTTTGCTTACAAGCTATAAAATAATTAAATAGAACATCACTCATACAATTTTGCTTATTATGCTACTTAATATCATATCACCGCATAGCGAAAGAACAATGACATAAGTTGACCCAATTAATTGGTGAATCACTTTGCCATTGACAAATTCGCAAACGATTGTCATCTGATTCCTTCAAATCGTAACTGGAGCAATTCGTTCGTTTTACTCAATGAAATGAGTTGCCCTTGAATTTGGTTGTAAACAACGAATGCTGGTTACTTGAGAAGTGCAAATTGTGACAAGGGCAATTGATTCATTTGAGTTTATTGTTTGTGGTCATTTCATGTATATGTTGTCACACTACACCCTTCCCCTACAGGAGAAAATGTTTATTTACATTTCTTAAAATGTAAATAAATATTTTCTGGTGTTTGTTTTTAGTTGTTACGTCTACATTTAATCAAGTTATTATTATGTATTTCGTATTCCTTATTATCTAATAAAATTACGCTATTCACACCTTTTTGCGCTATTATTTTATATGGACCTCTAAACGGTTTGTCCAATTTTTTCTTATTTTGTACTTTTAAATATACATAATCTCCTACTTTAAAATTAGATTTATTTATTGTTTTTTGCGTCTTATTTCTTTTTTGTTTATCATTTATCAGATTGTTTTTTGCTTGTTGGTGTGAGTACCTTAGTTTACATTTGAGTTCATTCAAGTAATTATCTAGGTCATAGATTTTCTCTTTGTTTGCTAAAATTTCACATGGTAGTGTACTTAATTTTCCAAAAACTAATTCAAACGGAGAATACAAGGTATTACTATGTGGTAAGGTATTGTAACAATATGTATAGTAAGGTAACCATTCGTTCCAATTTTCTTTGTCTCCTACTGTCATTAGGTAATCATTTAAAACTCTATGATTTCTTTCTATAGATCCTAATGTCTCATGGTGATAAGGTGTTGATACTATTTGATTTATATTTAGTAATTTACAAATGTTTTTTAACAATTCATTTGTAAATTCTGTGCCTTTATCTGTTTTAATATTTTTAAAGCATCCATATTTCAATATAAATGTTTCTACTATAGTCTTGGCAACGGTGTGAGCATCTTTAGTTTCCATTGGAAATGCTTCTACGAATTTCGTCAGTTCGCATTGCATCGTTAATACGAGGGTTGCCTTTTATATTTCGGGATTAGAGAACACAAACAAATATTGATCATCGAAAATCACTTTATTGTTTTTCAAAATATTCCCCATGAAGATCTATACACTTTTGCATGCGTTTGAACCAATTGTTTGCCACTCTGATTGAGGTATCTCCAACACATGCATTCTGAATGCAGCAGCCGCTTCTTCAGGTAACGAAAAACTTTGACCTCTCAGTTTGTTTTTTACGCACGGGAATAAAAAGAAGTCATTCGGTGCCAAGTCAGGACTATACGGCGGATGACCCATCAAATCGTTGTTTTGGGTGCTCAAAAATGCAGTTGTCGCAGCCGATGTGTGAGAGCTCGCATTGTCGTGGTGAAAGGTGATCCGTCTTCGGCGGTTGGTTTTCCTGATTTCTTGGAAGACAACTGGCAAACAAATGGTTGTGTACCACTCAGAATTGACTGTTCTGTGTTGTTCTAGTGGTACGGTTGCGACATGTCCAGTTTTTCCGAAAAAACAGGCGAACATTTGCTTGGAAGTGCTTCGTGCGCGAACAACTTTTGTTGGATTTGGCTCATCTTGAAACACCCAGACAGTCGACTGCTGTTTACTTTCGGGCTCATACGCGTAAATCCACGATTCATCGCCTATCACGATGTCATAGACGTGTTTCGAAGCACCGCGACCGTATTTTTTGAGCATTTCTTTCGACCAATTGACACGAGCCTTTTTTTTGGGCGATTGACAAATTGTGTGGGATCCAACGCGAACAAATTTTTTTTACAGTCAAATGTTTATGCAATATTGAATGTATGCTGGTCCCACTAACGCCTAAGGTTGTCTCAATCTCACGATAGGTCACATGACGATCTTCCAATATCAGTTCGCTCACAGCATCAATGGTTTTCGGAACAACAACTGATTTTGGACGACCTTCACGAAATTCATCTTGGAGTGAACTACGACCACGATTGAGTTCACCATACCATCGATAAACACTGGTCCTTGATGGAGCTTCATCGCCAAAAATTGAATTATGTTCATCCATGCACTGTTGCTGAGTTAATCCACGCCAAAAGTTGTAAAAAATAATCGGACGAAAATGTTGACGATTTAATTCCATTTTTGGGCCGAGATGAATCTTTTAAGTTACTGTAAACAACACAAATAGCACTCGTATGTCAAAACGTTATGAGTGCGTATAACCTCAAAAATGTCCAACTTTACGACAGAGCTGTCAATTGCCGGATTGCAACACTAGGGTTGCCAAATCCCGAAACATAAAAGGCAACCCTCGTATATACGTAAATCCGGTTGAAGGTCTCAGTGGGCCTATGGTGTCTATTGATATCGTTTCAAATGAAGTTCTTGGTGTATTTGTCATCACGAAGTTCTCTTTGGTGTATTTTGTTATCTTGACCTTGTTACAAATTTCGCAGTTATTTACAAATGCTTTTACCATTTTGTTCATATTTTTCCAGACATACTTTTGTTTCAATTTACTAATGCATTTTCTGATGCCGCAATGTCCTCCTATTTTAGAGTTATGATATTCTTCAATTAATCTGTGCTTTTCTTCTTCATTCGTCAACTGTTTCGGTGGTTCATATATTAAAATATCTAAACATTTATTAATGTTTCTTTTCTTCTGCAGCTTATTAAATATTTCTTTGAATTCGTGCACGTTCACATTTTCAAATATTGAACCATTTCTTTCTAGCGCTAGTTTAGTAACACCTCTATTGCTCATAGTCAATATCAGTTTCTTCAAAATCAATTTTAACTCTGATAGAGAATTATCGCTGTATTCCACAATTACAGTGTTTGCTGCTAATATAACTTTATTTCTTGAGGCCTCCTTGTTTATTATTCAATTCTCTTCATTCGCCTTATATCAGATAGTGATGTACAGTCCCATATGTGAAGGTGATCAGTCCCCACATTTGAGTCTAAGGCTTCCGCACAGTGTTTATTCATACTCTTCGTTTCATTATTCTTCTTCATTGCTCTGGTAACAATATCTATACTATGTTTTGGCATCATTTCTGTTAAATTTTGAGAATCTATTTTTATCCTTGAAAGTGCATCTGCATTTGTATTCATTTTTCCTTGTTTGAATACAATGTCGAAATCGTAATCCATCAGGTCTACACGTATTCTGGTTAATTTTGAAGATGGATTTTTATGGGTGAACAAGCTTACTAGTGGTCTGTGGTCAGAGTAAACCGTGAATTTTCTACCAAATAAATAGGGTCTAAAGTAATTTATATGGATGTACTATAGTGTAAGAAAATCTTAATGTTTGTGTGCATACGAGCTTACAAAATATTTTTATAACAAATGTTGGGAATACTGTCTAACATTTCATGTACCTTTTATATGTATTTGCCATGTATAGGCGTACAGAATATTTTTATACTTATTACATTTCTTACTGTGAGAAATTCTTCTTTCTCGTACTATTTTCTATTTATTACAATATTTGTTTAAGTTTTTCTTAAACTTTATGGTGTTTTTATTGATATACATGATTGATTTAAGAATAAGTATTTCCTGAACTATTATTAAAAATGGAAATAATGATTACAATAATATATTCATAACGAATATAGAGAAAAATACAAGCAAAAACAATGTTTTATTTAAACAATACATTCCATTGCAATTTCAGCCTAAGCAATAAGCACATTTCGTATAAAATGTTTGTAAAATTTAATTTACATAATTGTTAAGCGACGTGTATAGTTATTTACATGTTTATTAATTTAATTTCATCAGGCAGGATATATAATACTATATAATCGTTACTGATTTGTTTCTTCCTTTTTTTTTTTTTTTTATTTATTATTTTAGACATGATTTACATCTGTTCTGCTAGGGAATCGTCCAAGGTTTCTGGGAAGAAAATATGTTGTGCATGTGGATAAGATATGGGTATATTGGTTGCTCGACCATCTGAGGTAATTCGAAGATGAGGGGGGTTGCCAATTCTTTCGTACACAATTAGCTTTTGTGAACGTTCTGGTATGTAATCGTCTTCTTTTTTTTTTTTTTTTTTACATTTCTGTATTTATTGACCATAAATAATTTTTACAATAAGCAATACAGATAACTTATGATACCTTAGCTATAATTGTTTACATATACTTACTAGTACATTTTTTAAACAATACGATAAAAGTTATATATTGGTTATGGATTATGATTTTAGTGGGTAGAGCTTCCTGGAAAAGGTCAGAAAACCAGGATATAGTTATTTACTTAACCTATGCTAATTTACTTAACTTATCTTAACTTAGTCTAGTTACCTAATTATTATTGAAATAAGTTAGTGTGGTGTGGAAGGGGGTAGCATAGTGATCAATGGGTTAGTGAGGATATTTTCAGTCAGGGATGTGGGTTGGGGAACTACTTTCCGTTTGTTCGTTGAAACGCAAAATATTGGAGAAGGGTTGAATATTACTTTATTTAAATTGGTGAGGTGAAAGCTCTGTATTGTAGTATACAATCTTATTAGAGTTATTAACCAATCTGCCAGAGGTGAAGAACGTTCTGATGTGGAGACAGTTCGGGCAGGCAGTTCGGTTATCTGACGGAGTCGATGTGAGCGCATTTATTATCGGGTTGGGATTATTGGGAAGATTTTCAATAAATTTGATGGACAGTTCGAGGAAGCGTCGATCTATACGTTCAATATTAGCGGCATAGTAGAGCGAACTACTGTTGTAATATTTGTGGGAGTTGGGATGTCGGTTGAGGCCAGTGATAAGTCTGAAGCATTTCCTTTCGAAGATGCGTAGCTTCTCCATTTGGGCGGGTGTGATATGGTACCATATCGGGCATGCATATGTGAGAGTGGGTCTGATTATCTGTTTGTAGATAAGTGATTTAACTTTGGGAGAGAGACCATTCGGCTTGTACATCACTTTTCTGCAGAGATTAAGTTGAATTGCGGCTTTGCGAATCGAGTTTTTGGTGTGGGCGGAGAAGGACAGATTGTTGGTGAAGGTTATTCCCAGGTACTTTAAGGTTTTGGAGGGTTTAATTATATTGTTATTTAACTTGATTCTGATTTTGTTATGGCAGCGTATGGTGTTGTTAGTACAATTCGCATTTCTGCCTTTAAACACTATGAGTTGAGCTTTGGCTGGGTTGAGTCGGATTTTCCACTTAGTAAAATATGCAGAGAGATTCGGCAGATAGCTGTTAATACAGTTTCTTGCCTCCTTGTCAAACTTGTTGCTTGAATAAATTAAAGTGTCATCGGCATAATTCAGCATTACTGTATTAGGTGACAGTGGCTGCGGGGTGTCTGAAGTATAAAGAAGGTATAATAATGGTCCGAGAATGGAACCTTGAGGAACACCCGCGGTTATACTGTATGGTGTCGAAAGAGTTGAATTTATTTTCACCATGAACTTTCTATCAGAAAGGTAGGAAGCGAGAAGTTTTATGGTGTGGGTGTTTAATCCGAACATTGAATGTAGCTTATAGAGCAGTACTGCAATCCAAACGCAATCGAATGATTTTGCTATGTCGAGAGAGACGTATATTGTAGGGGATTGGTTTTGGAGATTCATTGTCACATCATGTGTCAGTTTTAAGAGAGCATGACAAGTTGAGTGTTGTGGACGAAAGCCAAATTGAGAATTCGGGATAAGGGAGTTGTCTCTAACAAATGAGAGAAGATTTTTGTATATCTTACAATCCAAAACCTTACTAAGCGAATTTAGCTATGATATGGGACGGAAGTTAGCCAGGTTGTTGGAAGAACCGGATTTACTAATAGGGACTATCACCACTGTTTTCCAACATTTTGGGAAATGTGAAGCGTTTATTATGTGGTTGAGAAGAACGAGAATGGGGAGTAAGTTTTCCGGGTGAAGTCTTTTAAATAGAAGTTTAGGGATTCTATCCAAGCCTGTAGATTTTTTATTGTTACGCGAAGAAGTCAATTCAGATAATTCTGTAAAGGTTAGGAATGTGTCGGTTCCCATGGGATGTGACGCTTTATTGGTTTCGTTGAATTCAGTAATGAATGGTGGGAAGGATGGCTCCAGTGTGCCTGAGATGAATTCATTCACGGTGTCGTGGAAATTAGTGACTGGGAGGGAATCGTTTTGTTTATGAGTTTTACAGAAGTGTTCAGCGAGACAGTTTGCTATATCAGTGTCCGATTGGGCGATGTTACTGTTAGATGGTTGGATGAGATAGTCTATTCGAGGCTTGAATTTACGACCAGTTAGTCGATTTATATTTTTGAATAGGTCACGGTTTGGTTTGATACTGTTTAGAGTAGAAGTGTAGGTCTGATCGGTGAAATTTTTAAGTTGTCCATTTATCAGGGTGGTCAAAAGCTGTATCTGTTGTTTAATAAAGGGTGAGTAGCTAATATGCAATTTACGTCGGAGTTGTTTTTTTATGCGCAATAATTTTGTGAGGAGGTTGGGTAATGGTTTTCCTAAGTGGTTATGAGGGACGGTCGTAGGGGTATGGCTGAAGAGAGCATTTCCCAGTATTTGCTCTATTTTTACAGCTGCCTGGTCAGTTTTAGTAGGGAATAGGTTTGAAGATTCCGGTAAAGAATAATTTGAAAAACTGGCAGCAATATCGTTATCGACTTTTTTCCAGTTTGTTTTGGAAAAATTTGGGATAGGATTCACTGTGTAGAGTGGTTCGAGCGAAGGGATTTGAGCCGTGGAGTGAACGGACCCATGATCGGATGGGAACGTAAAGAACACTGTAGGGGGATTAGATGAATAGATATCTGTGGATTTTAGGAAGAAATCGATTGTTGATTTGGTTGTACTACAAATTCGTGTAGGTTGCAATGGACAGTCTGCGTAAACATATGGGTGAAGTGGGAGGAGATCTAGGAGTTGGTAGCCATATTTGTTGCACTTGATGTCATTAAATGATGTATGTCGAGCTTTCCAGTCTCCCCCTATGATGAAAGGTGCCGGCAGAGACTGCTGGATTATTTGAGAAATAAATCGTCTTCAGGTTCGTTCGTGTATACCTGTGGTCCTTCCATACTGCCAAAAAGCTCGTCTAATTGTTCTCGCGAATAAACCGCCATCCGGTTCTTGTCCGCTGCTTCGTATGAAGTTAGCATCATCTGGGGCATAAATTACTTCAGGTAATAATGGCAGAATCAAGTCTCCAGATCGGTGTAGGCAACGATCAAGAAAAAGTTTCAGATCAGTGCAGGGTAATTTCGTCTTCAGAAAATCTTTGACAAGGATCAAAAGATTCTAGATCCAAGATTGCATCGAAAAGTCTCCAGATAATCTTTGACAACGATCAAAAGATTCTAGATCCAAGTGTGCAGGGTCGCTCTGTAATGAATGATTGATCACCATGTGATGCAAGCGGACATGACGTTATTCAATATATTTAAAAGAATATATTGTGGGTGACCGGTATATAAGATTTAATCTTGAAAGTTTATCTCTAATCTTACTTCCCTACTTTTTGCTGTTTAAGCGCAGCCCGCTGTAAGTCTATGGCGTAGAGCGCCGCAGTTTGGTGAATCAAAACACGGGTTTGGTTTTTGATTAACTTTACTTCTAAAAATGCTGGGGTATTTATACTCCCAATCAAGCATTCAATTGTTTACAAATTTCCTTATTCACTCATACAATTTTTGCTTACAAGCTATAAAATAATTAAATAGAACATCACTCATACAATTTTGCTTATTATGCTACTTAATATCATATCACCGCATAGCGAAAGAACAATGACATAAGTTGACCCAATTAATTGGTGAATCACTTTGCCATTGACAAATTCGCAAACGGTTGTCATCTGATTCCTTCAAATAGTAACTGGAGCAATTCGTTCGTTTTACTTAATGAAATGAGTTGCCCTTGAATTTGGTTGTAAACAACGAATGCTGGTTACTTGAGAAGTGCAAATTGTGACAAGGGCAATTGATTCATTTGAGTTTATTGTTTGTGGTCATTTCATGTATAGGTTGTCACCCTACAATACCATCATCATCATCATCGTTGGCACTACAACCGGGATCCGGTCTTGGCGTTATTTAGCAAATCAATAATTTATTTTTACGGCAAGTTTATTAGCCTTGCACCAGAGCATACCATACAAAGGGAATTTTAAGGAACCCGTGAACTTAAACCCTTAAACTTTAAGAAGCTCTTATATCAAGCATACCTACCACCCGAATGTCCGCTAATTGAGGCACATGATAAGATCATCCAAAAGCCTCAGTGCAAAACTACCAAATATTAAGATTAAAAATAATTTCTTCCCAAGCTAGTTGACTTAACTCTCAAGATATTTATCTTAAGGTTTATTTACATTGCATTCACACATTGTAAGCAATATTTCAACCAAATTCCTTTATCCTGCGTTATTCTGGATATGTTTACATACCCGAATTCAATTCCCTTTATCAAATGATATCACGAATATGTAAACATTAGTTCAATTGAGTTCCTTTGTTGTACCTTTACAGTTTTTAAGTTGGAATAGTTTATAAGTTGGAATAAAGAGGTAGTCGTCCAAGGCGTACAGTCGGAGATAATCTAAGAATAAAGTATAAGTGAAACTAAAAGCTGTGTTTTTGTGTACTAGTTTCCAAATATCCACATTTATCTGGCGCAGTCGGCTATCTTATCGTCCAAAGACAATATGATCATCGTCGAACCCCCAAATCTAGTGAACTAGAGAATAGTGAACTACAGACTATTGTCCAAAAACATTAAGATCTATAAGCGGAAAGTGAACTATAAACTAGATATTATCGTCAGAAGACAATAAGTGCACCAAGTGTCCTGAATATCAAAACAAGTTACACAAAAACAAAAGAAAAACAAAATTTTGTAAAGATAATAAGAACAGCCCAACGTGCAAAAGTGACTTATAAATTTCATGCCGAAATCTAACGAAAGGAAGAAGAAAACCGAAAGATTCCCTCATTTATCAAACGACGAATCAACTCCCGAAAATATGAACGACGGCGAACGTAGCATCCCCCGTAAGTAGTAACCAGAGCATACAATGATTTAATGACAAGAGTTGACCTCCATATCATTATTATTTTTTCCACCAAGTAGAATTTGCATAAAATAGTTTATGCAAAGTAGCTACTTAACGATATTTCCAATTTACCGGTAGAGAGGGGAATTAAAGTCGTGGAGATTAGATGTTGGGCGAGGGCATGGACACGAGGCCCGTCACACCACTCCTAAATTTGTCAATGTGCGTATATATTCCGTAGATACATCCAACAGATGTTTCAAATTGTTGGAACTGTTATAATTATTTATACCATTTAATTTAAATATATATGTAAATAATATAAGTATTTATTTCATTGAATATATTGTAATAGTAAGCGGAAGTAACAGAACTTACTTTGGTAGACCGTTGAGCGGTCGCTGGGTATTGTTAGATGTGTCAGCGGACAAGTTGCAGGGGGCGTTGAGAGTGGTGCTCTCCGGTTCAGTTTCCGTTGGTTTGATTGTTGTTTTGATCTTATTGGGTCATTGTTCGAACGACTGTTTCGTCTAGATCTGCAATCTCGGCAACAATATTTCGGATGGATTTTTGTTTGAGTTGAATAACTTTTTTATAATTCTTGTTGTACTTAGACTTACACTTCGTTATGTTTTGGTTGTTTAACGTCGAATGTGTCAAATATATTTTTGACGTTTAATTTTTTATCCGGCGCCAACGCCGTTTCATTATTATTTTCTGTACCAAGTAGAATTTGCACAGAGTAGTTTATGCAAATTACCTAGTTGGCGAGTTGTTTTCCTTTCACAGGTAGAGAGGGGAAACTTACGAAAGGGGATCAGCGGATGTTAGGGGGAACCTGGACGCAAGGTAGGTCTCCGTAACAGAACTCTCCTCCCAGTAAGTCGGCAAATTGAAAAAAAGTCTTAATTGAGCATTGACCAACACTCGCTTGTGGTAGTTTCGCTTGAGGAGGATTTCCTAGACCGCCTCGCAATTGCTCTCATCCAAACTGAAATATTGCGACAATCTCTCCGCCTCTCCGGTGGTGCTAGACCTCAGGTAATGCAACTTCTTGATGTTACTCAGGATGGGGTCGTTGAGTCATTGAAATAGATCATAAAACGACCCTTTATGATCTATTTCAACGACTCAACGACCTCCAGCCCTCATAGGCTCCTTAGAAGAAGAGCAAGTTAATCTTGGATAATCGCAATTTATGGGTTATACTCTCGTATGCCGCCACTATTGCTGGAAGGCACGGCCCTCACCTTATCCAGTGCATCCATTAAAGAGGCGCAATATGTGACGTATAATGGGCTCATTCTGCTGAACGTCTTCTCTAGACTCAGCCATTCGGCTTCATCCGTCACTTCTACGATAGCGCTGGTGTTAGATGCTACGCCTGATTGAAGGTTAATCTCCAGCATTTCTAGACGACATTGGAGGTAATTCCCTGATGCCTTGGCATCCTTATTTGCTTTCGTGAAGTGCACCTCATCACATGCCCGACACTATTGCTAGCAGGCAGGGCGCTCACCTTATCAAGCGCATCCATTAAGGAAGCGCGATAGGTGGCGTCTAATCCGCTCATTCTACTGAATGTCTCCTCCAGAGTCCGTCATTCGGCTTCATCCGCCACTTCTGCGATAGGACCGGTGTTAGCTGCAACGCCTGATTGAAGGTTAATCTCCAGGATCGCTAGACGACCTTGGAGGTAATCCTTTGAAGCCTTGGCCCCCTGAATTCACCTCATGGATCCGAAACCATGATTGTGCAGCACAATAAGGCGGATTCGGTTCGAAGGACCAAATGGTTTTTGGTTTGTGTTGTGGCGGGCTGTTCATGGACTTTATAATATTGTCGGAAACAAACTCCCGGTGTATTAAATTAAAGGCGAAGTTACTAATTGTTGCCTAATTCAATTTAACTTATTATTTAGCGTTATTTCAATAAATATAATAGTTTAGCGTTATTTCAATGGATATAATGATTCCCCTTGAAGAGAAAGAAAACAGGACACTTTATGTTTCTTTCAACTGACTTCTTTATTGTCCGACACTTCTTTCGTTTATCATCTGCTATACTTTATTTTTGACAACGGTGTCCTTTCCTTTACTTAATGCGAACTTTGAACTTAATATCTTTTCTCGCCTCTAATCCTTGGTTCTTCTAGGACTGTTAGGATAAGATCAGCAACGGGCTGGTCTTTATTTACTCTTCGACTGTCGCCAATCACCCGTTATTAGCTGCTAGCTAGCAAATGTACTAACATTTTCGATTAGTATTATTTGCAGATCCGTAACATAATACCTTTTCGAATGTCCTGGACAGTAGCAGCACCTAGTGTCTTTCCTTCCCGTCATTTCCCGGCTTTACGAAGGTGGGCTGAAAAGTTTCCGACCTCAAACTGAGGATAGCAGCACTCGTCAATAAAATATAGTTGTAGTAGAATGTAGTTGTGCATCTTTTGATAGTTACTCACCAAAATTTCAGACATTTTGGACGCGTAGTTTTTATTTGACAGTCGTTTGAGTGAGTCGATGCGAGTGTTTTTGTGAAAATGGACAAAATTGTGTATCGAGCTGTCATAAAATTTTTGTTTTTGAAAGGCAATACGCCTACGCAAATCAAAGATGAGTTGGACTCTGTGTATGGGGACTCTGCACCATCATTTATAACAGTGAAATTTTGGGCTGCTGAATTTTAACGTGGTCGTGAGAGCTTGTGAGACCATGAACGTTCGGACCGAACGCAAAAACTGACGATAACATCGCTAAAGTTCACCAAATGGTGGTAAACGACTGCCGAATTAAAGTGAGAGAGATAACAGAAGGTATGAAAATGTCCAAAGAACGTGGTTGTCGCATATTAAATCAAGATTTAGGCATGAGAAAGCTATCTGCGCGTTGGGTGCCTCGTTTGCCTCGTTAGACCGAAAACGTGTTCGAATGAACATTTCCAACTCTCTGTTGGCGCGGCTTAGGCGCACTAAAACCGAGTTTTGGCACCGAATAATTACTGTCGATGAAACTTGGATACACCATTATACGCCCGAAACAAAAATACAGTCAAAACAGTGGACTGCAAAGGGGGAATCGGCTCCAAAAAAAAAACAAAAACTGGTTTTTCGGATGGGAAAGTGATAGCAACTGTTTTTGGGGATAGTCATGGAGTTATCTTAATCGATTATCTTCAACTGAAGGCAGAAATTGCGGAAAAACTGCGACATTTGCAGAAAAATATAATCCTGTTTCACGAAGACAACGCGTCGTCTCACACTTCATTGGATGTCATGGCGAAAATCCACGAATTACGGTTTGAACTGCTTGACGACCACGCCTTACTCACCAGATCTAGCCCCAAGCGACTTCTTTTTGTTCCCTAATCTAAAAATTGCGATCAGAGTACAGAGATTTTCGTCAAATGAGGAGGCAATCACCTTCGTGAACAGTTATTTTGCAGAGAAAAATACCAAGTACTATTTGCACGGGTTAGGATGATGGGAGCATCGCTGGGAGAAGTGTGTAGAGTTACAAAAATAAATTTTAAGAAAAAATATCTTGTATCTTTGTTAGGTCGGAAACTTTTCAGCCCAGCCTCGTATGTTCGTCCTAAAATGGACGCGTAGTCCACCCAAAACTGCACTACAGGTGGTCGATAGGATGCAAAAACGAGCAGCGAAAGTTATTGGGGACCCAGCTGTGAGTCGATCAATTCCGTAGTTAGAACATAGGCGCAACGTATCATGCCTATCTCTTTTCTATAGGTAGTATCACGGTCGTTGCTCAACTAAACTTGCTCAATGTAGTCCGCCTCCTCATTTTATAACGATAGCAATGTCTCGTTGCCATAGCTTTGATCACTATTGTCTGGGTAGCACAATCTGCAGTATGTTTGCTTTTGTGCCGTCATAGAGATTTTCCTGATGTGGTATCTGGATCTATGATACGCCTGTATATGAGTTTGAATTTGCATGCACTTTTACAGATACCCATTCGTGTATTGATTAATTTGATTACGGTTAATCAACATGTGGGGATTCATATGAAGATGGATTCGATTAATGGTGGAGGATGGATCCAAAAGAGTAAGTATTTGGGAGTGTAAAGTTTTGCGTGTAACAATCCTCCCCCCTTTACAAAATCAGTACTATTCTTGGAAGAAGAATAATACTCCTTGGGTGCAGATAAGATGTGTGTGTGGTGAAGCGCGCGATTTGTGTTCCTTGGGGTATACAAAAAATGTAATTTATATTTGTCCTTTAAATTTATTTTACATTTATTTTATTTAGTTGGGACCATACTACATATGTGTTTTTTTAAATATAGTAGCATTTATTTTTGTTTGTTTGTTTGTTGTGACATATATTTGTTTTTATATGATTGTTTTGTTTGATTTTAGTTTTAAGTATACAGTATGCATTTCTTGGTTGTTTGTTTATATAATATCAGTGCTCTCGTACACCAACATGTTTATATATATATATATATATATATATATATATATATATATATATATATATATATATATATATATATATAAACATCCGCACTACAACCGGGAGCCGGTCTTGGCCTTATTTAGCAAGTCCTGAGGCTAGTTAAATTTTCCATAATGACTTGTTTTTTCCGGGCAAGGTCATTAGTCTTGCGCCAGAGGCTCCTCGACGGGGAATCGAATTCCGGTCTCCCGCGTGACAGGCGGGTATACTAACCACTATACTATCGAGGAGCCATATATATATATATATATATATATATATATATATATATATATATATATATATATAGCTCCTCGATAGTATAGTGGTTAGTATACCCTCCTGCCTATATATATATATATACATATATATATATATATATATATGGCTCCTCGATAGTATAGTGGTTAGTATACCCGCTTGTCGCTGGGGATACCGGGGTTCGATTCCCCGTCGGGGAGCCTCTGGCGCAAGACAAATGACCTTGCCCGGAAAATACAAGTCATTATTGAAAATTTAACAAGCCTCAGAACTTGCTAAATAAGGCCAAGACCGGTTCCCGGTTGCAGTGCCGATGATGATGATGATGATATATATATATATATATATATATATATATACATATATATATATATATATATATATATATATATATATATATATATATATATATATATATTTGTTAATTTGTTAATTTTCTATTTGACTTATTTAATTTATTATTTAATTTTAGTAATAGTAAAAAAAATCAGTAATATTTTCATTTTGATGAATGTAACACTACAATCTGGGCCTATTTTGGCGGCAAATGCGATGATGTTTAATGTAATGTAATGCAAGAAACCTCTAAATTTCTGTTGCGCTTGGAAAACCAAAGAAGTGTCTAGTTATTGACTGCAAGGTATTCTACATCGATTAAACACTTTCAGCCCTATTTCATACACTTTTCAATCGTTATTGCCAATACCCATACTTTCTAAAATGTGGAAAGCCCTGAAACGCACTCTGTAAGGCCGGTTAGTCAAGTATGAAGAAATCCACCTTTTTAATACGGGTTCAAGGGTCAAGGTGGAAAATTTGAAAAGTACAAGTCTCTGCGAAATTTTATCGGAAGCTTTACTAAAATCCGTAGTGACAACTACGACCTCGTTGCCGTTCTCTAGGGTTGGAGTGTCTGGGAAGTATATTCGACTAAGTTAGTGGTGGTTGATCTCCCACCAAGAAAGCCGTGTTGCCTAAGTGAAGTTAGGGATTTGCAGTGGCAGCATTAACATTGGTAGAGAACGCTTTCAAAAACTTTGGGGATGTAGGAGAGTTTGGCGATGGGACGATAGTTCGAGATATCGAACTGGGTGTCTTTTTATGCTCGAGGGTGATAAACGATGTTTTCCAAATATTAGGGACCTCACCTTGAGAGAACGACAGATTGAAATTTGTCGAAAGAAGGGAAGAGAAAACGGAGGAGCATTTTTTAAGAAATACAGCGGGGAGATCACCAGGCCCAAGGGTGAATTCGTCCTTGAGCTCAATAAATTGAGAAAGAAGTGGACCGTGGGAGAAATTGGGTAAGTATTTGAAATAGGTCAGTTCGGGAACGAAAGAGTCGTCTGTAAAGCATTGTCTGAAAAATGAGGCGAAGAGGTCCGCAATGACATGTGAATCCGTTGAGGTTTTCATTATCGAATCTACGTTTGTGATTGATAAATTGGAAAAAACGTTTTAGTGTCATTTATTAGGTTAGCCAGAGTTTCTGTTAGGTATTTTTGATAAAGGTCATCGTAGAGTTGTGTGAATTGAAGATAAATACCAAGGTAGTTGGAGTGGTCGCAGACGGAGCGATTACGGAGGAAGGAAGCCCAAAGCTTGTTCCTTTTATTACGTAACGAACGAAACTTGCGGTTAAACCAAGGAGATGAGGAGGTAGGATTTTTGTTCCTGGAATAGGGCACGTAAAGGGAAATAGATTTAAAGATTGGTGGTAGCATCTTCTAGCGTCAAATGTTCAGAATGGAATGAAATTTTGTTCAGGTAATCGTTAATAAAACGAAAGTTTGGTTTGTGGAAGTCATGTGAGTAAATGTCACAGGATCGGGTGGGCTGCGCTGCTGAATTATGAAAGAAAATTGGGTAAGTGGTTGGTGGTGATTGTCGATGGTAGACAGAACAAGGGGTAAGGGGATGCTGAGGAATTAGTAGGACCCGTCCTTAAAATAAGGTCTAGTTGTCTGGCTAGGTGGTTTATGACATTACTAACTTGATATAGGTCTGAATCGATTAGGTGGTCGAAGAAGAGGCATTCCCTGGCATTGAAGCGCGTGGTGATGTAGAGGTAAGGTCATCTGACAGAGTCCAGAACACGACTACCTCACAATTTGAGGGCTACCGGCTGGCAGATCCTGCTTAGCCCCGCGTCACACTACTGCTGCTTAAATCTTCATTACATTAATTGGCGATCTCTCAGAAACATTGGACTTGTTGAAGTGTTGGTAAGTCACCCACGTTAGCGATAATGTCCAGGTTTTATATATCTTAATAAGTATTACATTATTTTCTTCTTCTGACATTTCGTCGATTGTTATTGGAGACTATATTTTCCCAGCCTATCAAAAACTATTTTGAGTTCGTTAGCGAAGTTCTTCGCATATATGTTATTACTATTGCCGTCCTTGTACATCAAAGATTTTAAACCTTAGGCGACCGGTGAGTACGTATTTCATGAGCCTTTGAAAAGTAGCTGGTTTTTTTTTTACACTAACGCGTGTTATGGGTTTTGAATAATATACGAATCAAAAGTCACGACGCCAAAGGAACGGCAGCCAAATCTTCTTCTTACACTAAAATTCAAACACAGAATCTTTCCTTGACCTCCTTCTACTTTTATTTTGTATATTTTTATTAATTACCATTAACTTAACATTCATTTTGTTTTAATAATTCTGTTCTAGCATTAACTGAACATTCACTTTGTTTTACAATTTTGTTCTAGCACTAACTTAACATTCACTTTGTTTTACAATTCTGTTCTAGCACTAATTTAACATTCACAGTGTTTTTACAATTATACTTCCTGGACTTTTTCGATAGCTTTACCTTGCACAAGAACCAACGATCAAAGCAGGACCTTCTTACTTTCACTACCAACCTCCAACTTTTTCGACCAAATTCTGACTCGACTATCTTCACGATCAACCTCTCACTGACTCCTAACTTCTTCCTACCATTTCTTGTCACCGCGGGGTCAACACTTCCCGATGCCGATAACGCAATTTCATTTCGCAATGATCTAATTCCCGATTTCCAACTTCAATTCGCAATTACTTTGCACCGTGGTGTCAGCCAATATATCTTCATCGCTTTACGCCACAGTTAAAACATCCGCAATTGCGAATTGACGCAATTAACTCTTGTGCAATTACTTTTTGCGTTTTGTCATTCGTGCCGAAATATGCAATTAATTGCACGATATTATACAAAGAGATCGACCTAACTCCTCTCAAGGGGGGGTGTCGCAATCTTTATTAGAAAAGGGATCAATCATAAAGTAATATATAGTGGAGAAGTGCGCAGGTTCCGGGTGCTGGAAGCCTGTATCGTCCGCATACCCCTTCAGCAAGGAAGGGGTTTGTATGCGATTGCGGTCTATGCACCTGAGGAGCACCAACAAAACCTATTTATAGCGGAGCTCGAGACACTCTTTCGATGCTTACAATTGCACCTGGGCAAAAACTACTTTATCCTAGGGGGAGATATGAACGCCAAGCATAGAAATTGGGGAAATTATATATCTAATGCCAGAGGAAATCAGTTGGCTGGTTGGTTAGATCAGTATCATATTGAATATAGAACTGACCTGCTAGCTACGAAATATCCATCGTTCCCCAGAGGTAGATCGTTCTTAGATATCTTGCTAATCGACTCACGACTGGGACTACTTAACACCAACAGACGAAACACAAACTGTTTACGGACAATTGAATACGACAGTGACCACTGTGCATTCACGGCAGTAATAGAGCTTCCGAACGAGCTCGCAGATCTGGAGGAATTCGTGATCCCGCAACCCTATAACTACAGGGCAATGCGATGGCCGCGGTTCACCAGATCATTAACAAGAGAACTCTGTTCGAATGACTTTAATCTGCCAGTAAACAGAAACCTGACAAATGACGAAATCGACAAATACATTCAACAAATGGACGAAACCGTAAAACGAACAATGGACAAAACAATTCCCAAAACAACAGTTACAGATCACATAAACATGTACAGAAACGCAACAATAAACGCACTCCACAAGAAAAAGAGCAGACTGCTATCGAAATTAAAACAATTACACAGACAGTTTACAGACAGACAAGACCAGGAGATAATATCACTGAAATCTCAATTAAAAAACCTCCAACAATTACTTAAAGCTAATTATAGATTAGCAACAAATTTGTATTGGAACAACAGAATTCGAGCTATAAAAACTAATAACCCGAATATGTTCCCACAAATAAATAAAATATTCAGGAGAAATAACCAAAACGAGATTCAGTGTCTCCAAATTCCACGTACTGAGGTAAACAAGCAGCTGCTAACCAACATTGGCATAGATACAGAGAACGCTATCTTCAATAGTGAGCTCTTCGTGATCGAAGATCCTTTGGAGAGGGCGAACGCTGTGGGAGCTGTCTTTCAGGAAATGTACAAGGTGAATGAAAGCATTCACCGAAATCACGACCTGGAGGACAGAATTCGACTGAATCACCTGCACCTCCGGAATGAAATTTCACAATGGCAATCGGAGAATCCGGGTTTTACGGAATTCAGTGACGATAATCTGTCAATTGACATTAATGCCAATGGTGGGGCTAATAGCCTTTTAATCACAAGGGAAGGAATCCAGAGTATCTTCGACTCATTAAGAAGCAAAAAGTCAGTGGGAATAGATGGAGTACCTAACATCGTAGTCAAGAACCTGCCCCCAAAGGCAATAGATATATACACGGTCCTGTTTAACAAAGCGTTGAATAATGCATATTATCCCGCGCGTTGGAAAACGGCAATCATTCAGCCCATCGCAAAAAAGGGCAAAGACTGTACAAACCCAATGAACATGCGTTCGATAAGTTTACTCCCAAGCATCAGTAAAGTATTTGAAAAAATCATTAACAAAGCTCTGCTAAAATGGGTAGACGACAATAGCATTATTCCAAATAACCAGTTTGGCTTTAGGGCGGGTCATGAAACCACACATGCCGCAGCTAAACTGGTCTCCGACATACAATGGAATAAATGTAGGAACCAATGCACAGGTGCCTGTCTGATCGACTTGGAAAAAGCCTTTGATACCGTCTGGATCGAAGGGTTGTATTACAAACTGGTCAGATATGGCATACATAAGCCTTTACTATATGTACTTTACGATATGTTAAAAGACAGGAGGTTCATGGTCAAAAGTGGTAATGTGACCTCTAATGAAACGTATAATATCAAGAATGGCTTGCAACAGGGTGCGGTACTCTCTCCGATTCTTTTTAACATTTACATTAGCGACTTATTAGATGCACTTCCGCAGGCTATTGCGTACGCAGACGATCTCATAATTTACAGAACAGCTCCGAAAGTTGAGATCATAAATAGTTTAATACAGCGAGATTTCAACAACGTGCAGCGCTATTGCGACAACTGGAAACTTAAGATCAACTTCCAGAAATGTGAAGCCATCCTATTTAGAACCCCATTATATAAAGCCACGAACGACACAAGGAAAAACTGGCGAAAGCTAGTTATCGTGGGACCGCATGGAGATAAACTGGAAACCAAGAGTTTAGTTAAATACCTGGGCATCTGGCTAGACCAATATCTGTATTTCAACAGACATGTAGAGGCTGCTCTGGTCAAGGCTAGAAAAACGTTTGCTATGACAAGGAGGCTATTTCACAGTAGCCAACTTGACAGCAGGGTAAAGGTCATATGCTACATGACGCTAATCAGGCCAATGCTCATATATGGCTGTCCAGTATGGTTTAACATAGGTCCAAATTTGATGGAAAAGATTAGGGTGTTCGAAAGGAAGTGTCTGAGAACCTGTCTCAGATTATATCGAACACCGGAATCGGAATACAAAAAGTACTACTCAAATGAGACTTTATATAATGAAGCCTGCATAAATAGGGTGGATAATTTTATGATTAAATTAATCAGAGGACATATTGCGAGAGCAATAAGCTCGTCCAATGACCTAATTTTCGGGGCTTATTATCCAAATACCCTGTACTATGAGAACGTGCGTCGCAACGGTTTTGTTCCACCAGAGGCGTTCCTTGATTTGGACATGAAAGGGCTTATACAGGATAGATCCGGAATTCCGCTGATCTAGTAGATCATCTGTAGACGGGCGATTGTGCTACGACCGGGAAGTAGCGCGCACCGAAGAAGAGCTCCTGCGCTTCAGTAGGGCTATCTCCCACAGAGACCGGGACGATAGTATTAGACAGTGTCAACAGTTCTGGTGGTTGAATGGCATATAAGACCTGGGTACCAAAGTCGGTAAAGAATCATACTATCATCAGCTAGCTTACATAGACTTAGCTTTTCTAGAACTAGGGTAGTATAAGATTTAAGTTAAGTTAGGTTAAGTGCTTTTACATAATAATAAAAAAAAAAAAAAAAAAAAAAAAAAAAAAATTAAAAAAAAAGTAGGTAAGTTAAGTAAGTTAAATTTTAAGAAAAAAATTGACAAAGTTTTTCAAATTTTTCTTTGTATTTCAACTAATTATTAGTACTGCCACAAAGTTCTGTCGCCGAAAGGCAAATTATACAAATGTTTAGTAATGTTTAGCTTAGAGCGTCTGCGAAGGACCAGTAAGTTATTATACAAGATAATTAAGCTACAATTTAAGCATTTTTTGTCTAGCCTTTAATTTAGAAATTAAGAATATATAAAGAAAAATAAAAAATGTTGTAAAAATGAAAATGAATGCAATTAATTGCTTTTGTATTATTTGCTAATCGTTTCGGAATATGCAATTAATTGCATTATCGTTCCGGGGGTCATCCGAGTTTAGAATCGGGTGGCGTTCTTTTGTTTGAGTGTATCAATGACCTCATGTAAGCCATCTTTGTCTATAATGTCACTGACACACTTAACACGCGCGTACAAAAGATTTTGAAGTACTCTTAAATGTCAAAGCGTACGAGCGGATGAAGAGGAAGTGGATAAGGAAAAGAGGTGTCGATGTATATTGGTCTTAAATGTCTGGACATCACAACGACCAGGAAACACATGATCAGGTAGAACATTCCACATTCGTGTGGTTCGGATAAAGAATGACTCTCTATGTTTATTTGTGCGCCTAAAGTCCACTTTCAACGTGAACTGATGCGCATTCACAGATTGACGGGTATCGCGGGAAACTGCCTGAAGAGGCGGAACACATTCAGCAAGTTGAGCAACGACCGTGATACTACCTATAGAAAAGAGATAGGCATGATACGTTGCGCCTGTTTTCTAACGACGGAATTGATCGACTTACGGCTGAGTCTCCAATAAGTTTCACTGCTCGCTTTTGCATCCTGTTGAGCACGTGTAGTGTAGTTTTGGATGCGCCTGACCAAATATGGGAGTTGAACCCCAATTTTGGACGAATACACCCTTTGTAAATAGTGGCCAGGTTGGATGGAGTGAAGTATCTTTTGCATCTCTTAAGGAATCCCATACACTTCGCTGCACTTTTCGCAGCTTCAAATATGTGGTCATTCCAGTTAAGAGTCGAATTAATTCGAGTGCCGAAGATTGATAGTTCCTTGGCTTCGTCGATGCAAGTGCCATTCATCGACAGTATATTTACTTTGGGACTCGCCTTTGACGACAAGAGACAGAACTGAGTTTTTTGGGCATTGAATTCTACTCGGTTAGATAATCCCCATTGATATATCTTGTTGAGGTCGACTTCAATGTTTCGAGCATAAGTTGCTGGTTGGTCGTGCGGTGCGAAGAGTTTGAACGGGAGAGTTCGTATGAGTATGAGAAACTCAACGTGTTATCTTCAGCAAACGAGTGAATTGGGTTGTGAGTAATTGACAAGAGATCATTTATAAAGATCACGAAGAGAGTGGGTGAGAGTACCGAACCTTGGGGAACACCTGCATTAATTTTATGGGAGACAGATTTGACACCATCAGGGACCACTTGGATTGAACGGCCAGAAAGATAGTCTCTTATCCATTGGATCAGGGAATTGTCCACTCCATATGAATGCAATTTTGACAAAAGGACTGGATGCCAAACTCTGTCGAAGGCCTTCGAGAGATATCCAGTGCAACAACCTTGCTTTCTCCGAAGTAGTGGATGAAATGGCTCCAGTTTTCGGTAAGGTACGCCATCAGATCTCCTGTGGACCTGTTGCTACGAAAGCCATATTGCCAGTCATTGAGGAGGTCATTTGATTCCAGATATTTCGAAAGTTACGGTTGATAAGTGATTCCATTACCTTGGAGAGAATAGATGTTAGTGCTACGGGTCGATAAGAAGAAAGGGATAATTTGTCACCCTTTTTGGGAATTGGCTGAATGTTCGCTGACTTCCATCTATTTGGGAAACGGGCATTCGAATAAGACAAATGGAAGAGTTTCGGCAGTGGTTTATCGAGTGAAGACGAACATCTCTACAAGAGAACTGGGGGAATGCCATCAGGACCAGGGGATTTGTTTGCGTTTAGTTCCTTGAGTGCCCGGGCAACAGTACACATTCGGAAGCGAATTTGGCTCATGGTGTGCTGCTTATGCTCAAGTTGAGGCGGAATTGATGTGGCATCAGTCAGCGTCGAGTTGGCTGCAAAATGTGCAGCAAGTAGATTCGCTTTCTCTATTGCAGTGGTGACTGATTTGTCATCGACTACAAGCGATGGAATGGATAAAGAGACTGAGTTTTGAATGTTTTTCACGAATGCCCAGAACTTTCTACTACCTGTGGGAGAGTGTAGTATTTTTAGTCTCACTCTCTGGTCATACAAGAACTATGCGCGTTGAATATACACATTGGAGTCATTTCTAGCTCTCTCAAATCTTTTCCGGTTTTCGTCAATATTGTTTGATTTTTACAACCGGAAGCTCAACTTTTTAGCCTTAATGGCATACCTGCACCCAGAATCGAACCACATATTTCTCTTGGGTTTGATACTCTTTACCCTGTGTGGAATAAAAGTCCGCATGCCAAGTAGAATCGTGTCTGTCAATGTGTCCGCTATAGAGTCAACATCGTTATTGAGGAAAAATAACGACCAATTTAACCTCCCAAAAAAGTCGTTCAGACCTTCGCAGTTGGCTATCTCATAGAACCATACTGTTCTTTTGGGAGTTTTCTCTTTAACGTTACTATTGGTTATAGCAAACTTAGTTGACACGACACTGTCGTCTGAAGTGCCCAAGGGCGAAGAAACTTCAATTGTGAATTTGTTCGGATGCGAGATGAGAAACAGGTTCAGTGTGTTGAATGTCCATCTATGTCTGGTATGCGTGTTGGCTCATTGACGAGTTGAGTTAAACTCTGTGAATCAGCAAAGAGCTGGACATATTGACCTTCAAATGTAGTGTGTGCGGAGTCGTTCAGACCTTCCCAGTTGGCTTTCTCGTAGAACCATACTATTCTTTTGAGAGCTTTCTCATTAACGTTACTGTTGGTTAGAGGAAATCTAGCTGACACGACACAGTGGTGTGAAGTACCCAAGGGCGAAGAAACTTCAATTGTATATTTGTTTGGGTGGGAGGTGAGAAACAGGTCCAGTGTGTTGGCGAAATGACCATCTATATCTCATTAGGAATCGATAGGATTTCAAAACACGGTGGAGCGGCTCCAACAATGCCCAAACTAGAACTAACGCGCAATAAAGTTTTGCAGTGTCTTTTGTAGGACTGGAAAGGAAACGTATTTGATCCTCGACTGTCAAAAAATTGACAATTTGATTTCAACAATTGACCAGAAATGACCACAAGTGACGGATCAGGATAGATATTGCCTTCTATCATAACAACGCGAGGTCACACACATCTATAATGACACGCAAGTAACTTCGGGAGATTTGTTAGGAAGTTTTGATTCACCTTAGTAATAGTTCGGACCAAGCACCAGGTGATAACCAGCCTTTTTTGACATTGCAAATCTTCCCTATTGATAAGAAATCCGTGTCAAGAGAATATGGCGAAAACCGTTTAGCCGAGTTTTTCACCAATGGGGACAAAGCTTCTATGGTAGATGCTCTTATGGAACAAAAGGATAAAAATAATGGATTTCTTTTTCCTCAAAAAAAATATTCTTCTCTATTAAATTGAGAGATCCATAATGATTTCAGGATGTTGATATTCTAGTAGCGAATGTTTGTGTGCATGAATGACAAACTGCTCTTCTGTGCGTTACCACCGATTAACTATGTCCTGTTTATATTTCAGGCCATACTAGATTACGCGATGTACCTACAAGAAAGCCGTAGCGTAGAAACCGATGCCCTTACGGATGCTATTCGAACATTCGCCATACAAAATACACTTATTGGTGTGGTAATGCTGGTGTGTAGTTATGTAGCCGTTACCCTCTACAATTATGCAGCTCAATCTCAAGTATGGATACAATTGATGATTTCATTAAATACTCATTCAAAAAATTCTTTTTACAGATGTATCGTATTCGCGGAAAGTTCTTCAATTCCATCCTTCACCAAGACGTTGAATGGTTTGACTTCCACCAAAGCGGAGAGGTGGCAAGCCGAATGAATGAGTACTGTCCTTAAAATTTCCTTAATTGCCTAAAGCTACTTTTCGATTCTCTCTTAAGGGATTTAACCAAAATGGAAGATGGTTTGGGTGAAAAAGTCACTATGTTTATCCATTTTATAGTGGCTTTTCTGTCATCCTTGATAATGGCCTTCATCAAAGGGTGGCAGTTGTCTTTAGTCTGTTTGTCAAGTCTACCTGTTACAATGATCGCTATGGCGTTAGTTTCTGTTGTAAGTATTCATCTGCAGAAGTCAATGACAAGGCAAAGCCCTTCATTCAAAAACTTAATAGGTGACTTCGAAATTGGCCAAAGAAGAGTTAAGCGTTTATGCGAAAGGAGGAAATATTGCAGAAGAAGCGTTGAGTGGCATTCGAACAGTGAAAGCATTTGAAGGTGAATACAAAGAAGTCGCGGCTTACAAGCACAACATTACTGACGCCAAGAAATTGAACATCCGAAGGGGTTTCTTCTCTGGATTCGGATTTGGTCTGTTGTGGTTCTTCATCTATGCGTCGTATGCCCTGGCATTCTGGTATGGTGTTGGCTTAGTAATAAAGCAAAAGGAAGGCGATGAGTTCTATGCCAATTACACTCCGGGAACGATGATGACTGTAAATTTTAATAGAATGGAATACATCATGATATTTTACTACGTACAAGCTTGTTTTAGGTGTTCTTCTGTGTAATGATGGGATCAATGAATATAGGTATGGCATCACCGTATATCGAAGCGTTCGGAATTGCTAAGGGTGCCTGTGCGAAGATTTTTAAGTTAATAGAACAAGAACCTAAGATCAATCCGCTTGTTGAAAGGGGATTGAATCATGAAGGGAAAATAGAAGAAATCGAATTCAAAGACGTAGAATTCCATTATCCCAGTCGTCCGGAAACTGAGGTAAATTTGAATGGTTCGTCTAGAAATTCACACGTAGTTAGATGTTTCTTCTTTATAAGGTTCTGCAAAAACTGAACCTGAAAATTAAGAGAGGGGAAACGGTGGCGCTGGTAGGTTCTTCGGGTTGTGGAAAATCAACTTGTATTCAACTGTTACAACGGTTCTACGACCCAAACGGTGGAGCGATCTTCTTCAACAGCAAAGACATACGAGACTACAATATTCGGAGTATTCGTGAGAAAATAGGCGTCGTCGGACAAGAACCAATTTTATTTGGCACAACAATTTATGAGAATATTCGATATGGCAAGGAGGATGCGACGAGAGAATTAATTATTGAAGCAGCCAAGGCATCCAATGCTCACTTATTCATTCAAAAGCTACCAAAGGTAAGCGGGTCCATTTCTTAAGTTCTTCAGTGGAAACTCTTATTCTGTAATTAGGGTTATGAGACTCTGGTGGGAGAAAGAGGAGCCCAGTTGTCTGGAGGCCAGAAACAGCGAATAGCTATTGCGCGAGCATTGGTGAGAAATCCAGAAATATTGCTTTTGGATGAAGCTACGTCAGCTCTCGATACAGCGAGTGAAGCTAAAGTGCAGGCAGCATTAGAGAAGGTAAATTCTTAATGGTCAGGAGCATATGTTCTACAAGCTAAAAGATCAATAATTCTCTGCAGGCTAGCGAAGGTAGAACGACTGTAATAGTTGCACACCGTTTGTCTACGATTCGACGAGCTGATCGCATTTTCGTTATTAGCAAAGGTCAAGTGGTTGAATGTGGGTCCCATATTGAACTAATGGAACTTAAGGCGCATTACTTTAACTTAGTTACTACCCAAGTGGGAGAGGAAAATTTAGGTATGTTTAATGTTATATTTTTGCATTCAGAAATGTTTTTAATTACTTTCGTTCACATTCTATTTTGTTTGTTGATTTTTCCTATCCTTCTCTTTTTACTTCTCAAAATAATGATAATTTGAAAGAGTTTACCTTGGAAATCATTTCATTACTCATAGCGAAGTGTTAATGTGATTGAGTTACGTGGTACGGCATTAAAATATCCTAACATTTGGGCCTGTGATGGTCACAAGTGAATAATTTGTGGGGATTGAGGAGTATGGGCACCAATCACGGGCACTAGTTCACTTCGTTCCCAACTCTTGTTCAGCTGAAGAAGCAGTCGCCAAGCAAAATAAAACACTCTGTTCCTCTTTGTAAATCGTTTTTATTGTTTGAACTGGGTTCATTCGACGTTAACTTATTTTATTTATTGAATTATTTCAACATTTTTAACCTTAATATTTTCTTAATACGTGAGGGTCGAGTCCCATTTTTAAGTTACATGTTAATTTAGATTTATATAGGTAACTTTTGTTTGTCTTATATTTGTCTTCTTTAATTTGACACTATAAAGTTGTCGATAATTACTGTCGTTAAACTTTTACACGGTCGGTTGGTTTACTTAATTTAGCATCAGCACATCGACACCCTTTTTGACTACACCTTGATAATTAAATGTTCCACTTGGTGCTCGCTTGATAACGATTGATGAGGAATTAACGATTTAGTGGGGGAGGGGAAAATCTGGCACTAGCGCAGGGACTTGAAACGACTCGCCGGTGTGTACGCGCACTTCGGACGATGGTCATTGACATACTGATCGGCCCCGGTGTCGGTTAAAGCTCGACTCACTAATGGGTAATGAAAAGGGGGATGCGCACTCGATGGCGGTTGGGCAACGACTGACTAAAGAATGGGAAAAATCTATTCATCGCGTCGTGGCGGTTGAGTCATAGCTCATATAAACTCGCTGCCACTTAGGAGGAATTTCGAGAAGAGTTGCTATGCTTGCATAGAGAATTCAGTTCCAGCGAATCCTCGCCGTACAAGCTGAGTTGGATTCGTTGGTTGTGTATACCGGGAAATTTGCATAGCCAAGTATGATTAAGGGTCTTGATCGTTGTGATTGTTTCGTGGAAAATTAGCTGTCGATTGGTCGTAGACGAGAAGTATGATTTAAGGGGGAAATGAACCGGAGTGGTTTTCGGGGGAAATTGGAATTACTTGGGTGCAAGCAAGGAAATATAATTTAAGTAGGAAATTAACCGAAGTAGTTTTTGGAAAAATGTATGTATGCGGCTCGATGTAGCTGATGAAGATGATTAATATTCCGTTGTAGGGCGGAATATGCGTTTTATTACAGCTTATGAATTTCCGAGGAAATTAAGATTGCTTGGCCGCGAGCAGGGAATACAAGTTAAGTAAAGAATTGACCGAAGCAATTTTGGGAAAATGTATGCGGGGATGGTTTAGAATATATTCTGTTGAATTGTATTCTGTTGTGGGTTTAGGAGTGTGTTTATTGCCAAGTTAGGAATGTATGCTACTGCGGATTTTGCATGGGGAGTTCGGTTAAGGTGACGCGCTGTTAGCGGTCAAGGTTGGTTAGAATTGAAGGTTGGTTCGCCATGTGGTGTAGAAATCCCCCACAAATTAAATATGATTAAGGAGGTATCCTGGTGTAGCGGCTTCAAAAAATTTTTTGCTTATCTTAATCGTTAGTATACCACTTGTAGAATATGCTATCAAGGCCCCAAGGCATTGACCAACAGGTATGGCTGCCGAGTAAGTGTTGGCCTGTCGGTAGCTCGCTCGCATCCGCCGTGACGAAGTTACGTGTTTGGGGTGGAGGAGCTTTGAGACTGGAATTTATCCTTCTTCACAGGGACGGGGGGCCGTGTGCGGGATGGGGGAGATTCGGTTGGAGGGTCGAGGTTTTTCGTCCATACGGTGGTATGGGGAGTTGTTTGCCGCCCTTGGTATGAGTGCTGTTTGGTGGGCGTTGGCGTTGGCGTTGACGTATAGTCATAGCCTTGCGAGGTTGTGTTGGGGTAGGTGTCACTGGGGAATTTCTGGTTTTTATTCCCCTTAGCCCTTTTCCGCATTTATCCCACGCGTGGTCCGTACGGCCACACGCCCCGCATCCGATTTGGCCGCTAGTCACTCGGATGGTTGATATTTGGGTTTGGGTTTGGGGAGGCAGGGGGTTGGTGTGTTCCTGGGTGTGCTTTCCTCTGGGACTGCCTCTGCTGGTGCGGTGTCCTATTCTGTGGGAGACGGGTACGGTGCGCTCGGCATTCTACAATGTCGCGGCCGTACTGCCAGCACCCCCGGCAGAAAGGCGCGTTTCGCCTTTTTAGGCACTCGTCGTACGGGTGGCCTTTTTTATGGCAAAAACTGCACGTAATGCGTGCAGTAACCTGGTACAGCCGACGAGCGCATTGATCTCTCTTGGTTTGGTCCACTGGTGTAGTATTGTGAGGGGGCGAGGGTCGACCTACCGGTTAGGTGTGCGCGTTTCGGTGGGTGCTTCTTACCTCCGCACGAATTTGGTTTAGTTCGCGGCGGAGTGAGGCCTGTAGCGCGAGGAGGTCGGGTAATGTGACGTGTGCAGGGGAGTGGTCTGTGGGAGACTCGCTGGGTCTGCTGTCTTGGGCCCGCTGTGGGGATTGGGTTACGCGAAGTGGGGTCCTGGGTACTGCTAAAGGGACTGAAGGAGAGTGCCGTGTAGGCGGGGAGGTGTGCTGATTAATCGCCGCTACTTGGTACGCGAAGGGTTCGGGCTGTTGGTCGGAGTTTTCCATAATCGCGTTAGCGATTTTGGATAGGAAGCCCAAGCTCTGGTTGGGCTGGGCTATTAGTGCCGCGCGGGCATGCTGTGGGAGGCATCTCAAGAAATGAGGCCTGATGAAATCGTCCGAGATCCTGGTCCCCACTATTGAGTGGAAATGGGTCAGGAAAAGGGACAGTTTCATTCCCGAAAGGTTGGTCTCGCTTGCCAAGCGTTGTTGTCGGCTACTCCTGGGCTCGTCCAGGGCGTCGAGAAGCGTGTCTCGCATGTTGCTATAGGGGTTGGGGTCGATTGTCCTAATGATGTGCGCTACATGGAGTTCCACGTCGTGCATGTTGGCGGCCCGGAAAATGCGGTCTGCTAAGGCAAACCATAGCTCTACGTCCTCTTCGTCGAAGAGAGGGAGCTTGATATTGGGGGAATGGTTTTTGACGCTAGCAGCGTCCTGGAACGCGGGGGAGTCGGTTCGCGGTTGTCTCTGCTGGGTAGTACCGGCTCGTGTGGTGGGCATTGTGGTGCCGGAGTCGTAAGGGTAGCCGGGATTGGGGGATTGAGAAGAGACGAGGTGTGTCTGTGGATGAGGCCAAGGGGCGTGGAGCGGACGCGTGAGTCGGTAGGAGCCGCGAAAGTGTCGATTGAGTCGAGGTTGCGTCAGTGTGAGTAGCGGAGGGTCGCAAAGAGGACGCGGGGAATCGAGAGGCTTTGAATGGAGCCGAGTGGTGTCGCGAGTGCTGTAAATAAGGTGCTGTGCGTGGATTGTGCCTAGAAGGGGTTTACAATAAGTTATAATATATTTGATGCTAAGGTTTTACTTTGAAATTTGTTTGTTTATTTTAGTTTAAATACACTTTTAAATTTTACTAAATTAATAATTTTTCTTGAGGAGTTTTGAGATTGAATTTTTAGTTTTTCGATTAAGGGAAATGAACAATTTTATCTGCTACTGTTTTTAAGTTAATTGGGTGAATTTTGGTTAATTATTATGGGTTTTTCACCTTTGTTTTCTTGACTTAATGTTTTCCTCTTTTACTTGCAGTTTGCAAAAGCTTAATAATTTTCTAAGGAAACTACGGTGCCGAGTGCGTGTTTATTGTCGTGTCATTTGTCGCCATATATCATTTGTGTTTCAATAAAATTTCCTGTTCAGAAATATTTACTTATTATGTATATATAAACATTTTAGTACGAGTACGTCGTACTGAATGACACATCCACTGAAAGAACTTCGTTCTTCCTTAAAAGTTTTATAAATGGTTTAATCTGAGTTTACGATTACGCTTATTTTATTCGTTTAATGGGGGAACTGTTTTTGGATTTGTCAGTGCACAAATGCAAGCATCGTTAGTTATATAAAAGAAAATTGATTTATGATGCGGAAATTGATATTATATAATATACTGTTTATAATTTAACTTTATGTTTGGTGGCTCGGAAGGAGCTCACCGAAAGGAGAAATAACAAATTTGGAAAAAAAAATAGAAATAAAAAGAGAGAGAACACAAAAAGGGAAAAAACCTGGTGTCCTTTTGATGATGTGGCTGCAGTCCCTGGTCTGGTGATGGTGCGTCGCTTGGACGTTGTTAGAGTCGACGTGATTCATTGGGGCGCTGGTTGCCCTTTAATTGTTCTTTTCAATTTTTAGACTGGCACTCAGTTCTGGCAGACTGTCTTTAATGTTTTTTAATTTGGAATCGTCAATGTTTTTCTATTGCGCTCTCCTGGTCGCGAATGTTCGGCAGGTTGCAGTGTCCTTTGCGCTTGGGGTCACCAGTGTGGGGGGTTTTTGGTGGAGCGTCATCAAGGGCGTGGGGTTCACCGAATTTCCACCGTCTAATTCGCTGAAGGTCGTTCACCGGGATTTCACAGCAGACTAGTCGCCCGTTCCGTCGATAACCGTCCACCAAGAAAGAGCAAAAATGAAACACTTGTGGCTTGTTTGGTTATAAACTTTTTCTTTTTATTGTTATGTTCCTAAACGAAATTTGTCACTTTGTATACATCGTTCGAAAATATTTTACAGTTTTTGATAAATCTTCGGAGGATTTCAATACTACGCACCCGGGTACCTCGTGTGGTGAGGACGATCGTCCTTGTTCGTTTTTAATTCGGCAAATCACTATTCCGGCCCGCGCCTTGTTTATTTGCAAATACTATTACTTATTACGTTACAACCTCCCGCGAGCACTCGCTCCGTTTTGCCTCGCATTGGTCAAAACTTTCACCCGAAATATTTTAGTAGCACTGAGCGGTTGGGACCCGACTGATCCGGTGTGTGTGGCTTGGGGGTTGAAGCTCGATTCACTAATGGGTAATGAAAAGGGGGATGCGCACTCGATAGCGGTTGGGCAACGACTGACTAAAGAATGGGAAAAATCTATTCATCGCGTCGTGGCGGTTGAGTCATAGCTCATATAAACTCGCTGCCACTTAGGAGGAATTTCGAGAAGAGTTGCTATGCTTGCATAGAGAATTCAGTTCCAGCGAATCCTCGCCGTACAAGCTGAGTTGGATTCGTTGGTTGTGTATACCGGGAAATTTGCATAGCCAAGTATGATTAAGGGTCTTGATCGTTGTGATTGTTTCGTGGAAAATTAGCTGTCGATTGGTCGTAGACGAGAAGTATGATTTAAGGGGGAAATGAACCGGAGTGGTTTTCGGGGGAAATTGGAATTACTTGGGTGCAAGCAAGGAAATATAATTTAAGTAGGAAATTAACCGAAGTAGTTTTTGGAAAAATGTATGTATGCGGCTCGATGTAGCTGATGAAGATGGTTAATATTCCGTTGTAGATTGGAATATGCATTTTATTACAGCTTATGAAATACCGGGGAAATTAAGATTGCTTGGTCGCAAGGAGGGAATACGAGTTAAGTAAAGAATTGACCGAAGCAATTTTGGGAAAATGTCTGCGGGGATGGTTTAGAATATATTCTGTTGAATTGTATTCTGTTGTGGGTTTAGGAGTGTGTTTATTGCCAAGTTAGGAATGTATCCTACTGCGGATTTTGCATGGGGAGTTCGGTTAAGGTGACGCGCTGTTAGCGGTCAAGGTTGGTTAGAATTGAAGGTTGGTTCTCCATGTGGTGTAGAGAACCCCCACAAATTAGATATGATTAAGGGGGTATCCTGGTGTAGCGGCTTCAAAAAATCGATTTTTTGCTTGATCGTTGTGATTGTTTCGTGGAAAATTAGCTGTCGATTGGTCGTAGACGAGAAGTATGATTTAAGGGGGAAATGAACCGGAGTGGTTTTCGGGGGAAATTGGAATTACTTGGGTGCAAGCAAGGAAATATAATTTAAGTAGGAAATTAACCGAAGTAGTTTTTGGAAAAATGTATGTATGCGGCTCGATGTAGCTGATGAAGATGATTAATATTCCGTTGTAGGGCGGAATATGCGTTTTATTACAGCTTATGAATTTCCGAGGAAATTAAGATTGCTTGGCCGCGAGCAGGGAATACAAGTTAAGTAAAGAATTGACCGAAGCAATTTTGGGAAAATGTATGCGGGGATGGTTTAGAATATATTCTGTTGAATTGTATTCTGTTGTGGGTTTAGGAGTGTGTTTATTGCCAAGTTAGGAATGTATGCTACTGCGGATTTTGCATGGGGAGTTCGGTTAAGGTGACGCGCTGTTAGCGGTCAAGGTTGGTTAGAATTGAAGGTTGGTTCGCCATGTGGTGTAGAAATCCCCCACAAATTAAATATGATTAAGGAGGTATCCTGGTGTAGCGGCTTCAAAAAATTTTTTGCTTATCTTAATCGTTAGTATACCACTTGTAGAATATGCTATCAAGGCCCCAAGGCATTGACCAACAGGTATGGCTGCCGAGTAAGTGTTGGCCTGTCGGTAGCTCGCTCGCATCCGCCGTGACGAAGTTACGTGTTTGGGGTGGAGGAGCTTTGAGACTGGAATTTATCCTTCTTCACAGGGACGGGGGGCCGTGTGCGGGATGGGGGAGATTCGGTTGGAGGGTCGAGGTTTTTCGTCCATACGGTGGTATGGGGAGTTGTTTGCCGCCCTTGGTATGAGTGCTGTTTGGTGGGCGTTGGCGTTGGCGTTGACGTATAGTCATAGCCTTGCGAGGTTGTGTTGGGGTAGGTGTCACTGGGGAATTTCTGGTTTTTATTCCCCTTAGCCCTTTTCCGCATTTATCCCACGCGTGGTCCGTACGGCCACACGCCCCGCATCCGATTTGGCCGCTAGTCACTCGGATGGTTGATATTTGGGTTTGGGTTTGGGGAGGCAGGGGGTTGGTGTGTTCCTGGGTGTGCTTTCCTCTGGGACTGCCTCTGCTGGTGCGGTGTCCTATTCTGTGGGAGACGGGTACGGTGCGCTCGGCATTCTACAATGTCGCGGCCGTACTGCCAGCACCCCCGGCAGAAAGGCGCGTTTCGCCTTTTTAGGCACTCGTCGTACGGGTGGCCTTTTTTATGGCAAAAACTGCACGTAATGCGTGCAGTAACCTGGTACAGCCGACGAGCGCATTGATCTCTCTTGGTTTGGTCCACTGGTGTAGTATTGTGAGGGGGCGAGGGTCGACCTACCGGTTAGGTGTGCGCGTTTCGGTGGGTGCTTCTTACCTCCGCACGAATTTGGTTTAGTTCGCGGCGGAGTGAGGCCTGTAGCGCGAGGAGGTCGGGTAATGTGACGTGTGCAGGGGAGTGGTCTGTGGGAGACTCGCTGGGTCTGCTGTCTTGGGCCCGCTGTGGGGATTGGGTTACGCGAAGTGGGGTCCTGGGTACTGCTAAAGGGACTGAAGGAGAGTGCCGTGTAGGCGGGGAGGTGTGCTGATTAATCGCCGCTACTTGGTACGCGAAGGGTTCGGGCTGTTGGTCGGAGTTTTCCATAATCGCGTTAGCGATTTTGGATAGGAAGCCCAAGCTCTGGTTGGGCTGGGCTATTAGTGCCGCGCGGGCATGCTGTGGGAGGCATCTCAAGAAATGAGGCCTGATGAAATCGTCCGAGATCCTGGTCCCCACTATTGAGTGGAAATGGGTCAGGAAAAGGGACAGTTTCATTCCCGAAAGGTTGGTCTCGCTTGCCAAGCGTTGTTGTCGGCTACTCCTGGGCTCGTCCAGGGCGTCGAGAAGCGTGTCTCGCATGTTGCTATAGGGGTTGGGGTCGATTGTCCTAATGATGTGCGCTACATGGAGTTCCACGTCGTGCATGTTGGCGGCCCGGAAAATGCGGTCTGCTAAGGCAAACCATAGCTCTACGTCCTCTTCGTCGAAGAGAGGGAGCTTGATATTGGGGGAATGGTTTTTGACGCTAGCAGCGTCCTGGAACGCGGGGGAGTCGGTTCGCGGTTGTCTCTGCTGGGTAGTACCGGCTCGTGTGGTGGGCATTGTGGTGCCGGAGTCGTAAGGGTAGCCGGGATTGGGGGATTGAGAAGAGACGAGGTGTGTCTGTGGATGAGGCCAAGGGGCGTGGAGCGGACGCGTGAGTCGGTAGGAGCCGCGAAAGTGTCGATTGAGTCGAGGTTGCGTCAGTGTGAGTAGCGGAGGGTCGCAAAGAGGACGCGGGGAATCGAGAGGCTTTGAATGGAGCCGAGTGGTGTCGCGAGTGCTGTAAATAAGGTGCTGTGCGTGGATTGTGCCTAGAAGGGGTTTACAATAAGTTATAATATATTTGATGCTAAGGTTTTACTTTGAAATTTGTTTGTTTATTTTAGTTTAAATACACTTTTAAATTTTACTAAATTAATAATTTTTCTTGAGGAGTTTTGAGATTGAATTTTTAGTTTTTCGATTAAGGGAAATGAACAATTTTATCTGCTACTGTTTTTAAGTTAATTGGGTGAATTTTGGTTAATTATTATGGGTTTTTCACCTTTGTTTTCTTGACTTAATGTTTTCCTCTTTTACTTGCAGTTTGCAAAAGCTTAATAATTTTCTAAGGAAACTACGGTGCCGAGTGCGTGTTTATTGTCGTGTCATTTGTCGCCATATATCATTTGTGTTTCAATAAAATTTCCTGTTCAGAAATATTTACTTATTATGTATATATAAACATTTTAGTACGAGTACGTCGTACTGAATGACACATCCACTGAAAGAACTTCGTTCTTCCTTAAAAGTTTTATAAATGGTTTAATCTGAGTTTACGATTACGCTTATTTTATTCGTTTAATGGGGGAACTGTTTTTGGATTTGTCAGTGCACAAATGCAAGCATCGTTAGTTATATAAAAGAAAATTGATTTATGATGCGGAAATTGATATTATATAATATACTGTTTATAATTTAACTTTATGTTTGGTGGCTCGGAAGGAGCTCACCGAAAGGAGAAATAACAAATTTGGAAAAAAAAATAGAAATAAAAAGAGAGAGAACACAAAAAGGGAAAAAACCTGGTGTCCTTTTGATGATGTGGCTGCAGTCCCTGGTCTGGTGATGGTGCGTCGCTTGGACGTTGTTAGAGTCGACGTGATTCATTGGGGCGCTGGTTGCCCTTTAATTGTTCTTTTCAATTTTTAGACTGGCACTCAGTTCTGGCAGACTGTCTTTAATGTTTTTTAATTTGGAATCGTCAATGTTTTTCTATTGCGCTCTCCTGGTCGCGAATGTTCGGCAGGTTGCAGTGTCCTTTGCGCTTGGGGTCACCAGTGTGGGGGGTTTTTGGTGGAGCGTCATCAAGGGCGTGGGGTTCACCGAATTTCCACCGTCTAATTCGCTGAAGGTCGTTCACCGGGATTTCACAGCAGACTAGTCGCCCGTTCCGTCGATAACCGTCCACCAAGAAAGAGCAAAAATGAAACACTTGTGGCTTGTTTGGTTATAAACTTTTTCTTTTTATTGTTATGTTCCTAAACGAAATTTGTCACTTTGTATACATCGTTCGAAAATATTTTACAGTTTTTGATAAATCTTCGGAGGATTTCAATACTACGCACCCGGGTACCTCGTGTGGTGAGGACGATCGTCCTTGTTCGTTTTTAATTCGGCAAATCACTATTCCGGCCCGCGCCTTGTTTATTTGCAAATACTATTACTTATTACGTTACAACCTCCCGCGAGCACTCGCTCCGTTTTGCCTCGCATTGGTCAAAACTTTCACCCGAAATATTTTAGTAGCACTGAGCGGTTGGGACCCGACTGATCCGGTGTGTGTGGCTTGGGGGTTGAAGCTCGATTCACTAATGGGTAATGAAAAGGGGGATGCGCACTCGATAGCGGTTGGGCAACGACTGACTAAAGAATGGGAAAAATCTATTCATCGCGTCGTGGCGGTTGAGTCATAGCTCATATAAACTCGCTGCCACTTAGGAGGAATTTCGAGAAGAGTTGCTATGCTTGCATAGAGAATTCAGTTCCAGCGAATCCTCGCCGTACAAGCTGAGTTGGATTCGTTGGTTGTGTATACCGGGAAATTTGCATAGCCAAGTATGATTAAGGGTCTTGATCGTTGTGATTGTTTCGTGGAAAATTAGCTGTCGATTGGTCGTAGACGAGAAGTATGATTTAAGGGGGAAATGAACCGGAGTGGTTTTCGGGGGAAATTGGAATTACTTGGGTGCAAGCAAGGAAATATAATTTAAGTAGGAAATTAACCGAAGTAGTTTTTGGAAAAATGTATGTATGCGGCTCGATGTAGCTGATGAAGATGGTTAATATTCCGTTGTAGATTGGAATATGCATTTTATTACAGCTTATGAAATACCGGGGAAATTAAGATTGCTTGGTCGCAAGGAGGGAATACGAGTTAAGTAAAGAATTGACCGAAGCAATTTTGGGAAAATGTCTGCGGGGATGGTTTAGAATATATTCTGTTGAATTGTATTCTGTTGTGGGTTTAGGAGTGTGTTTATTGCCAAGTTAGGAATGTATCCTACTGCGGATTTTGCATGGGGAGTTCGGTTAAGGTGACGCGCTGTTAGCGGTCAAGGTTGGTTAGAATTGAAGGTTGGTTCTCCATGTGGTGTAGAGAACCCCCACAAATTAGATATGATTAAGGGGGTATCCTGGTGTAGCGGCTTCAAAAAATCGATTTTTTGCTTATCTTAATCGTTAGTATACCACTTGTAGAATATGCTATCAAGGCCCCAAGTATGAATTTGTATTTCAGCGGGTCAGAATGAACTCGAAAAGTACGCATGCCCAAGCATACCATACAGTAAAATTCTAGAGGGAGCCGCTTTAAATGCATTTTTCTCAAAACCACATTTTTCAAACGCGTGTGCAAGAAACACATCATTTTACAGATGAATTCATATGATATTTTTTCTAAATGAAAGGTTACTTAATTTTCCATTTGACATATATGTTTTTAGAATGGAATGAGAGCGAACATACAGGGCAAAGTCACTGATTGCTTTCAATCCGCCGAAGGCCAGGACGATCCTTGTCCCTATTCAATCCAAGTTGACATGCAGTCTCCACGTGGCACCCCTGGATAGCTCTTCCTTTCTATAAATAGATCAAAATTCCTACAAATACCTATCTCCATATGCATTGCACCCAGATGCTTATGTTCTAAAAATAGATTTCGCATTTCTTGCCCCAGTTTCTCACATACAAATCTCAACGAAGATTTGTACAAAAAGGCAAAGGATTTTGGATCCGGGGATCAGTCTCGAGGTTGGCGTCCGATGTTTGAGGACGCCAATCCATTAAAATATATCAAATAGATTAATAAATTCAAATATAATATTTAAATAGTTACAAATGTTGATTAATAGTTAAAAAATGGATAGGAAAAGTATTAATGTAAGTGCTTAAGCTTTTGGCAAACTTAAGTTTACAAAGTGTATGTGTTTTTTTTATTACACTTCCCACGGGAGAGGGGAACCTATAGCGCCCCGAGATGCCACAAAATAACCGTTGTAGTTCTTCTTTGTTGCAGGTTGTAACGTTCGGAAACACTCTGTGGAATTTCACAGCTTTCCCACTCTGTAACGAAACGAGTTCTGATGAAGAGATGTTAGCGCCGTCGGGAGATGAACCGCAAATTGATGCGATCCGTTAGATTGTCTTGTGGAGGGCATATCAACCGAATTGCAAGATAGAGTACCACGAATCTCTAAAAAACAGTACCCATGACATCTGTAACAGACAGTGGTCAGCTGCGCCCCTTCGATGTGGTAGTGACTGTAGTCCCGACGTCAGCGGCGTGTGCCCGATCAGTCAGTCGTCTCTGTAAGCTCTCAATTAGGTCGAGGGTGTGCTTAGGAGCAGATCTCCAAACGTGGGAATAATACCACAAATCTCCAAGGAACAGTCCACATAATAATATCTGTAAAACAGATAAAACCCTGCTTCGCGCATTCGATCTGATGGCGACTGTAGTCCCGATGGCAACGCTGTGTCCCTGATTAGGTGGATGGCCTGTCTATGTACGCTCTCAAGTATATACAGAGCTCTAAACGTACGAACGATGTTCGAGTGCGAATCTAATTTGAGATTTGTTCAGGAGAAGATGTTAGACCGGGTTAAAGCATTTTTTTGTTCTAGAAGGATAAATCAATTTTTTAGAGGTGGACCTAGGGATGTTCGATACGTGTCCATGTCACGAGAGATTACCACAGACCGTGAAGTCGAACAAATTTATGCTTTCCTTAGATTTACGGATCTACCTATTTATCATCAGCTGTGAAACCGAAAATCCGCTTATCTTTGTGAATGTTGTATATTAGGTCTGCGTTGCATTAAAGTCCACGAGATAGTCCTTTCCTCACTATAGGACCTTGTACATATCCCGATTCAGAGAATCTGGTTACCTCTCAGCTGGTGCGACGTCGATGCACTAATCGGCCGATCACTCAAAAAAGAGCAAACAAGCGAACTATCATCCGCAAAACTGAACATTCTGTTATCCGTTGAGTCTAACAAATCATTTATGTGAAGCAAAAACCGGGTTTGAGCCAAAATAGAACCTTGGGGCACCCCGGAATTGACAGGATACAGATTCGAAAACTTGTCGTCCACAACAACGCGAATCGATCGATTTTCGAGGACACTTTTCGTCAGCTGTTGGGAAACTCCATTGAATGAAGCTTGCTCAGTAATGCCCCGACCAAGATGCGGTCAAAACCCTTGGAGATATCCAATGCGACCGTCCTTGACCCACCATACCCCTCAATCACAGATGGACATATATATAAGATATACTCGTAAGGGTCAAGAGGTCTCCTGTGGATCGCCTGTCACGGTCCGTTGCACTCCAAATACTTAATTAACTCTCCATTGATAACCTTTTCCATCACCCCAGATAACATAGATAATAATGCTGTTGGTCGATAATATGGTGGGCGACACTTTTTCCCCTTCTTTTGGGTTGGCCGAACTCGAGGGGTCCTCCGGGGGGGTGGGTACGAACATACAGGGCAAAGTCTCTGCTTTCAACCCGGCGAAGGCCAGGACGATCCTTGCCCATGTTCAATCCAAGTTGGCATGCAGTCTCCACGTGACCTCCCTGGATAGCTACTTTCGCACCCGCCAAGTAGTGAACCAATGCATGCAGCGACCTCCTGAGAAGACCATACCGTGACGATCACTGGTGGCTCCAACAGACCGGCATCGAGGTTTGAATTCGCGGAAAATAAATTCGCGAACAATTAGCTTTATCCTTTGAATTTATTACTAACGTCCCGTTGCCCGTTACTAACAGGGGAAAAGGGGAGGAAGCGAAGTTACTGCTGACTGCCCTTGCCATTGACCAGAAGCGACGCGAACCAGTTGGGCACTCAAGGAGTTTATTGGTTACTCTGTCGTTGTAAGCCTTCTTCGCGGTATCAAACGCCTGGTTTCATGCGTTTATGATTCTAACAAAATTTGTTCTGTTAACCTCGGTGGAGTTAGAGTGTCATTGCTTAAATTCTTTGCTGTTGTAATCTGCTCGCATTTTTTATCAAAGCAAAGTGAATAATTTCCGATTCGTTTACCGGAAGCGAACGACCACGATATCGAATAAAAGGAAAACGAATCGATAAAACGAAAAAGAAAAACTTTAATCAACTAAAACGATTCAATAACAACATATAACGAAACAGTAACAACAAAAACTATGACCACAAAACTGAATAACAATGGCAATAACAAAAAAGGAAAGTGCTGCCAAACATGCAGTCAATTACAACTTATAACAATTAATAAAAAGATAATAACAATTAATACTAAGAATAAACTACTAATAATCAACAACGAAACGTAATTCAAATGGCTTGAACTAAATAGTTCAAGCACGACACGACGTACTAAGAATAAACTACTAATAGTCAACAACGAAACGTAATTCAAATGGCTTGAACTAATTAGTTAAAGCACGACGCGACACAAAGTTTATCAGATCAATTTCATTTGATAGAATTCAAAATATAAATCTCCATCCTGAGAAGAATAATCTCGGTGACCGCGCATGTGTTAACATTGGAATCTCCAAAGCACACCTCCGACCGCGAAAAGAATGCGAAGAAATCTCGTAGATCGTCCTAGTTAGCAGCCAAATACCTCCATACATGGCGAAGGTTCTTAGTTCGGCTATTCGTTTTAAATGCAAGTGGCTGCGCGACCAATACCGAGACGTGATATGAGTTTCCCAGTGGCGCAGCAACTTCCAGGATACAAATGCTCGGCTCGGAGGTCAAAAACAGATCCAGGGTGTTCGCGTAATCACCTCGGGTATCCGGCACTTCCGTAGGTTCTTCCACGGGTTGAGTCAAATTGCCGCTAACAGCGAACATCTCTGCTAGCCTCCCAGCCTCGTCAGTTCTGTTAAAATGTACAAAACAGCCGGAGTTGTGTGCATTAAAATCGCCAAGAACGACTGTTTCAGAAGCCGAGTAGTTGATTTGTATCTACTCGTCGATACGTGAAAGATGTTTGAAACATGTCGCTGGTCGATCGTCATTCGGGGAGTGGTAAAGCCAACAAATAAATTTAATAGAATTCCTCAACACGACCTTCAACCACATGATATCTGTTATATTTTATTAGGTTCTAACGCCTGCATCCTTTGGCAAGTCAAAACGGACCTTGTGACGATGCAGACTTCACACTTAAAACGGAATTTCGAATTTTTTTTTTTTTTTTTTACACAAACGCGCGCACAAAAGGGAATTTGGAATACCCTTAAATATAAGAGCACAGTGCGAGCGGAAGTAGAGAAAGTAGATAAGGAAAGGGGGTGTCGATGTACATTGGTCTTAAATGCCTGGACATTACAACGACGAGGTAACACATGATCGGGTGGAGCATTCCACATTCGTGTGGTTCGGCTAAAGAATGACTCTCTATGGTATGTTTGTTTGTGCTGTGAAGTTGACTTTCAACGTGAACTGATGCGCATTCTCAGATTGACAGGTATCGCGGGAAAATATCTGAGGAGGCGGAACACATACGCTTTGTAAATAGTGGCCAGGTTGGATGGAGTGAAGTATTTTTTGCATCTCTTAAGGAACCCCATGGATTTGGCTGCACTTTTCGCAGCTTCAAAAATGTGGTCGCTCCAATTAAGAGTCGAATTAATTCGAGTGCCGAGGATTGATAGTTTCTTGGCTTCGTCGATGTAAGTGCCGTTCGTCAACAGTGTATTTACTTTGGGATTTGCCTTTGACGACAAGAGGCAGCACTGAGTATTTAAAGCGTTGAACTGTACCAGGTTAGATAAACCCCAGTGATATCTCTTGTTGAGGTCGAAATTCAGTGTATTAAGCATAATCTGCTGATTGGTATTGACGTTCTAAGAGTTTGGTCGGGAATGTTCGTATGATTATGAGAAACTCAAAGTGCTATCATCAGCAAACGAGTGGATTGGGTTGTGGGTAATGGGCAAGAGATCATTTATAAAGATCAGGAAGAGAGTGGGTGGGAATACTGGACCTTGGGAAACACCTGCATTAATTTGATGGGAGGCAGATTTGACACCATCAAGAACCACTTGAATTGAACGGCTAGAAAGATAGTGTCATCCATTGGAGCATGGAATTGTCCACTCCATATGAATGTAATTTTGATAAAAGGGTTGGATGCCAAACTCTGTCGAAGGCTTTCGAGATATCCAGTGCCACAACCTTGCTTTCTCCGAAGTAGTGGATGGAATGGCTCCACTTTTCGGTAAGGTACGCCATCAGATCTCCTGTGGACCTGTTGCTACCAAAGCCATATTGGCGATCATTGAGGAGGTCATTTGATTCTAGATATTTCGAAACTTGACGGTTGATAAGTGATTCCATTACCTTCGAGAGAATAGAAGTTAGTGCTATGGGTCGATAAGAAAAGAGGGATGATTTGTCACCCCTTTTGAGATTTGGCTGAATGTTCGCTGTCTTTCATCTATTTGGGAAACGGTTAGTAGAATAAGACAAATGGAAGAGTTTCCGCAGTGGTTTAGCGAGTGAAGAGGCACGTCTCTTCAAGAGGATCGGGGGAATGCCATCCGGACCAATGGTTTTGTGTGCGTTTAGCTCTTTAAGTGGGCGGGCAACAGTACGCGTTCGGAAGCGAATCTGGCTCATGTTGAGCTGCTTAAGCTCAAGTTGAGGTGGAACTGATGTGGTATCAGGCAGCGTTGAGTTGGCTGACAAATGTCCAGCATGTAGATTCGCCTTCCTTATTGCAGTGGTGACTGGTCTGTCATCGACTATTAACGAAGGAATGGACGTTCTTCACAAATGCCCAGCAGTTTCTGCTACCCGTGGGAGAGTGTAGTATTTTTTGTCTCACTCTCTAGTCATGCAAAAACGTTGAGCATTGAATATGCACATTGCATCATTTCTAGCTCATAAATCTTTTCCGGTTTTCCTCAATACTGTTTGATTGATACAACCGGAAGCTCAGCTCTTTAGCCTTAATGGCTGCTCTGCACCCGGAATCGAACCACATATTTCTCTTGGGTTTGATACTCTTTACTGTGTGTGGAATAAAGGTCCGCATGCCAAGTAGAATCGTGTCTGTCAATGTGTCCGCTATAGAGTAAACATCGTTATTGAGGAAAAATAACGATCAATTCAACCTCCCAAAAAAGTCGTTCAGACCTTCCCAGGTGGCTTTCTCATAGAACCATACTGTTCTTTTGGGAACTTTCTTATTAACGTTACTGTTGGTTAGAGGAAATTTAGCTGACACGAGACAGTGGTCTGAAGTGCCTAAGGCCGAAGAAACTTTAATTGTGTATTTGTTTGGGTGCGAGGTGAGAAACAGATCCAGAGTGTTGGCGAAATGACCATATATATCTGGTACCTGTGTTGGCTCATTGACAAGTTGAGTTAAATTATTTGAATCAGCAAAAGCTGGACATGTTGACCGTCAGGTGTTGTGTGTCCAGAGTGACGAAGCCACTGAGAGTTATGCACATTAAAATCACCCGCAATAACGATTTGAGTGTGGGAATATAGGGTCATGATCCTATCGATAGAATCAGACAGAGCATCAAATTCGTTAAAGGATGCGTTTCTATCCAAGTTTGGGCTTCTGTAAAGAAAGCAGTAATGTATGATATGCTTACGAACGTGAAGTTTTAGCCAAGAGAAATTAAATTCTGGGTTGGAACAGAGCCCATATTGTGGCAGAACCTGATGTGGAAAGAACAGTGCCACTAAGTTATATCCAGGTAGATTAAAATCGGAAATATCTGTATTAGTAATTACCTGGGTTTCACTAAATGCAAGGATACTTGGTTTCTGGTTAGGAACGTGGGCATACACAAAATAGAAATTGCATCTCAAGACGCGAATGTTACACAAATCAACCCGCAATTGCCACTCCATTGAAATGGCCCTACACAGAAAACCAATACCGTCTCGGGAAAGGATGCAAGTCGGGACCAGCAATAGATAAGCGAAAGAAACCACTACAGGTGTTATGCCCTTGTAGTAGGTGCCCCACTAGATCCTTGCCAAAATCCAAGTCATATCCATTTCGTGACGAATATTACGCCACTCAAAACACCAAAAACCCTCCTCGTTAAAGGATACGTTTCTATCCACATTTGGGCTTCTGTAAAGAAAGCATTAATGTATGATATACCTACGAACGTGAAGTTTTAGCCACGAGAAATTAAATTCTGGATTGAAGCAGACGCGATATTGTGGCAGAAGCTGATAAGCAATATCATTTCGTATGTATGTAGCTAGACCACGATGTGGAAAGAACAAAGGCACTAGGTTATAACGAAGTATAGTAAAATCGAAAATATCTATATTAGTTATTACCTGAGTCTCGCTAAGTGCAAAGATTGCTGGTTTTTGGTTACCGACGTGGGCGGACGCAGAGGAGAAATTGCATCTTAGGCCACTGATGTTGCAAAGATCGACGTGAAATTCCCGTTCCATTGAAATGGCGCCACAGAAAACTAATACCGCCTCAGAAAAGGATGCAAGTTGGACCCAGCGATAGATAAGCGAAAGCAACCACTACAGGTGCTATGCCCTTGTGGCGTTTCTAACAGATACACACACAATACACAAGCAAATAGTGAAGAACATCGAACGAAAATCGAATAAGAAAATGCATCAGAGCCGTATAGCATAGCGATAACCTAACAATTCACATCAGTTGAATATACTTGAGTTTAAAAATGGAAATCTAAACACGGCCAGCAGCCTGATGTGTTACGCTTTGGTTCAATTTTTCGTGATTCTAACTGTCATAGCGTCAGTTCCAATCACACGTTCTTCACTATCATCCCAAACGCTATACCCTTGTAATAGGTGCCGCACTAGATCCGTGCCGAAATCCAGGTCACATCCCTTTCGTGACGAATATTACGCCGCTCAAAACACCAAAACCCCTCCAAAGATTATAAATAAATCGAGAGTGAGGAACGCAACAGAGGTGCGAAAAGGGGGAAAAATAAACACAAGGAAAGAAAAGGGTATACGTTTTCCCGCACTGTACACTTCCACGCAATTTTCACACTACGGTGCGAATCCCATATATATTACTCCACTACACGCGGACGCGTTTGTGGTGATCCGTTTGTTTACTTTGGATTCCACAGAAGACTTGACGCGGGAACCGATAGTGCAATTGTGTTTACTTAAGATACCCTAAACGGATTACACAATTGATCCGATGGTACGGATCACGAGGCAGAGTTAGTTAGTTTTACACTGTATCCTGAAGATATGTCTAATCAGTTGACGAATCGGCCTGGGTCTCAGTTAGGGCAAGGTATTACTAGATTTCGCTGTTTGCAAATATTGGTGGATGGCATTTACATTCGTATTGGTGAAACCGATGCCCCTGATGTTACAAAATGCCGTTATCAGTCCAACGTCGACAGAGTTTCGAGAACGAAGCGCATTACGCTGTGACGAATTTCTTAAAGTTCAGTTATTTATCAGAATGTTTGCATGATGTTCCCACTGATATAGTCCCTCCAGGAGATCCGAATGGGAAACTAGTTGACCTCCGAAATTCTTTATCTCAAAATGCACCATCATGACTTATCTCCATGTCAGTCCGGTCCATCAGCCATACATGAGAAACATAGTTGGAAAAAAAAAACGATAAAAAAACTCAAAAATCATAATATCCTCCGGGGGGGACTATGTCAGGGGGAACATCATGCAGATATCATGATAAATAATGGAACTTTGAGAGGTTCGTCATCGCATAACCGGGCTCGCTCTCGAGGCTCGGCCCACGCTCGACTGGTGACGGCATTTTGTAACATCACGGGCATCGGTTTCAGCAATACCAATGTAAACGCCGTCCACCAATATTTGCAAACAACGTAACCTGATATCCTTGCCCTAGCTGAGACCCAGGTCGATTCGTCAACTGATTCGACATATCTTCGTTGCTCAGGATACGACTAACATTCGAGATTCCGTTTTAAGGGCGGAGTCTGCGTCTTCGCGGGGTCCGATCTGGCTTGCCAGAGGATGGAGGCGTTGGAGCCCAATAATATGGACATCATATGGTTGAGGGTCGTGCTGAGGAATTCCGTTAAATTTCTTTGTTGTCTTTACCGCTCCCCGAATGACGATCGACCGGCGACATTTTTCGAACATCTTTCATATACCGTCAACTGGATACAGATCAACCACCCAGCTTCTGAAATTATTGTCCTTGGCCATTTTAATGTGCACAATTCCGACTGGTTGTTACATTCTAACAGAACCGACGAGGCTGGGAGGCTGGCGGAGATGTTTGCTGTAAGCCACAACATGACTCAACTCGTGGGGGAGCCAACGCGAGTACCGGATGCCCTAGGCGATTATGCGAACACCCTGGATTTGTTTTTGACATCCGAACCGAGTATTTATACCGTAGAGGTTTCTGCGCCACTGGGAAACTCAGATCACTGCTTGGTATCTGTCGCGCAAGCACTTGCATACCAAGCGAATAACCGGCCTAGGCAGCTTCGCCATGTATGGAAGTATGGGGCTGCTAACTGGGACGATATGCGAGATTTCTTCGCATCTTTTCCATGGTCGGAGGTGTGCTTCGGAAACTCCGATGTTAACGCTTGTGCGGAGTCGGTATCAGAGATTATTCTCCTGGGGATGGAGATGTATATTCCACATTCCATCAAACGAAGTTCGTTTGATAAACCTTGGTTTGACAAAAAATGCGAGCTGATTACAGCGGCAAAAAATAGAGCTTTTAAGCAATGGCGCTCCAATCCCACCGATGTTAACAGAACGAATTTTGTTAGAATCAGAAACGCGTGCAACCAGGCGATTGATACCGCGAAGAAGACTGACAACAACAGGGTGATCAATAAGCTCCTTCAGTGCCCAACTGGTTCGCGCTCCTTCTGGTCAATGGCAAAGGCTGTCAGTAGTAACCTTGCTTCCTCCTCTTTCCCTCCGTTGGTGACAGACAGCGGGACGTTAGTCACGAATCCAAAGGATAAAGCTAATGTGTTCGCGAATTTATTTTCCACGAATTCAAACCTCGATCCCGGCCTTTTGGAGCCACCTGTGATCTCGCCCGTACAGTCTTCGATGCGGGATGTGAGATTTCGTCCGCGCACTATTCAACGCATTCTACGTGAACTGGATTGTAGGAAGGCAACCGGCCCGGACGGAATACCAGCAATAGTCCTTAAGAACTGTGCTCCAGAACTATCGCCGGTTCTTGGCAGACTCTTCCGCTTATCTTATGCACGGAGGACCTTTCCTGCCTGCTGGAAAATCGCTCGAGTTCAGCCAATCCCAAAGGCGGGAAAAAGGTGTCTCCCACAAAATTACCGTCCGATAGCATTACTGTCTATTTTATCTAAGGTAATGGAAAAAGTCATCAATACAGAGTTGGTTAAGTATTTGGAGTGCAACGGTCTTCTGAATGATCGTCAATACGGATTCCGTGGCAGGCGGTCCACAGGAGACCTTTTGACACTTATAACCGATATATGGACATCTGCGATTGAACGGCATGGTGAGTCAAGGGCGGTCGCATTAGATATCTCCAAGGCTTTTGACCGCGTCTGGCACGGGGCATTGCTGAGCAAACTTCGTTCATATGGACTTTCCCAACAGCTTTGCGACTGGACGAGGAGCTTCCTCGAGAATCGATCGATCCGGGTTGTTGTGGACGGCGAGTGTTTGGATCTGTATCCTGTTAATTCGGGGGTGCCCCAGGGTTCTATTTTGGCTCCAACCTTGTTTTTGCTTCACATAAATGATTTGTTGGAGACAACGGATAACAAAGTGTTCAGTTTTGCGGATGATAGTACGCTTGTTTCCTCCTTTTCGAGTGATCGGCCGATTGGTGCATCAACGTCGCACCAACTGAGATCTAGACAGATTGACTCTCTGAACCAGGATCTAGATAAAGTCCTGCAGTGGGGAAAGGCCAATCTTGTCGACTTCAACGCAACGAAGACCCAGTATACAACATTCACAAAGAAAACTGGATCATCGGTTCCACAGCTGATGATGAGTGGCCGGGCCCTCGAGGCTGGGGAAAGTTTGAAATTGCTCGGCGTCACGGTCTGTGGGAAGGTATCATGGCATAAACACGTATCGGGTATCGCCAAATCTGCCTCAGGAAAACTGAGTTATCTTTTTAGAGTCAAGAAATACTTTACTCCGGCCCAACTTCTTCTCCTATATAAATCTCAAATTAGACCCGCGCTCGAATATTGCTCTCATGTTTGGAGCTCGGCTCCTAAACATACCCTCGACCTAGTTGAGAGCGTACAAAGACGAGCGATCCGCCTGATCGGGAACTCGGCGCTGACGTCGGGACTACAGTCGCTATCACATCGAAGGCGCGTGGCCGACCTCTCTCTGTTTTACAGATATTATCACGGGTGCTGTTCTTCGGAGATTCTTGGCATTGTTCCACGCAATTCGGTCTATATGCGCTCCACAAGACAATCCGACGGATCGCATCCGTTTGTGGTTCATCTCCCGACAGCGCGAACATCCCTGTATCGTTCCGTTACAGAGCGGGGAAGCTGTGGAACTGCCTTCCCACGCGAGTGTTCCCGGAGCGGCACAACCTGCAACTGTTCAAAAAGAACTGCAACAGTTATTTGATGGCATCTCTCTTTTTTGTGTCTTTTCGCCTAAGAATGTGACCTTTTATTTTTACAAATAGTGCTCAATAATATTCGACTGTTAGCAGTAACCATGTTTTCATTTAGTTTTCTCAAGGAAACATGAGTTCATTCCACCAATATTCGATAATAATTTTCAGACCAGAAATTGATAACAAACTAATCTATAAACTGATAAACCAGTGTTTGCGAATTTTTTAAAAGTGATTAGAATTGAGCTCACAAGCGTAATTGGTGATAAATATTATCTTGTTCTGATAATTTTACCAGAAGTCATTTACGAGTGTTCGGTTTGTTTTTCAATTTTTTGGAACATTACTCAAAAGCGGGTTATGAATGAAATATACCATGTGCGAGAGGTGTGACGCACAGATAATGAGGTTTGATAATTACCTCCATCATACGAGAGCAATAAGTTCAGATATGTAATAAGTGCGGAATTCAAACTCAGATAATCGAACTTTCGTACTCCCCCACGTTGGGATTCTACATGCATGTTTGACGGAAAATCTAGCCCTCGTCCGGACCTTTGTAATCGCCAACGATGGGAGTAATACTCCACCCTAAATACATTTTGATTAAATAGGTTTGGAAAAAATACTCTAATTTATTTAAAACAGTTTTTTAGTAATTCAAAGACCAGATTCTCTGTTGCTGATTAGGCATTTGTGAAGACACATTCATTGCGAAAGCTTCTCTAACAGAAATGTCTGGTCTATCTTGTGTGTTTTGGGCTGCACCCAGTGTCCCCAATCTAGCTTCTTATGTTGAAGAGGTTTGTTGGCTGTTTCGGTCGGAAGTTCATTGTCCCAGTTTCTTTCAGAATTTTGTTTGAAGAATGTTCACTCTTGGTATGGCTTTTCTCGAATAGCTTGATGATTGATACTCATTTTTGTTGTCGCTGCATACGCTGATTTGTGAAAAGATCCCATTGGCCTCTTTTTTCTTTTCTGATATGGTTATATCAAGTGATGCTGACAAAACCCAGCCGAACCTTGTGTTTTGTGCTAATGGAGTATTGACGGGACCTTTTATTAGACCATGTATTAAAAGCTTCGAAAAAATGTCTGATCCTATCTGTAAATATTTTCGCTTGGTACCATAGGTCCGCAAAGTTCAAACCTTGGATATGTGACTATTTCTTAGATTCAAACAGTTGGCTTGGCATTATTGAAGTGATGGTTGGCATTATCATTGTTTCTACGTGCAGATTGGTTTTGGTGTCGAGAATTGACTGAATATTGAAGTGGCGCGATGCCTTAACTTGTGCCTACGCTAATAGCCCAGGCTAAAGTGCTCTTCATTTAATTTTTACTATATTTTTTTATTTCCTTTTAATAAAGTACAGGCTAAACAAAAAATGCTTAAATTCTAGCTTAATTATCTTATATTATAACTTACTGGTCGTCCACGCTCTAAGCTAATCATTAAATGTAACAGGTCACTTGAAAAGTCCACGTCCTAACACATAGATGGCGGCACTAGAATTAAATCCATATGATTTTTAGTTAGCCCTAATCTTCAAAAGACGCGTGTATAAATTTGACAGATGTCGGATCATTAGTTTGTGAATTATAGTATTTTGAGTGAAGCAACTTCTGTTATTGTGAAAAAAATGGATAAAAAGGAATTTCGCGTGTTGATAAAATATTGCTTTTTGAAGGGAAAAAATACAGTTGAAGCAAAAACTTGGCTTGATGACGAGTTTCCAGACGCCGCCCCAGGAAAATCAACCATCAAGGATTGGTATGCTAAGTTTAGACATGGTGAAATGAGCACCGAAGACGGTGAACGCAGTGGACGCCCAAAAAAGGTTGTTACCGACGAAAACATTAGAAAAATCCACAAAATGATTTTGAATGACCGTAAATTGAAATTGAATGAAATAGCAGGCACTCTAAAGATATCAACTTGGGTATGAGAAAGCTCTGTGCAAAGTGGGTGCCGCGCGAGCTCACTTTTGACCAAAAACAACGACGAGTTGATGATTCGGAGCAGTGTTTAGAGATGATCAAGCGTAATAAACCCGAGTTTTTGCGTCGATATGTGACAATGGATGAAACATGGCTCCATCATTTCACTCCGAAGTCCAATCGACAGTCATCCGAGTGGACTGCACACGATGAACCCGCCCCAAAGCGTGGAAAAACGCAACAGTCGGCTGGCAAGGTTATGGCGTCTGTATTTTGGGATGCGCGCGGAATAATTTTCATTTACTATCTTGAAAAAGGAAAGACCATCAACAGCGACTATTACAAAGCGGTATTGGGCCGTTTGAAGGACGAAATCGCCGAAAAACGACCGCATTTGAAGAAAAAGAAAGTGCTGCTTCACCAAGACAATGCACCGTGTCACAAGTCAGTGAAAACGATGGCAAAAATCCATGAATTGGGCTTCGAATCGCTTCCGCATCCACCGTATTCTCCAGATCTGGCCCCCAGCGACTATTTCCTGTTCTCAGATCTCAAAAGAATGCTCGCTGGGAGGAAATTTTTGTCGAATGAAGAGGTGATCACCGAAACTGAGGCCTATTTTGAAGCAAAGGACAAATCGTACTACAAAAAAGGTATCGAAAAGTTGGGGGGTCGCTATAATCGGTGTATCACCCTCGAAGGGAATTATGTTGAATAAAAAAAACGAATTATGCCAAAAAAATGTGCTTTACTATGGAAGGCCGGGGACTTTTCAATTGACCTGTTATATGGTGCAGTTTGCCTTTCCCGAACAGAAGTTTGTTTGGCTCTTTAATAATGCCTATTAGTATGACAATGGGAGCTGGGAGCGAACATACAGGGCAAAGTCTCTGATTGCTTTCAACCCGGCGAAGGCCAGGACGATCCTTGTCCCTGTTCAATCCAAGTTGGCATGCAGTCTCCACGTGACACCCCTGAATAGCTACTTTGGCACACGCCAAGTAGTGAACCAAAGCATGCAGCGACGTCCTGAGGAAGGTTGACGCAAGGCTAATAACCTTGCCCAGAAAAACAAATTATTATTCCGCGACCGGGGTAATCTTGATCGTCTTAGCGGTATCATCACGAAGGCTGGAGATTAGAGGCGTTCCACATCCGTGCGATCTGGGTGGTCCACCAGTATCACCTGGAACAAATTTTTAAATGGCTTCCATTCGGAATCATCATCATCATCATCATCATCATCGGTACTACAACCGGGAGTCGGTCTTGGCCTTATTTGGCAAGTCCTGAGGCTTGTTAAATTTTCCATAATGATTTGTTTTTTCCGGGCAAGGCCATTAGTCTTGCGCCAGAGGCTCCCCGACGGGGAATCGAACCCCGGTCTCCGCGTTACAGGTGGGTAAACTAACCACTATATTATCGAGGAGCTTCTTTGAAATACAGGGGGGCATTTTTTAAACCGAATGGCATACGAACTAACTCATATCGGAATACCTGCCCGAAAACGTTCGAAGCTGCACTGGAGACAGCTTACAGGAGGGAGGGGTTAATCTGCGGAATTGTTGCGCACCCTGTTGATGTTTCCTGAAAGTCCGATCTGAGGGCATGGTGAACATCGACGAACTTCGTCTATTTGTCTAAAACACTTCCACGGCCGAAGTAGTGATAATTCCTGTATTCGATGCGGCAGCTTTCGTTATGGCGCTTCAGAATGCCCACCCATTTCAGGTTAAGGTTGAGCTGGCGAATCTCTACTGAACCCAGCGTTCGAGGTCCCTTTTTCTTCAGATTGAGAAACGCGCGGAACATTTGGTCCATTTCAGGTTAAGGTTGTGCTGGCGAATCTCTACTGGACCCAACGTTGGAGGTACCTTTTTCTTCAGATTGAAAAACGCGCAGAACGTTTGGTCCATTTCAGGTTAAGGTTGTGCTGGCGAATCTCTACTGAACCCAACGTTGGAGGTCCCTTTCTCTTCAGATTGAAAAACGCGCAGAACATTTGGTCTTGCGCTGAGAATTAAGCGGCAATAAGCTTCCCAATCTAAACCATTGTGACCACTTGAAGCCGAGCGAACCGCAAGCAAAACTGCCCCGAATCTTCGTTAACGACGCAACTGAGAGAATGACGTCTGAGCTACGATTTAAGCTCAGGAATCCCACGCAAGAAAGAGAACATCATGCGCCGTTAACACAATGGTCTTTGACACTTCACCACCGATGAGCACTCGCTTTTCCACTACTTAATCCATGGGTCGGTGTATCCAGCTCGAAGGACCTTGAAAATGTTATGTAAAACATCGTCTAAATATCCGGCTTGAGAAGCAAAATTAATTGAAAGAGTGTACCTGTTCGAGTAAGCCTTGCGATCCATGTCCCTGTGGTCCAATGTAGTCCAGGGAGATCATTTTTCTTAGTTGGTTGCGCAATAAAGCATCGATTTGGATATTTCGCTTTAATATATTTCTCTAGAGTTTTAAACCTCTGAGATATAATGATTTTGCTGCAGTTAACTCTCTCTCTCTCTCTGGGAAGCGCCCAATTCAAATGTTCGTTCTTAATCCATTCGTACCGATATCAATTCCCACTGGGACATGATTCTAAGTCCTATCTGGCGTCTTCCCGCAGGCGTCTTTTCACGAGCTTTTTTCTGTTTTAACAACGGGTGTTTTGGTCCGCAACTGGCAAAACGTGATGGTAATAGAATCGCTTAAGGCAATTCTCTTGGTATACTTCCGGACTCTCCATTGGTATAATTAAATCCGCAACAGTGTGCCAGACTGGCGATTAGAAATTTCTACGCGTTATATTTACTTATCAAACACGATCAATTATTTATTTTGCCTTATAGCCCTTAGTCCTACGACTACAGTACCTCGGCAGTCATTCACAGAGGATGAGGATGAACCGGAAGTTCCAATTGTTCAAGACGACGAAGTAAAACTACTGCTAACTAACTCTGAGTTATCTTTGAATTTTTATGAGCTTTTCTTTCATCAGGTTTTATTGAAAAATAAAAACAAGAGTTCCTACTCACTGTGGGCTATAATGAAGCTTAATAAAACAGAATGGCCTCATATAGTGGTTGGGTCACTTACTTCAATCGTAATGGGTGCCGCAATGCCACTGTTTGCTATTTTATTCGGATCAATATTGGAAGTCCTTTCTTATGAAGACACAACATACGTCCGGGAGAACACGAATAAGTATAGTTTATACTTTCTTATATGCGGCATTGTGGTGGGATTGGCAACGTTTTTACAAGTACTGTGAACTCTCCAAAACTATTATTGTAATCTAACTTTAATTGACTTGTAGATTTATGCTTTTGGAATTGCTGGAGAGATTCTGACAGAAAAACTTAGAGGATTAACCTTTGAAGCGATGCTAAAACAGGAAGTCGGTTGGTTTGATGATAAAGCTAACAGCACCGGAAGTTTGTGCGCCCGATTATCGGGGGATGCTGCTGCTGTCCAAGGGGTATTTATGCAGTGGGGTTGATATAACTCTTTCAACTTTTTTTTTTTAATTTATAGGCTACCGGACAAAGAATCGGCACGATTTTGCAATCAATTTCAACATTAGTACTCGCTATAACCCTGGCTATGTACTATGAGTGGAGTTTGGGACTTGTAGGTCTGGCATTTACTCCCTTGATTTTGGTCGCTGTGTACATGCAACAAAAAGTAACGACTACTGAAACTTTGAGCACAACACAGGCCATGGAAGGTTGCACGAAGGTTTACTTAATTAATATAAGCATTCATTATAGATTATAACTAACATGATAATTTTAGCTTGCCGTCGAGGTTGTATCAAATGTCCGAACAGTTGTATCTTTGAGCCGGGAAGATATGTTCCACAAGCAATATATGGAGACTCTTCAGCCAGCAAGTCAGGTAGGTTTCCAAGCAAATGCATTTCCTTTTTTTGCAAAAAATGTTCTCGTAGAAATCAAAAACAAACACTCACTATCGTGGATTGGTATTCGGTTTGGCCAGATCACTGATGTTCTTTGCATACGCGGCAACAATGTTTTACGGTGGTTACTGCATAGTTCACAAAGGAATGCCATTTCAAGATGTTTTCAAGTAAGGCTCTATCTCCAATTTCATTTAAGGAACCACATGATGAAATAAATCTCCTACAATAGAGTATCCCAAGCTCTAATTATGGGCTCATTTTCTATAGCCAGTGCATTGGCATTTGCGCCTAATTTCCAAAAAGGTGTAACAGCAGCTGGCAACATTTTTGAACTCCTCGAAAGAACTCCAAGAATCACAGATTCGCCGGACGCTAGCAAGGAGCCTTGGAGTTCAGATGGCAACGTTCAATATAATGAAGTAACATTCAGTTACCCATCAAGAAGGGAAGTAACAGTCCTTTCAGGATTGAATTTACAAGTTTACGCTGGAATGAAAGTAGCTATTGTCGGAGCATCAGGTTGTGGAAAGTCTACATGTATTCAGTTGATACAGCGGTTCTATGATGCCGATAGCGGAAGCGTGTGTATTGATAAGCATGATGTCCGTTCGGTTACATCAAGCAATCTTCGACGCCAGTTGGGAATTGTTTCACAAGAGCCAATATTATTCGATCGAACGATTGCGGAGAATATTGCGTATGGAGACAATACTCGACTAGTTTCCGAAACCGAAATCATTACAGCCGCAAAGAAAGCCAATATTCATGATTTCATAGTGTCTCTACCTACGGTGAGTTCGTTTTGGGATGATCAAAATCGTTCACTGAATTATTTTTGGTTGACAGGGATATGAAACGCGTCTGGGAGAAAAGGGAACACAACTCTCAGGTGGCCAAAAACAGAGGGTAGCCATTGCCCGTGCCCTTATACGCAACCCAAAAGTGCTTCTTTTAGATGAAGCAACATCCGCACTTGATGCGGAAAGCGAAAAGGTATCTATTCTAAAACCTACAGGAAGATGAGTTTGTCCAATGTTTTTATTTTTTCCTCTAGGTGGTACAAAACGCTTTAGAAGCTGCGAGTGAGGGACGAACTAGTATTAGTATTGCCCACCGATTGTCAACTATCATCGACAGTGATACAATTTTTGTCCTGGATGGCGGAAAAGTGAGTGAAATGGGTACACACGGTGAACTGCTGAAACATCGTGGAACCTATTTCAATTTATACAAATTACAATCTGGTGTCCACTGATGATTTTTGTGATTGCGAAAGGCATATAAACCATGAGACTGTTGTGATTATTTATTTATGGAACTATAACGGTCAGGATTCTTAAATAAAACATTCTGTAGGGTAAAAATTCGTTTTATTTCAATTCAATTCTATTTTTATTATGTAGATAACTACATTTCTGGTATATTTTACAACAAGTATTTAAGAGGTTTAGGACAGCAATTCCTTTAAAACTACGAGGGCTGCCTCTTATGTTTCGAGATTTGGCAACCCTAGTGTTGCAATCCGGCAATTGACAGCTCTGTCGTAAAGTTGGACATTTTTGAGGTTATACGCACTCAGAACGTTTTGACATACGAGCGCTATTTGTGTTGTTTACAGTAACTTAAAAGATTCATCTCGGCCCAAAAATGGAATTAAATCGTCAACATTTTCGTGCGATTATTTTTTACAACTTTCGACGTGGATTAACTCAGCAACAGTGCATGGATGAACTTAATTCAATTTTTGGTGATGAAGCTCCATCAAGGACCAGTGTTTATCGATGGTATGGTGAATTCAATCGTGGTCGTAGTTCACTCCAAGATGAATTTCGTGAAGGTCGTCCAAAATCAGTTGTTGTTCCGAAAACCATTGATGCTGTGCGCGAACTGATATTGGAAGATCGTCATGGGACCTATCGTGAGATTGAGACAACCTTAGGCGTTAGTGGGACCAGCATACATTCAATATTGCATAAACATTTGACTGTCAAAAAAATTTGTTCGCGTTGGATCCCACACAATTTGTCAATCGCCCAAAAAAAGGCTCGTGCCAATTGGCCGAAAGAAATGCTCAAAAAATACGGTCGCGGTGCTTCGAAACACGTCTATGACATCGTGACAGGTGATGATTCGTGGATTTACGCGTATGAGCCCGAAAGTAAACAGCAGTCGACTGTCTGGGTGTTTCAAGATGAGCCAAATCCAATAAAAGTTGTTCGCGCACGAAGCACTTCCAAGCAAATGGTCGCCTGTTTTTTCGGAAAAACTGGACATGTCGCAACCGTACCACTAGAACAACGCAGAACAGTCAATTCTGAGTGGTACACAACCATTTGTTTGCCAGTTGTCTTCCAAGAAATCAGGAAAACCAACCGCCGAAGACGGATCACTCTTCACCACGACAATGCGAGCTCTCACACATCGGCTGCGACAACTGCATTTTTGAGCACCCAAAACATCGATTTGATGGGTCATCCGCCGTATAGTCCTGACTTGGCACCGAATGACTTCTTTTTATTCCCGTACGTAAAAAACAAACTGAGAGGTCAACGTTTTTCGACACCTGAAGAAGCGGTTGCTGCGTTCGGAATGCATGTGTTGGAGATACCTCAATCAGAGTGGCAAAAGTGCTTCGACAATTGGTTCAAACGCATGCAAAAGTGTATAGATCTTCATGGGGAATATTTTAAAAAACAATAAACTGATTTTCGATGATCAATATTTGTTTTTGTTCTCTTATCCCGAAATATAAAAGGCTACCCTCGTATAACCTTAAATCTATATAATGACAATAGCACAATTTTAATGAAAAATAAATAATAAATTAAGGGAAAACTACAAGAAAAAACCCTTATTTGAATCTTAAGACTAATATTGCACAGGTTTCCGGTTATTTTATGTAATAATGACGATATAATTTTCATAGACAGAGTGCATATGTAGTGATTTAGGATAACACAAGACGGGGACGAGAACATTGTCAGAAAAAGAACAATTGACGAAGAAGTTTCGATTGATTTTGTTTAACGTTAGCGTTTTCATGTAGTTCATGTGTCGAATAATGCCATGGCAAATTCAGCAACATTTTCAATATTTTATTTTGACACCTTTACAATTTTATTTTGTGTGTGCGAGCACAATTACACCATACGGGAGTATAGCTTGAAAAATGGTTTTAAAAATTATAATTTTATTTACGAGGCTAAGCTTTGACTTTCTACACACTAATGGATACATAACTCTTACGACTTTGTTTATTTTGTCAATTGTGGTAGTGATGTGTTTTTGGAGGATAAGTTTTTTATCCAGAATAATACCTAGATATCTAGTCTTCGGACCAATCAATATCAACTGCACACATACTGAGTTTATTGCCATTTGGTAGGTAGCAGTGTTTCCTACATCTCGAAAACTAGACACCTTGTATTTTATTACCATTTATTTTTATTTTCCATTTCCTGTAAAACACTGCTAGTTTGTGGATCAGTAAAGTATTTGAAGTCATTAACAAAGCTCTGCTAAAATGGGTAGACGACAACAGCATTATTCCAAATAACCAGTTTGGCTTTAGGGCGGGTCATGAAACCACACATGCCGCAGCTAAACTGGTCTCCGACATACAATGGAATAAATGTAGGAACCAATGCACAGGTGCCTGTCTGATCGACTTGGAAAAAGCCTTTGATACCGTCTGGATCGAAGGGTTGTATTACAAACTGGTCAGACATGGCATACATAAGCCTTTACTATATGTACTTTACGATATGTCAAAGGACAGAAGGTTCGTGGTGAAAAGTGGTAATGTGACCTCTAATAAAACGTATAATATCAAGAATGGCTTGCAACAGGGTGCGGTACTCTCTCCGATTCTTTTTAACATTTACATTAGCGACTTATTAGATGCACTTCCGCAGGCTATTGCGTACGCAGACGATATCATAATTTACAGAACAGCTCCGAAAGTTGAGATCATAAATAGTTTAATACAGCGAGACTTCAACAACGTGCAGCGCTATTGCGATGACTGGAAACTTAAAATCAACTTCCAGAAATGTGAAGCCATCCTATTTAGAACCCCATTATATAAAGCCACGAACGACACAAGAAAAAACTGGCGAAAGCTAGTTATCGTGGGACTGTAGCGTCCTACGAACGCACAATTCCGCCCAGGTAAGGTTCCAAACCTTCAAGGAACTTACTTACCTTATCCAGTACACGTGCCCACACACACGTGTCCCCAAAGCTCTTAATCAGGCCTGTAACAAGGGCATAGGAAGCTGAAACAATGTTGAACCCGACATCAAAAAAAAAACAAGGAACTTAACGTTCAAAAACTTTCAGCATCGAGTCAACGCATCTGTAGCGTCCTACGAACGCACAATTCCGCCCAGGTAAGGTCCCAAACCTCCAAGGAACTTACTTACCTTATCCAGTACACGTGCCCACAGACACGTGTCCCCAAAGCTCTTAATCAGGCCTGTAACAGGGGCATAGGAAGCTGAAACAATGTTGAACCCGACATCAAAAAAAAACAAGGAACTTAACGTTCAAAAACTTTCAGCATCGAGTCAACGCATCCATTCATAGTATGCAAAAACAATTCCAGATTACAGGCCATAAATCTTCCATCCAAAGCATCTGCACGATGTTTACCAGGAATTACATTTTTGGTAGATAAATAACAACGGATGCATACGCTGGCAGCTAAACGCAAGAAAGCATATCGCCTATCCGCGGCCAAAATTGTAAACAACCGTAATTATCGCAACAAGATAATTCGGAAGATTTACAAGTCCAACGCCAACAAAGGAAATACTCCGGTCCCACGATTCCTTTCTAAAAATTTCACACCCATTAGAAGGATCTAATGGAATTCGGTTGTGTTTACAAAGGCAAACAACCACGGGCTGTACGCCCGAACAATCATCTCCGTTGTGCGCGCCAGATGTTTTATGCAAATAGAGGCGGCACACAATCGACAGGCGTCGATCCGAACTTCGATCACCACCACGGATGGTGATGATGAGATAAGGATGTATGCGTCGAGGGACTTTCTCCTTTTCAGGCACCTAAATTTCCCATGGGCATTAATAATATGCCGCTAACAGATACTGTGGAAAATTCTGTTAGCGGATGAAATGAAAGATTTCTTCTGGAGACGTAGATACGATCGGTATCAGGTTTTGGGTTTCGGATGGAGATAGTCAGTAAGATTACGATCGTCAACGCGACGAGGAGGACACCGAGAATCCAACGAGGAGGCCAGTCCGCGTATTGAATGAAATAAAAGAAAGGAACGTCAAGTGTGTGATCGGGCGTGCGAAATTATGCCTAGTGATTTGTCCGTGTAAACTTTTTTAAACAATAAAAATAAATCCACAGGTTAAGGACAAATATCCTTGTGTTTCATGTGTTCAGTGCCACATTCGTCCCGGTTTCGTTTTGTGTTTTAAAATTTTTTGCGCACAGTGTTCGGCGGATCACTGCCTCAACTTCGACATAGACACTAACAGTCACCAAAGGACCGCATGGAGATAAACTGGAAACCAAGAGTTTAGTTAAATACCTGGGCATCTGGCTAGACCAATATCTGTATTTCAACAGACATGTAGAGGCTGCTCTGGTCAAAGCTAGAAAAACGTTTACTATGACAAGGAGGCTATTTCACAGTAGCCAACTTGACAGCAGGGTAAAAGTCATATGCTACATCACGCTAATCAGGCCAATGTTCATATATGGTTGTCCAGTATGGTTTAACATAGGTCCAAATTTGATGGAAAAGATTCGGGTGTTCGAAAGGAAGTGTCTGAGAACCTGTCTCAGATTATATCGAACACCGGAATCGGAATACAAAAAGTACTACTCAAATGAGACTTTATATAATGAAGCCTGCATAAATAGGGTGGATAATTTTATGATCAAATTAATCAGAGGACATATCTCGTCCAATGACGTAATTTTCGGGGCTTATTATCCAAATACCCTTTACTATGAGAACGTGCGTCGCAACGGTTTTGTTCCACCAGAGGCGTTCCTTGATTTGGACATGAAAGGGGTTATACAGGATAGATCCGGAATTCCGCTGATCTATCATGTAAGTAGATCATCCGTAGACGGGCGATTGTGCTACGACCGGGAAGCACCGCGCACCGAAGAAGAGCTCCTGCGCTTCAGTAGGGCTATCTCCCACAGAGACCGGGACGATAGTATTAGACAGCGTCAACAGTTCTGGTGGTTGAATGGCATATAAAAACCTGGATACCAAAGTCGGTATAGAATCACACTATCATCAGCTAGCTTACATAGACTTAGCTTTTCTAGAATTAGGGTAGTATAAGATTTAAGTTAAGTTAGGTTAAGTGCTTTTACATAAAATAAAAAAAATAAAAAATAAAAAAAAAATAAAAAAAATAGGTAAGTTAAGTAAGTTAAATTTTAAGAAAAAAAAAAAAAACCAAAAAAAATTGACAAAGTTTTTCAAATTTTCTTTGTCTTTCAAATAATTATAAGTACTGCCACAAACTTCTGTCGCCGAAAGGCAAATTATACAAATGTTTAGTAATGTTTAGCTTAGAGCGTCTGCGAAGGACCAGTAAGTTATTATATAAGATAATTAAGCTAGAATTTAAGCATTTTTTGTCTAGCCTTTAATTTAGAAATTAAGAATATAAAAAGAAAAATAAAAAATGTTTTAAAAATGAAATGACTGCTAGTTTGTCAAGAGCTGCTTGCAAAGAGTTGTAGACATTAGTAAATAAGGCAGCCGAAGAGAAAATAGCCGTATCATCGGCAAACATAGCTACCTGAATGTTTTCACCTAGACATGGTAAATCTGCGACAAACAATGTGAATAATATGGGACCAAGGACCGAGCCTTGGGGTACACCATAGTGGATATGGTAAGTAGAGGATATGTCGGTTCCTGTACTCACAACATATTTTCTCGAACGAAGAAAGCTCTGAATAATTTTGATAAGCGGTATTGGCAGCTTAAGTTTTAGTAGCTTATAAATTAAGGCATCGTGCCATACCGTATCAAAAGCTTTTTCGATGTGTAGAAGAACCATTCCCGTTGACTTTTGGCGGTAGTAGGTTGTTTAACTTTGGCGAATGAACCTGTCTATAATTGGTGCAGTGTTCCGCCGAACACTGTTCGCACAACAAAACGAAACGAGACCAGAAAGAAACATACTGGAGCGAAACAACACGATTAAAACACTGAGATATTTTGGTTTTGAACATTATTACTTTGCAGCATTACTTCTTAGTTGCACATGGGAGGTTGCTTGTGACACAATCTTAATACATTTTTGCTTAGTCTATAAAGAAAGAAAATACGCACTTCCACCACACTTCTAATTGTCTTAGTTTCTTTTTTTCTTTTTTTCGTTTGCACCTCCTGGTTTATTACGGTCTAACGCCTACGTCTTTCTCTATTGTTTTTAACACCCAATTGACAATATACACAAAACGGCACACGTTCACTTTGGACGACACGAAAGGTATTGAAATTCGTTTGTTATTATATACTCGCGATAGTTTATTATACGTCCTTTTATTATTTCAATTACTGACGCGGCGCGGATCAACCTTCCTCGTTGTGTTCTCTGTGTTAGACTTCTCAGATGCTTGGTATCGACTCTCCAATCTGGAGCCTCAATGCAGACTAACTGTCTGCCCAAAAATATATCCCGATTCAGATCTCCGATCTGTATCTGTGTTTCGGATTCATAATTATATGCTCGGGGAGAATCTAGTACATCGTCTAGTACTCTCCCCGACAAATATTCACCACACCTGCCAGCAACACGATGACAGTGGAGAAACTGTCAATTCTAACGTTGATTGTTTACTGTTTTTGGTGCATGATCGTGGATATTTTCTGCAACTGTCAAGACATATACGGCTTTTGGTGCTCAATTTAATATTATGAACACATCATATGAACATAAGAACCTTTAATTGGTTTGTCGCATGCCACCATGTGGCTTTTTAGTGTTTAATAAATAAAGTTGTCTCCATCGAGAACTCAGTCGAACTTTATCTATATTCGTCTAAAGGCATTCGCCAGTCGCATTGGCTTTGCTTCAAATTTAGTTAATGAATTTTTAATTTTCCTACTTAAACACAAATTCCAACAAATTATCGATACATTCAGTGTGAGAAGGAGAACTGATAAAACTCAACCTCGTGATCATCAACATACGGAAGGACAAGCAATTTCATCAAGCATCGAATCATCGCGGGAACTTCAAGCTACGATCTCGGCCGACGACATTCCTCGTCCGGCACCGAGACATCGCACAATCTGCAAAGGAGAAAATTTCCCATTCAATCTGCTAACAGTATCTGTTAGCAGCATACCATCTTCCTTTTCATCTCACAAGGAGAATTTCCCAATGGACCTGGAAGGAGAATCTTGGACATGATCATTACATCATTATCACCATCCGTGGTGGTGATTGAAATTCGGTTCGACGGCTGTCGATTGTGTGCCGCCCTTATTTGCATAGCACGTCTGGCGCGCAGGCTGAAGCGTATCGTGCAATTTGAATGGACGTACGGTCCATGGGTTTTGTTTAACTTCCTTCAGTTAAAACGAACAATCCATTAGGTCTTTCTAATGGGTGTGAAATACAAAAAAGGAACCGTGGGATTGGAGTAGTTCCTTTTGTTGGTTTTACTCTCATAAATATTCCCGAATTATCTCGTTGAGATCTTTATGGTTGCCTAGAATTTGGCAGCGGATAAGCGATATGCCTTATTGTATGAGGTTGCCGCTGCCTTTGTTTGCGCGACGGATTTGGGTGGTCTTTATGGTAGGCTACCCGCACATGCATCCGTTGGTTGGCTAATTTACCGACCATAATGATTGCTTGTAACATCGTGTAGATGTTCAGGATTGCCGTTGTGCAGTGCTGGAGTGCGGCGTATTTCACAGTTTGGGATTGTTTTTGGGCATAGGATGAATGAATGTTTTACCTTTGTTTCAGGTATGCTATATTTGAATTGTTGAGCTTGACATTGAAAGCTTTGGGACGTTCAGTTCGTTGCTTTTTAGTGTCGGGCTCAACGTTGGCTAAATGTTTAAGGCCCCTAGCAGGACTTAGTGGCACGCGTCTGTGGGCGCGTGTAATGCTTTCCGGTAAGTGTGTTCCTTGAAGGGTAGGAACCTTACCTGTGGTGAATTGTCCGTTCATAGAACGCTACAGACTCCTTGTCGATGAATTTACCATCTATGCGGTTTTTAAAGCGCAAGACTTGGTGCATTGTGCTGTGACCCCTACTGAAACCGAACTGAAAGTTTGGTAAGATGTTATTGGCTTCCACAAAACGATCAATCCTTTCCTTAATGATTTTTTCTAAGAGCTTACTTAGATAGCTAAGTAGACTAATAGGTCTGTAGCTTTCGGGGCTGTTCTTCGGTTTGCCGGGTTTCGCGATAGGTATTACTTTTGCTGTTTTCCAACAGTCCGGAAAATGACAATTCATAAGGCAGGCGTTGAAAATGAACGTTAAATAGTTACTTGCAGCAGGTGGAAGTGCTTTAATTAATTTGTTGTTGATATTATCAAGTTCAGCAGCCTTTTTTTATTTCGATTTTTTAATCAATTCTTTAACTTTGCTACTATTAGCTGCGTAAGTACATTTAGCTGGTTAGTGGAAAAGTACATGAATAGTGTTAGCAACTTCAGCCTCAGTATATGCGTCGCTTAGAGGCATAGATATGGAGTGGTTCTTACTAAACGTGTTAGCAAGTAGGTTCGATTTCTCCACTGAAGAAATAAGCAACTTGTCGTGAACTTTAAAAGGAGGAATACTTGACCCTCTCTTTTTCATAATTTTTGATATTTTCCAGAACGATTTGCTTGCTTTGTCAAGAGAGGAAAGGTGTTTATTCCAACACTTGTTCCTATATATTGAGATTTCGTTTTTAATGATATTATTTAAGACTTTAACATTAACTAGAAAACAATCGATTCTATAACGAAGCCATTTTCTCCTTTCAGAGTTTCGTAGCGTAATCAGATGTCAGATATTTTCAGGAAGCGGTGCCTTATCAACTGGAGCAGTGGAACATTTAGGTATCGCAAGATCGGCCGCTCTGTTGATAATAGAAACAAAATTGTTGCGTAGGATATCAATGTGCTCGCTGCAGGTTATAGAATTTAGGCTGGTATCACCTAGAACCAAGTTCGTGTTTATATATGATTTATAACAATTCCAGTTGGCGGCGAAATAGTTGTGGTATAAACTGGTACGATTTACAGCTACTGTATGATTCACTGTGAGGCTGATCGGAAGGTGGTCTGAACTTAACGCATTTAGAGTTAATGGTGCTGAGCAGTAATTTGGAATATTAGTGATATATAGATCGAGAGTTGAGGGGTTCTTGTTAGCACTCGCTGGGATATAGGTGGGGAGAAGTGGATAAAGTATGGAAAAACTTGGGCTGGTTTCAGTAACATCTAGTAAAATGTTACCCCAGCAGTTTGCCCTAAGACAATTCCACGACTGATGTTTGCAGTTTAGATCACCACCAATAATTACCTTGTTTCGAGTGTTGAATCTATACCATTTTTGCAGATCCCGCCTAAAGTAAGTAGATTTCTCAATGTTTCCATTTTCTCCAGGGAAATAGAATAGAAATAAACCGAAAAAATACTCACCTTGGAGTTATCACTTAATGTCACATCAATACTAATTTTTTCAATTAATTTAAGGTGCAATGAAGGACGCAAGGAATGTTCTATACATTTCTTCACAAGAATGGCGACAACTCCACCACTAGCATGTACCCTGTCTAGGCGATAACATATGTAATTTTGATGAGAGAAAGAAATGTCTTGTTTGAGCCAGGTTTCTGAAACAAGTGCAATATCAATATTAAAATTTATCAAGAAATTAAAACATGCATGCTGTTTGTTTTTGACGCTTCTCGCATTCCAAGTTATGATGCTAAGAGAGTTTCTTAGCATGATTTTTCCGAATATATATACTTAATAGCTAATGAGGTAATGACGTTAAATTGGTCAGCTTTAGTTAGACAAGCACTAAGCTTGGTTACAACTTCATTAAGAAGAGAGTTTATCTCGCTAAATGAGAACAAGTTATCATTATTTATAGTTTCAGACGGATTTTTCTTAGTGTTGTTATGTTATTATGTCCAATTTAGCAATAATAATATAGGCAAATTAAAGTAAGAAGGGGGGACTTACTGTGAGTTATCTTGGGTTTATTTTGTGGTTGACTGCGACAGGTTGCAGGGGGCGTTGAGGTGATGCTGCCCTGTTCAACTTCAGCTTATTCTATTAAATTCGGTTGGTCTTCTAGAAATGTGTGGTGGTGTATCCGACCTAAACGGGTTTTTCCCTGGTTGTGGGCGTGTAACGGGGTGAGATTGTTCTTGGAATCTAGTGTTAGAGTTCCTATTCTCTACTACCCGAGACGAATCGTGTCTAGGCTTATTCTGCCTTTGTCTCGATTCCTGGGGGTTTGGTCGAGTATCCCCGTAGGTCCTATCTAAAACCCTATTTCTTTCCTCTGGGGGATCTTGTTCATCCTCCCAATAGTAGAATGGATTATTCTTAAGCATTGGTTGCCTATTTGATGAGTTGGGAGCATGGTATTCGTCGTTCCTTTCAGGTGAAGGTTACTGGTCATGATACCTCGTTGGTATTTCATAACATCCACTTTCGCTCCTCATCTCATTCTCGGTTTTCTCTAACTCGAGAATCCTAGCTATAATCTCATCTAAAGGGTGTTTTTCTGATTTTACTATCAGATATCTCAGTTGGTCGTTTCTGATTCCTACCATCAGAACCGATTTAGCTAATCTTTCGTTCTGGAATATGAACCCTATGTTATTCGTAGTCCCGTACTTATGTGTTGCCGCTTCGTTGCAGTCCTTTACTGCTTGCGTTATGCGGTGGGTAAATTCGGCGACATCCTCTTCGCGGGATTGTCGTATACGAGAGAATTTCGAATGTAACTCTTCGTATGACACGTGTGGCAAGATTGTTTTTCGGAGTCGCTGTTCAAACTTCTTGAAAGTCGTTGGGAGTTGTTCTTTGAACATGCGGCGAGCTTTCCCAGTTAGCCTCATGGGTAACCACCGCA